>NEWO01000200.1:458384-487017 GCA_003013225.1 Phalaenopsis aphrodite
CGAACAACGCCTACTCTTCATCGCGAACAGCGCCTACTCCTGTTCGCGAATCAGCGCGATCCTTCCCGCCTCTGCCTCTCCCGTTTCGCGAAACATCACCGCTCTTTGCCTTTGATTTGCGAAACTACATTGTTCCTGCTCTTTAAGTCGCGAACAAGACCCTTCTCTGTAACTGCTTTAGCGATTGACTGCAACAGTAGCCTTGCGGTGTTTCTTCTTCCGGTTTCTAGAGGAAGAGTTCTTTGGGTTTTCTTGAGACTTATAGAAACAGAAGAAGGAAGAAGAAGATAGGGAAGAAGAAGGTGTTCTTATTGGTGACTTGTGGCAGAAGAGAAACAAGTTTTCTCTTGTATATTTTTTCTTCCTCTTTGGTGTTCTTGCTCTTGGGTGAATCTTGGTGTAAAGAGAAAGAACAAGTGAGAAATCCTTAATTGTCGTTGTGATCAAACTGATGTAAATTTCCTCAATTAGTAAAATCCTCTGCAACTCTGTGGATGTATGCAATTTGTCGAATCACGTAAATCTGTGTGTTCTTTTGTGTGAATTTTCTCGTGATATTTTTTCACTTCGTCGTCGATATATTTAAATTTCAAATATAATACAACATATATAACTCTATTTTTGTGTGTTTACATTTAATATTTATTTATATGACATTTAGATTTTTATATCAAATTATAATATTAATAATTTTATTTTCTAAAGAGAAATGATTTCCTAATGATATCTTTTGATTTATTATATCATTAATATTATATTTTATAGAGGAATGATTTTTAAAAAATATTTTTTTGATTCAGTTAGTTATAATAAAATAAAATATAAATAAATAATAAAATTTAGATATTAGTTGCATAAATTTTATGAGAATTATATAAATTATATAAAATATACGTATTTTTTAAAAAAATATATACTGTTGAAGGATATTGCATTTTTCTGGAGTAGATGTATTGCCATCCATCCGTTTGTTAGCTTGCAGCCGCCTAGGGCAGGACCGCAAATTAGAAAGCAAGTCAACAAAGTCGGCCAAATCTAAGGAGACATTTAAGTCGTTTTTAATAATAATAATAATAATAATAATAATAATAATAAAAGAATTCTATATTTTTAATTTTAATAATCTAAGGTACACCGTTTGTAATTATTTTTATTATTTTACCATTTTTAAAGTGATTTGCATATACCAAAAATACCAATAGTAATCTCAAAGAGAACGAATGACCAAGATGAAATGATCCCTTTTCAAAGTAAAAACAATCAACTGACGATTCAGAGCCGAACATGAAGCTGAGTTTCTAAACCCGGGATAAGTTCGAGCTTTGGAGATGGTTACCCACTCAGTAGCAACAAGACCTCCAAAAGTGAGGCATGAATCATCTCGACTGCAAGTCTCGTCGGATATCCCATGAGAGTTGCGACAAAATCCGCTTAAGTCCTAGCAAAATTGAGAGATCTTGTTGAGACGACGAACCAACCAGGTAGGCGAGTCACGAGCCCTGTAAGACTAAAGTCGAATGAAAAAAAACTCATGCCGAACGAAAAAGGACTCATGGCTCACTAAAAAAAAAGTCGACTAATTACATTCGACCAACCGACCCCGCGGTCGAACCGAATGACCACCTTACAACTGACCGATTCAGTCGACTGTGCCAAGAGACACTGAGAAAGATCCCATATGGTCGAACACCTCAACCGACCAACGTTTACTCCAAAGAACACATGTCACTTAGTTGGCCGCCTCAGTCGGTTAACTTCAAGCCAACCAACTAGCCAATTATCAATAATGTTAAAATTCAAATTGTAAAACAAATGACATAAAATATATACAACTAATTAGAGCCTTAATGACATTAAAAAACAATTCTATAATCATTTCCTTATTTATGTAATTGTATAAAACACTTCTCTATAAGTACGAGATAAAAATACAAATAAAAAGACATTTCCCTCGATTCTCTCCACAAAGATCTCAGACATATTCTACTCTCTCTTCCTTATCTTCTCCACTCAGCTCTAACTCTTGGAGCGTGATTTACAAAGGATAAAATAAGAACCAACATGGTTTTATCTTTGTATAAGTTTGGAGTTTCAAAAATTAATTCAATAGGTAAACTTGATTTGAACTTTGGGCTTAAAATTTTTGAATTTTGAATTGAGATTGATCAGATTAATTTTTTGGTAAGATTTTGGTTAGGAATCTTGAACTGTTAATTTTTAGGCAGAGTTTGGGTTGACCCACCAACTTAAAATTGACAGAAAATCGACTCGCTAACCTGCCATTAACTCGAAATCAACTCACCAATTCAAAATTTACTCGATTGAGTTGTAATCGACACAAATTTGCTCAAATAGTTGTTGTAAATTATGCTTAAAAGTTATGTGGGCCCTGTTTGGGTTAACAGATTGAAGATGGATTGAACTTTTTGACTTGTTTATTATTCTAGTTAGAGTCAGATCAAGTAGTTTTGAGTCGGGTCAATTTCAAACCAGGCCTGAACCCAACTTGCAAACCTTACTTAACACTCCTATGATATATATCCATTGTACTAAATCTAAGAGACTATTTTCAAATACTATTTGTGAAACCCTTTAAATAGAATGAAGTTGATCTCTTAAATATTGAGATATCTTTTGGTAAAATGGTGAAATTTCAATAGAAACTCCATAGTTATGTGGGTCACGATGAATCAGTCTTTGGAAAAAGTTAACAAAATGGCGAAGCTATTAAGCCAAACCCAATAATATCATAATGGGTGAGAGTTGGGGGCATCACACTTTAAAAATGAATTCAAACTCAAAATCATGGTTCTTTGATGCTGCTTCTCACAAGATGGTCACCTCAAGTAGATATTGATAGTGATTAAATATTAATTTATCAAATAAGTAAAATTAATATATAATGTAAAATAACCGTATACGTGCTCCGCTCCACGTAGGACAAAATTAGGAAGGACAGGGCCCAGCGGTTGACCATACCGCATTGGTCTCGAGTGATGTCAAACCACACGAAAAAAATCTCAAGTCGTCCACCTAAAATCCAAATCGTTTTAAAGGCCAAAAGTTTATTTCTTCCCATTATAGAAATTAAATAACCTTTCTTATTTTTTTACGATTCATCCTTACTAGCCTTGTTCAGAAAGTACATGGGAAGCCTCCTCCTCCCCCTCCTCCTCTCTTTCCCCCTCCTCCTCCCCCTCCCGTCCACCTCCACAGACACTATCACTCCCTCCCAACTTGTAGTCACCGGCCAAACCCTCATATCTGCCGGAGGGACCTTCGAGCTAGGCTTCTTCAACGCCTCCTCACCATCCAGCTCTTTCTTAGGCATATGGTTTCACAAAATCCCCATTCGCCAGATAGTCTGGGTAGCTAACCGCCGGTCTCCAATCACAACCGGAAAGGCCACCCTTTCTCTATCTACAGACGGAAATATTCTCATCACCGCCCCCGACGTCAACGGCGTTCGCATAAAAACAGTCTGGTCCTCTAACACCTCCGGCATAAAAATCCCATCTTTGAAGCTTCTGGACTCGGGCAACCTCGTGCTAACCGACGGCGGATCAAATGCAACTGTTTGGGAGAGCTTTTACGACCCCTCCGACGCCTTCCTCCCGCAAATGGAACTCGGATTAGACCTTACACGTCACCTTGAGAAGAAGCTCATGTCCTGGAAATCCTCCGACGACCCGTCGCCGGGCGGGTACACCTACGGCGTGCGCCGCACCGGTTCGTCGGAGCTCGTTGTCTGGAACGGCTCAAACATCGAGTACCGCACCGGGCCATGGACCGGATCTTCATGGAGCGGCATTCCCCAGATGAACTCGGATCTCCACTTCATCTTCACCTTCGTCGTTCAACCCCACGAAATTTACTACACGTACGAATCGGTCAATAAGTCTGTAATGACTTTGATAACCCTCGACCCCAACGGCGGTTTACAACGGCTGGTTTGGCTGGGCGGAGAATGGAGGCAGTACTGGCGGCTGCCGGAGGACAAGTGCGACGGGTATGGCACGTGCGGGTCGTTCGGGATATGCAACGTGTACTACCCAGAAGGGGTTTGCAAGTGTTTACAGGGGTTTGAGCCGTCGTCGACGTTGGATTGGGCCTTGAGGGATTACTCAGGCGGTTGTAAGAGGAAAACGGCGTTGAATTGTTCGGGAGGAGGAGGTGATGGGTTCGTGAAGGTGAGCGGAGTGAAGCCGCCGGACACGGAGAACGTCACGGTGATCGCCGGAAAGGGAACCGATGATTGTGGTGCTTTTTGTTTGAGAGAATGCCAGTGTATGGCTTATGTTGTGCTTGGTGGAAATTGTTTGTGGTGGGCTGCTCAGCTAATGGACATCAAGGAGTTTGCTTCCTGGACCGGAGGAGGTGTCGATATCTATCTCCGACTAGCTGCTGCTGATTTGGGTAAGTTTTATTCTTAATTATTCCAACACAGTTTGGTTCTGCTCTTCGCTCACTAATTAACTGAATAATATGGAACTTATTAGCCCCTGTTATCTAATTATTATTCGGTTAATCATTCCAAGAAGCTCTCTGCGTTACGCCACGTGGCTCGACGCATAAAATTGCATACATGTCCTTAAGTGCTTATAAGTACAATTAGGATTATTGAATTGAATGTTAATTATTCCAATGGACAATTCTGACCAGTTAACGTTCATCCAGCTTGTCAAATAAACCGATGCTAACAATAACTTTAAATGGAACCAACCTGCACCAGATAAAGCTGGTTTAAGCTGATCGGATTGAATTGGGCTTAAATTTAGGTCGGAGCCGTCGAAGGAGAATGGACTGGTTTGCGGGTTCTGGGTGTGAAAAAAATGTCGTCGTCGTGCGGAAGGCCTTTCGGAGGCTAATTATTGAGAATTGTAATTAACGATCTTCATGAAAGTGCTGCTTACAATTCAAATATTTTATAGCTGCCTTAGAAAGAGGACATCTCTATTTTCCACGGTGACATCAGGCGAAATTGACTTGGCCCATGATACAGATCCCCCATTGGCAGTGGGGTCCTGCAGTTGATGTGTTCGGACGCGTGCTTGTTATTTTCGTGGACAAGTAATGCTTGTGGTTAGATGGTTTAAATGTCCTCATTAAATCGTGAACAGGAGGACTAGCTACTTTTGATTTTGAGACCTTCATTCACCTATCTTTTAGCCTCTCACGGTCTATGAGAGGTATCAGTTTGCTGCAGAAGGATGCGCCAAATTTATCAGGAATTTGTATATAATTCTATACAAATGTCACATAGCATCCCCTATTTAGTTGAATTCACCGCTAATTGTTGACACCTACATATGTGTCAAAACTAAGGCCGCATGTAAAAAATGACTGAGAATGATAGATGCTGTTTAAAGCGTCATGCAAATCATGCAAATCGGACTCGAGACGCTTCAATCATCATCAAATTGCTCTAAGTAAACTTGTTCGCAAAATAGACCATGTCAACCAATTCAGTGCATTAAAATTATCAGAGGAGATTTAACTCTAGTTAAACTTAAGTTCACTAAATTCATAATGATAAATTTCATAATCCAAAACTTAGATTTACTAGTACTTTATGCTGAGGAATCAACATTGTAATGAACAACTTTTATTTAAATCGCTCTCTTGTTATCAATAGAGGTAATTAATCATAAAAGGCTCAAGTCTACAGAAAAACTCAAACCTTTGATAAAAAAAAATGTAAAATAAGTACAAAATATCCAGTAGTGTCTTGTCTTCATACCCGATCCGTCTTCAGAAAATTTGACCCGAAATTTCATGTAAAACTCTGTTGGCATTGTTTCGAGAGGTGGAGGACAAATAGTTTCTCATCACCTTCATATCTCTCCTGATTAGGAGTGTTGCCTCCTCACAAAACTCTGTCATGCCTTAACGCACAGGGTGTTGAAGTTCCTAAATCTTTCTATTCATGACTAGAAGATAAATAAGAAATTGTTGGTGTTAAATTGTGATCTAACTTTCAGTTTTTATTTACTAATGATTTCAGAGAAAGGTGGATTCTGTACTATTCTTTTGGTAATTTGGTATTATGTTATCTTTTGGAAATTGATTCTTCTTTTTTGCTATATTTGTGAAACTTGATATAAGACATTTCATAACCTACCATTGGGCCTAGGAAAAATGTAGAAATATAACAAGAGTGTGTGAGATAAATATCAAGAAATATAGCTATGAGTTGGCAAGGAACAAACACATTGGGCGAAAATCCACTAAATATGATATAAATGAAATGGCGAAGGACATAAACATGATCAATTAAAAAAATAACAGTAAAAATATGATTTTCTATCATAATAATTACAAAACATACATAGAAGATTAATTTTTCAATATTAGAAATCTTATGCTAGCATTTATTATACAATAAACTTCATAAAGAATTAACTTGGCAAATCAATGATTATCATATTCAAATATATAAAAAAAAACTTAAATATTTGACTAGATTGATACAACTATCAATGACTGGTTAGTCATATATCATTGCTTTTATATCTGTATATATCCTTAGTCAGTTATCACAGCCTTAACATCCGGAAAGATAGACTTTAATGCCATAAAAATCTAATGATTTTTCATATAAAATCGATACTCTAAAATTCATCGGTCCAAGTAGTTGACATTGTTGTGGTATATTGAAATAGAAAGATCGATTGACGATGAAGCAAAAAAATAGAACAAGAAAAATCACACCAGAAAAACACACAAATTTACGTTGTTCGATAAATTGACTACATTCACAGAGTTGCAGAGGATTTTACTACTTGAGGAATTTACACTGTTTGATCACAACGACAATTACTGGAGAAAGTTTCACACTTACTCTCTCTTCTTCTCTCTATACATCGAGATACACCGAAGAAGAAGAAATACGTACAAGAGAAAAAACCTATTTCTCTTCTGCTGCAAACCAAAAAGAAGAAGCCAAGGGAGAACAATCTTCTTCTTTTTCTTTCTGCAAAGCACGCCAAAACCTTTTGCAATAACACCTTGCCTTCTTTCTTCTCCACAAGCCTCACGCACAAGCTTTCTACAGTCGATCGGGATACTTCCCTCTCCTTCTGCAGTCGTTCGACTCGAACAGGTGAGATCTCGCGATGATTGAGAGCCTTCTTGCGTGGGAGTAACGAGAGAAAGATGAGTTACAAAACCACCTAGGGCAGGAGTAAGGTGCGAAACACCCAGAGCGGAAGTAGTTACGACATTTTATTTTTATTTTTATTTTTTTATCGTTTTCGTTGAACTGGCTCCATACTAACAAATCTTTCTCTTGGAGACCGGTATACAGACGACAATATCTTCTTCCTCAAACCGATATCCTCAACTGACGGCGTAGCCGTTTTCCTCAAACGTGTTATTCTCCATTTCTGCAACTCAAGATCCCTTATGTTCAAGCTAGAAGATCAACTGAAGTTGCACACAACTTCAGTTTCTCAAGAGTAACACCCTTTGTCGACATATCAATATCTAACTGGCTTTCACAAATTTTTTCAAGCAACAACTATCCGTCATCCAACAATGACCGTAGTGATACCTGATCTGAATGTGCTTAGTCATGGACTGAAATGTTGGATTTCTGATAAGGAATATGACGCTCTATCACTGTAGAGAATGCCCTTCTGATTCTTCTTGCCCAATTCTTCCAAGAAGCTCTGTAGCAATATCATTTCTTTTGCAGCCTCTGACGCTGCTATATACTTAGCTTATGTAGTAGACAACGAAACTGTCTTCTGCAGATTAGAGCTCCATGATATTGCAGTGTCACCAATTGTATAAATATAACCCGTAGTACTTTTTCAGGTTTCAATGTCCCCAACTAGATCAACATCAACATAGCCCCGTACCTCTGAACTCTTTCCTGAGAAACACAAACAAGTTTTTGCAGAGCCTCTGAAGTACCTCAAGATCCACGTTACTACTTTCTAATGTTCCTTTCCAGAATTACTCATGTATCTGCTAACGACTCCCACTGCATGAGCATTATCTGGTTTGGTGCAAACCATAACATAAGTAAGTGAACTAATAGCTGAAGCATAAGGAACCTTACTCATGTGATCTCGTTCCTCCTCTGACGGGTGATTGGTTCTTGCTTAGTCTGAAGTGACTTCCCAAGGGCGTGCTAACTAGTTTGACCTTATTTGAACCTACTAAGTACCTTTTTAACATACTCAGCCTGAGAGAGTCTCAACTTGCCTTTGACTCTATCTCTGACAATTTACATACCAAGGATTTGCTTTGCCGCTCCCAAATCCTTCATTGCAAAGTGCTTTGACATCTGCTCCTTCTGATTATTGATCTCCTCAATACTAGCACCTGCAATAAGCATATCATCCACATACAACAGTAGGATGATATAAGAATTGTCAAAATATCTGACATAACAACAGTGATCTGCCTGACATCTGCTGTACCCTGCACTGTGCATGAAATTATTAAATTTCTTATACCACTGTCTAGGAGCTTGCTTCAGGCCATACAAGCTTTTTCTCATTCTGCAAACTGACTCTTCATTTCTCTGTACCTCAGATTGGTGCATGTAAATGTCTTCTTAAAGATCCCCATGAAGAAAAGCTGTCTTCACATCTAATTGCTCAAGGAAGAGATCTTCAGTAGCCACCATAGACAGTATCATTCTGATGGTTGTAAGCTTCACCACAGGAGAGAAAATCTCGGAATAATCAGTACCGTGCTTCTGCTGAAAGCCCTTTACAACAATCTAATCTTATGCCTCTTACTGCTATCATGCTCAGCCTTCACCCGATACACCCACTTATTGTGTAATGCCTTCTTCCCAGATGAAAGTTCTGCCAACTCCCAAGTCTGATTTTTTAGCAGAGAATTCATCTCCTCCTTCATGACTAGCTCCCACTTGCTCGAATTTTTATCTTGCAAGGTTTCTTCATAAATTTGAGGTTCTTCACCATTTGTCAGCAGAATATAATTTAAAGTTGGAGAATAACGCTATGGAGAACGTCTAGCCCTTTCTGACCTGCGAACTGCAACTGTAGGGGTAGACTGTTCTGAAACTGACTGTGAAATAATAGGAGTGGATGCCCTGGATTCACCCTCCTCGTCACCTGCATCTCTGCCCTTTACTGTAACTTTTGGTAAATCATCAAATCTTACCAACTCAAATTCCTTCAGTGTTATTTCAGAAACTGTATTGGATTTGTCATTGTACATAACATTCTCATTGAAAATCACGTTCCTGCTCCTTATGATCTTCCGACCCTGATTATCCCAAAAACGATATCCAAATGCCTCATCTCCATAGCCAATGAAATAACACATCTTTGACTTAGCCTCAAGCTTACTTCGAGCATCAGGATTAATGAGAATATACGACAACCAAAAGTCTTAAAGTGAGAAAAAATTACATCTTTCCCACTCCAGACTTCTTCAGGCAATTCACAGTTTAATGAAAAAGATGACCCCCTATTAATCAAATAAACTGTCGTGCTAACTGCTTCTGCCCAGAAAATAGGTGGTAGTCTGACGTGCAATCTCATGCTTCTAGCCTGCTCATTAATGATCATGTTCATGCGCTCTGCAACACCATTTTGTTGTGGCGTCCCTAAGTGATCTTCTCCATTCTGATTCCCTGAGCTGCACAGTACTCTTTAAACCCACCATCAATGTACTCACCACAATTATCAGACATCAGACATTTCAGCTTTAAGAATGTCTCTGTCTTATGCATGACCTTCCAAGTCTTGAACACACTGAATACATCAGAGTTATACTTCAAGAAATAACTCATATCTTTCTAATATGATCATCAATCAATGTGACGTAGTAACGAGAGCCTCCAAGAGATGTCACTGGAGAAGGTCCCTACACATATGTGTGTACAAGATCCAGTTTTTCTGCCTTTAGCGTCCTGCCACTTTTCAAGAAACTGACATTCCTTTGCTTCCCCATAATGCAACTCTCACAGATGCCGAGATCAACTAACTTCAGTTCTGGTAGCTTAGCTCTGGACTGAAGTCTTTCATACCTCTTTGACTCATGTGACCAAGTCTGCAATTCCACAACTCTGTTGTGCTCTCTGCAACAGTAGTATCAACACTGTTAATTAAAACAGTAGTCATATATAACATACATGTTTTCTTACCCTGAGCTAGTACCAATGCTCATTTAGTAACCTTCCAGGTGCTATCTGAGAAAACTACTGAATGTCCACCTCATCAAGGTGACCAACATAAATAAGGTTCTTCTTCAGTTCAGGAATGTGTTTGACCTTTTACAGAGTCCACTTGTTATTGTTTGGAAGTGCAATGTCAATATCCCTCATTCTTACTACGTTCAGAGCTTCTCCATCCGTCAGATATACTTTCCTAAAATCACCTGCAACATAATATCGCATCAATTCCTGATGGAAAATTGTATGGAAAGAAGCTCCTGAATCCAATATCCAGTCATCAACAGAACTATGAACTGCCAACAGTAGTGCATTCTGTGATTCTTCCGTTACCACATTTGCACCGTCATTTTCTTTCTTCTTAGGATTCCTGCAGTTCCTCTTTTTGTTGTCAGTTTTGCCACAATTCCAGGTAGTTACTTGTTTAACAGACCTTAACTTGCTCATGCTTCTATTTTTTGATTTTGAACTTCCCTGTTTGAGTTCCAGTCATGTGATCTCTATCTGAAATCAACATTTAATGCTGAACTCGAACTTGAGATCTCGTCAAAATCTTTCCTGCGCACCTCCTCAGCCAAAATCAAATAACAAAATATCTTCAAATTTCAGTTTAGATTTACCTGCAGAATTATTGACAGCCATCATCATAGCTTCTCAACTATTTGACAACGAAGTCAACAAAATCAGTGCATATATCTCATCATCAAATTCAATTTCCACAGACGATAATTGATTTTTGATGGTATTGAAATCATTCAGGTATTGTACAACAGACGTATCTTCCGCCATCTTCAAATTGAATAACTTCTTTATTATATATACCTTGTTATTCGCCGATGACTTTCATATATACCTGACAAGGCTGTCATAAGATCTGCAGTCGTCCTCTCCTTGACGACGTTATGTGCAATGAATCTCGATAGAGTCAATCGAATAACGCCCAGAACCTGTCGATCCAACAGATTCCATTCAGCTTCGCCCATTCTTTCAGCTCTTTTCCTTAATAACGGAAGATGAAGTTTCTTCCCATAGAGGTAATCCTCTTTATGCATCTTCCAATAACCAAAATCTGTGCCATCAAATTTCTCGATCCCTGAAACATTCACTTCATCTGCAGCCATTGACTTTGATACCAGTTGTTGTGGTATATTAAAATAGAAAAATCGATCGATGACGAACCAAAAAAATAGGACGAGAAAAATTACATCAGAAAAACAAACAAATTTATGTGGTTCGACAAATTTTATACATCCACGGAGTTGCAGAGGATTTTACTACTCGAGGAATTTACACTGTTTGATCACAACGTCAATTACAGGAGAAAGTTTCACACTTCCTCACTCTCTTATCTCTCTATATCGAGATACACCGAAAAAGAAAAAATACGTACAAGAGAAAAAAACTCATTCCTCGTTTGCTGCAAATCAACAGGAAGAAGCCAGAGGAGAGCAATCTTATTCTTCTTCTTTCTGCAAAGTACGTCAAAACCTTTTGCGATAACACCTTGCCTTCTTTCTTCTCCGCAAGCCTCACGCACCAAGCCTTCTACAGTCGATCGAGATACTTCCCTCTCCTTCTACAGTCGTTCGATTCGAATAGGTGAAATCTCGCGATGATCGAGAGCCTTCTTGCATGAGAGTAGCGAGAGAAAGTTGAGTTACGGAACCGTCTGGGAGCAGGAGTAAGGTGTGAAACACCCAGAGTGGGAGTAGTTACGACAATTTATTTTTATTTTGTTTTATTTTCGTTTTCGTTGAACGGGCTTCACACCAACAAATCTCACACTTCGAGACCAGTATATAGACGACAACGTCTTCTTCCTCAAAATGATATTTTTCACTGGCGGCGTAGCCCTTTTCCTCAAACGTGTTATCCTCCATTTTTGTAACTCAAGACCCCTATCTTCAAGCTAGAAGATCAACTGAAACTGCACACAACTTCAGTTTCTCCAGAGCAACATCCTTTGTCAACATATCAACAGGGTTCTGGCTTCCACAAATTTTTTCAAGCATCAATTGTCCGTTATCCAACATTGACTGTATGAAGTGATACCTGATCTGAATGTGTTTAGTCCTGGACTGAAATACTGAATTCCTGACAAGGAATATAACGCTCTAACTATTACTCTAGAGAATGCCAAGAAGCCCTGTAGCCATATCATCTCTTTTGTAGCCTCTGACACTGCTATATACTCAGCTTCTATAGTAGACAACGAAACTGTCTTCTGCAGATTAGAGCCCCATGATATGGAGAGATCGCTCGGTCTTTCTTTCTACTTCCGCGTTTCACGAAAACGGGGAGGATGGACTTTCTGTTCGCGAAATTAGGGAGGCGGGTGTTTGTTCAGTTCGTGAAAATAGAAGAGGGCCGTGAGCATAGCATAAACAGTTATTATTTAATCATGGACCTATCTCCACAAACATGTTAAAGAGTTTAATTGAGCATAAATCATATGATTTTTTTTTTTCATTATAATATAAGCTCTCGATAAAATTATAACATAATTAATTATAACTTTTTTATTTATAAAAGCAATGGTTATTTCTTAGCAGTTCGAATAATGTATATGAATTTTCTAGGAAAATTTGTGTGACAAATAATATGAAGCTATATGATATCATGCCAAAATGATCATGTGAAATGTTACAAAGAAATAAGCACATTTTATAATGGATTATCAACTGTAAAAGCATGTTAACAAGTAGCTAGGAATACACACCTACGACGGAAGGGTATATTTATTCTTTCTTTATATATAGTCACCCACTAGATAAATACCACAAGGAGTTTAGCATTGAGATCATGATGTTTATCTACCATTCTCTTTCACTTGGTGCTCTGTAATCTATAGATTCAAAATAATCTAGCTTAATCTATATATATTCTCTCTCTCTCTCTCTCTATCTCTCTGTATATGTATTATAAAACTCCCATATGTCTCCTTAATGATAATTTTATTTGAGATTTTGGAGTTGTTGGCATCATTGACTCTCATGTTCCATAATCTGCTGAAAGCGCTTGAAATTAATTTCATAGATATGCAATTAATTACCTGAAATATTAATTCATAGCTGATGTTTAAGTTAATCTTTATTCATTTTTTTTTTCATGAATAAACCAAATTGGGTTGGCTATAAAAGCTATCTTTAACTTTTTATTTGAACTAAAATTTGTGGATTTTTTCTTCTATTTTCTAGATCCATGAACCTTTACTCTTAAAAATGCCATTTCTTTAGCAAATTTTTGGTTGTTATTGCAAAAGGATTTATTAACCAATCTCTAGAAAGACATAAGAATGCCTTGGCACGTTTTAAATTGGAGAATGTCTTTTGCAGATTCATCTGAAAATGCCTCAAGCAAGAGGAAGCATATAGTTGCTATAGTCATCCCATTGGTGCTAGCTTTACTCCTATCCTCTACCTTTGGGATATATCTATTAAGGAAGAAAAGAAGGCAGGGTAAGTTATCTATCTACATGCACACTTAAAATTAGTTTTTTTTTCTTTGTAATGATGATAATTATTTAAATTGCTCCAAATTCCAAAGAATGATATATTATGCTTATTAAAATGCATGTGTAATTTATGTAGTTGATGTTTTTTTTATTTGGAAAAAAAACAACTCACTCACACACCCAAATGTACTAGGCCTTGAACACAACACCTTATGGTTAAAGACAGAACACCCAACCACTAAGCCAAATGAGCTGCACAATTTGTGTAGATGATGTTATTCATGTGTCCTTTATGTAATGACCGTGCTACCCATTAAATTTTATAGAAAAGTTTAAGGCCAATGATCAACATGCACATTCAAAATTTGCTTTTTTTTTCTTTGTAACGATAAAAATTATTATTTAAATTGCTTCAAATTAAAAAGAATGATATATGATGCTCATTAAAATGCATGTGTAATTTATGTTGCTGATATATTTTTTTTCAAGGAAAAAAAAAAAACTTACATGGCTGAATGTGCTAGCTAGGTCTTCAACACAACACATTGTGGATAATGGCAAAGCACCCAACCAATAAGCCAAATGAGCTGCACAATTAGTGTAGAAGATGTTATTCATTTGTTCTTACCCTATGTTCATGACCATGCTACCTATTAAATATTTTATAGAAAAGTTTAAGGTCAATACTGTGTTTATTGAAACATTCCTGATCTTGTAAAATTGTAATTTTTTGAAATTCATCATCCTATTAGTCACCATCCTTTCGGTATAAAATTTTACCCAACTATTGGTGAACAGGTTCATCATTTAATTTTAATGTTTACAAGCAATCTGGATTACGTAAGAAATTATATATATATTTTATTTTTTGGAAGTAAGTTGAATTGATGTTCATGCTTACATTTACATCCTCAAATTTTTTTGATGCCGAGTTTTACTTAAAATTTTTCATAGTAGTTGGTTTTATTGATCAGCTAACCAGTCTGAGTTTTGTGGCACCCTTCTGATACATTAAAAAACTGGTAAAGAAATCAATCCCTCAATGTGAAATAAAGAGATAATGATGCGCGATTCAAAAACAAATAAAACAAGACATATGGTAGTTACATCTGACTTTTTTTAGCCATGTTTTGCAGGCGTAGGAGATGTTTATTTCAAGGAGAGCCGAGGAAAAGAGATGGAACTTCCCGCATTTGATATGTCTGCAATTGAGAATGCTACAAATAACTACTCTAATGAAAATAAGCTTGGAGAGGGAGGGTTTGGCCCTGTTTATAAGGTAGTATCTTTGTCCAATATTTTATTTTTGCAAAGCTTTGAAGATGCAAATGTGCAATTTTTGAAGTTGCTTAAATGTTGAAATTTGCAGGGTCGTTTAGAAGATGGGCAAGAAATTGCTGTCAAGAGATTATCTAGATATTCTGTTCAAGGTTTGGATGAGTTCATGAATGAAGTAATGTTGATAGCAAAACTTCAACACAGGAATCTGGTTCGTCTTCTTGGCTGCTGCATCCAGGGAGAGGAAAGATTGTTGATTTATGAGTACATGCCCAACAAAAGCTTGGATTTATTCATATTCGGTTAGTGCTAGATACTTCTTAAAACTCCCTTTGTAGTTTCTTCGTTTTGAACAATCCAACTGTAAGCATATTTACTTTCTTTTTTATGTCTTCTCTACTAGTTTTTTCCCGTTGTAGAACTAAACTAACATCCAATATTGAAGCAGATAAAGCAAGCAGCTGTCAGCTGGACTGGCAAAAAAGATTTGAGATAATTCTTGGAATAGCACGCGGACTTCTCTATCTTCATCAAGATTCTAGATTGAAAATAGTTCACCGAGATCTCAAGGTTAGCAATGTTCTTCTTGATAAGGAGATGAATCCCAAAATTTCAGATTTTGGCATGGCAAGGATTGTAAGAGGTGATCAAATGCAAGAAAGCACCGAGAAAGTGGTTGGCACATAGTAAGCTTTGTTATCACTCTAAATTTCACAGCTACAGTATGAACCTGCAGCTTATCCTACAACTCTTTTTATTCCTATGACAGCGGATACATGTCGCCCGAGTATGCAATGCACGGCATCTTTTCAGTAAAATCTGATGTCTATAGCTTTGGTGTCATTGTTCTTGAAATCCTTACTGGTAAGAAGAATAGAGTGTTTGAACCAAATGACAGCCATGTGAGCCTATTAGGGCACGTAAGTATCATTAGAGATGAGAAATATATTCATCTACATGTTTGCTTTTGTTTTATTTGATGGGTTCTTACTACAGGCCTGGAGACTATGGTCGGAAAATAGATCCCTGGAGTTGGTGGACGATGCGCTGCAGTGTGACTATCCTGAGAAAGAAGTTCTGCGATGCGTGCAAGTTGGGCTCCTTTGTGTGCAAGAAGGGAGCGAAGCTAGGCCTACAATGGCTTCTGTGGTTTTGATGTTGGGCAGCGAGAGCATGACACTGCCTCAGCCAATGAGGCCTGGCTTCTATCCCAAGGATGGTTCTAAAGTAGCAGAACTGTCCACGTCTGACCATGTTTATAGTTCAGGAAATGAGATCTCTCTTACAATGATGTGCGGTAGATGAAGAAGTTGAACCAGAATCTTTTAATAGCCTTGGTGGTATAAATGAGTATATTTCAAGATGATGATAGAACCGGCTTTGTTGGGACTGCGAAGTTTTTCTGAAAAGAGCAGGAGAAGAGTGGAACAAAGTATGTGATATTTTTTTCGTAGCCACTGTATATTTCAAGATTATTTGACAGAACGGCTGCTGTGCGCTACTTCTTCACAGAGGTTTTCTTTTATGGCTTATGGCTCTTTTGTTCAGTGTTTTTCTGATATATTATGCTAAGTTAATAACGTTGACTTTGGTTTGATTTGCAGTGAACTCCTGATGGACATGTAATTACAGATTTTTTTTTTATTTATGGAAAGAAAAGTAAGTTTGATAGATATGTTTGAATATAGCAGCAATCTTGCAGATTAAATAGGAACATTATAACCATGCTATAAGGGCCATCTAAATTCCTAATAAATATGGCAAATGTAATTTGGAGTTTAAATCTTCATTATCTCATTTATACAAACATATTTTTGTTGGGATGGAATATGCACCGAGGGTTTCAAAATTGCACCATTGAAAAAAGGAATACCGATTAGAGTTTTTCAAAGCAAAATAAATTGAACATAAGCACAATAAAATAATCTTAAAAACAAACACATCACAATATACATGGAAAAACCTGAGTACCAGAAAAAAATCATGAAGTCGCACCACACCAAAAAATTAATTATGAATGTGAGAAACACAAAGATACAAACTGAAATCTTTTCTCTTACAGAACTTGGATCCAAACCTTCCTCTCTATCTCAGAAGAGAAAACCCTCTCACCGAAATCACCCTTTCGATAATTCACTTTCCACGAAGAACCCCAGCAGAGAAACACTGCATGCGAGAGATACAAATCATTCCTCCGTATCGAGGGATTTAAGTCCCGTAATGGAGAAATAGCTCGATGTAACCACACTGACGCTCGAAATAATTATTTTGCTTGTTCGATGCGGAATGCGAGAGATGCAAATTTTTGCTCCGTTCCGAGGGATTTAAGTCCCTTAATGGAGAAACAACTCAATGTAACCACATTGACACTCGACATAATTATTTTGCTTGTTTGGTGCAGAATCAAAGGAACCGAAGCAACACCGCTGTAGGTATGCCACACATTTTTGTTGCTTGACGGTCTTTGGTGCTCATTTGAGGCTCAAATTCTAGGTGAGACCAATAACACCCTACGCCTGTTTTCAAGATCTCAACCTTCTATTAAAATTTCTTCATAATAAGCCTTGTCTTGTAGTGTCTGCTATCACATGACTTCTCTTTCAGCCTGTAGACCCTCTTGTTGTGTAGCTTTCTTTTGCCATATGATAATAGCACCAAATCCCATGTCTAATTTGAAATTAAAGTCCACATCTCACTATCCATAGCAAACTCCCACTACTTTGAATTTTCAACTTGAGTGACATCCTTATAAAACTCTAGTTAACCACCATATATTAGCAATAAAAAGTACAAAGAATAAGAATACCTTTAGGTCAGTCGAGTAGTTCTGCTGGACCTCCTAACTTCAGTAGCAGGTGATTAATGAAATTCCTCTACTTCATCTGATTGAATATTTCTTCTTTCTCATCCCTTTTGATCACCAGTATCTTCTATCCCAACATAATTGGACACTTCAAAAATAACTGACGAGCAATCTTGAGTTGAGATCATTTTCTTGTACATCTCCATTTCATTGAAAGTAGCATTACTACTTTTGATGAACTGTTGATTATGATAAACTTAAAATTTGTACCCAAATTCATTTTAGTCATACCTAATGAAAGTGCACTTAATAGATTTTGAGTCAAGTTTACTCATGGACCCTGAACTGCCTTACCATGCCTGTGTGCAACCTTATACTTCTGACATGCTTTGTAATGGTTCTGTTCATGCACTCATCTAGTTCATTATGCTGTAGAGTTTTTGGAATAATAAATTCATTTTGGTCCCCTTTGAAGCACTGTAATTCCAGAACCTCTAATCACACAGTTCTCAGTACCATTATCTGATTCGATACACTTCAACCTCAAACCTTTCTAAAGTTTTTTCATGATCTTCCCTTTCTTCTGCTCACCATATACACAATATTCACGGAAATCAACATCTACAGATTTCGAGCCCTGAAGTTTATTCTTTGAAAGTATAGATTTCATACATTTGTCACTCATATAGCCTAGCCCGTGGTTCCAGAGACCTACATCCACCTTGGCTCCAACCACATTAATGAAATCTGTCATTTCATTTATCATGTGAAAGTATCTTCAATGTTGTTCTGAGCCATCACCATTTCCTCTCATGATCAACTTCCACAGTTCATTTGTGAAAATTGTCACGTATCTTCACTTTGTTAGCTGGCTCACAAAGATCATATTTCTCTTTGGACTTGGAACATATGTGACTTCACTAAGCTTCTAGACTGTTCTATTTGACAACTTGATATTCACATCATCCTTTTCGATGTTATTTATCTCTTAAACAAACATTCCTTAGATCAAACTGAGTGTAATTTTTAAACATCACTTTGTTTAGGTTTGCATGAAAAGATGTGCCTGAATTGAATATCCAAAATTCAACAATAACTATGGATAACACCAGAGAGTGAAATTGGATTATGCTAGTTGAGATGTTAGTAGAGAGATTCTATTATTGTTCTTCACCACCAGCCTTCCTTGGAGTTTTATAGTTTCTCTTAATATATCTTCTTTCAGCAATTTTTGCATTCTCCTAAACCATTTTCTCTACCTAATCTGGACTTTCCTCTTCTTGACTTGAATATGTCTATGCACGTATTTCTGTTCAAATTGATTCCCCTATTGTCAATATTCAACACAAAATCTGAAGATTCACTATTTATTGTCTTTCTACAAACTTTCTTATTCAACACCAACCCCACAATGTCATTGTAGTTCAATTTCATATTTCAAGAAGAGTTACTCACCACTGTAACCAAACCATCCCATATGTCGCACAATGAAGATAAATTAGCTGTGTTCTGTCCTCGTCATCAAATATGGTCCTCACAGAACACAACTAGCTTGTTACAATTTTGAAAATGTTCAAGTGTTCAACCACTGAACTGCCTTCTGCCTTCTGCCTCCCTCTCATACATCTTGCTAGTGCTGACATGAGATTCACTGTGTTTTTCACATTCACTACATTAAATGCAACCTACGAGGAAAGTGACAAACAAATCAAGCATAGGGTCGTTCAATCCAACCTTCTCATTCCTCCATAGTCATTGATTCATGCTTCTTGTTGATTCCTTATAGTGGTAAATACAATTTTTTCTTGATGATTCGTCGGTCATTGGTCCCACTCGAATCAAACACCCCACTCTAATATTACTTGTTGGGATAAAATATGTATTGAGGACTTCGATAGACTCACAATTAAAACCACATTGTGGAAAGTAGGAACTCCAATTTGAGAAAACCGAAATAAAGAAAAAAAAAATCAAATGTAAGCACAACAAAATATTCAAAGAAAATCGCGCTAGGATTTACATGGAAAAACCTGAGAACGTCACACAACACCAAAAAATTCACTATGAATGGGAGAAACGTACAAATATACGTAATCAAACCCGTTTTCTATTATCACTGGATCATACATAATTTTCTCTTCAAACCTTTCACTTGATATCACAAGAGAAAGCTCTCATATCGAAATCACTCTCCCGACAATTCACCTTCTACGAAGAACTCCTCTTGAGAAACACCGGACGCAAGAAAGATGCGACGGTCTGTATCGAGGGATTTAAATCTCATAATGGAGAAGCTGCTTCAGCGAAACCATGTTAACACCCGACATAATTATTTCGCTCGTCCGGCTGGGAGTCGAAGGAACCAAATCTGCCGCAACCCAGCCGCGACATAGCTATGCCCGGTTGCGGCAGTATTATGCTGCCCAGCATAGCTACCCCAATTTTGGTATGGGTATGCCGCACATTTATGCTACTTGACTCTCCTGGGTGCTCATTTAAGGCTCGACTTAACAATTCTTTCATAAATGAACTTGAATGTTAAACTGCACATGAATGACTCCATGCGACAAAACCAGGATGCTTAGGCTTGGCAATACTTCTTTTTCAATGGTTACCAGAACAGAAGAAATCAACGGTCAGTATGCCCTACTTTTATGCATCTTAATATTTTAGCAATTTATTCAAAATTTTAATTTAGAATTAAAAATGATCAGCTAAAAATTTTTATAAAATTTATGAGTCCCTCTCATGTAGAAAAAAATATTACATCAGGACTTCTAACGTAGAGCTACGTTCGGAGTTCACTGATATGCATACACGTGGAGGTGATAAAAAAAAATCATTTTAGCGCAGGAGAATATTCCTCATGTGTTATTCCACATTATTCCGGTGTTATTGTGTTATGAGAATATTCTCGGTATTATAATAACACAATATCACCACAATAACACTTGAATAACGCGGACTAACACAAGAGGAATATTCTCTTGTGTTATTAGGTCGGATCACAAGAAAGCGAGTGTATTTCCTTGAAGTCACGTGTCTGTGTATCAGTGGACTCCGAACATAGCTTCTTGTTATGATGTTAGGAGTCATGATGTAATATTTTCTCCTCTCATGTATTCACATGTAAAGCCACTTTGGAAAGTCGCCGTGTCTAGTGATAACTTTTCACGTGTTGTCATGACATCATGTGGCATCACATAGGAAGAGTATTTTTGCTTTTTTTAAATAGTCATACTTTAATATTTAATTTTTATAAATTTTTATTTTTAATTAGTTTTTTTTTTATTTTTTTGTAAATCAAATTTTAATAAAAAATATTAATATTATATTATTTATATATGAGAAAAAAAATTAATCTTTGAGTCATGCATAAATAAAATTGTTATTTATTATTTTAGTTACTTATAACCGTACTTAACATAATTTTTTTTAATCTCACTTGACTTATTAATTAAGATAATATATTAAAATTGAAGAAAATGAACCGAAAATAACAAATAAAATTCACAGATTTTTTAAAAAAATTAAAAAAATATAATTAAGATAATACATTAAATTAGCTATATTAATTTTAAAATTAAAAATTGTGTTTATAATAATAAATAAATAAAAAGGATTAATTTCACAAATAAAATAAGGTAATAATAATATATTTGATTTTAAAAAGTAAAAATAATCATTTTAATTAAAAAACAGAATTTCAAATAATCAAATATTAAGTTTTTAATTTTAAAATTTTAAAGTAATACATATAACTCTGGTTATATTTTCTTTATTTTATTAGGATTTGATATTTGAATTGTTTGAGAATCATCGTAATTTCTTAAATACTTGCTGGAAAATTGACCGAAGAATTTTTGGTAAAAAAAAAGAGAAATCTTTTCTTTTGGAGATGTAGCTTAATGGTTAGTCTCTTTAGTTATTCTGTAGTGAGAGAAACTAGTTAATATTTTTTCTTTGTGCTTCATCTTAACACTTCATAGATATCAGCCCTCCACCCACTATTCCACACATCTATAACACTCTTATCTATACTAAAATAACCTTCAAGGAGTTAAAAGCTACATAAACATAGCTCTCTCCTAAACCTAATCATAGAAGATCACCTTCGTGACCCTTTTAAAATCAAATCACTACGCCAATCACCTCAAGATAAAATTTTCACACCTTATTACAACCATGCAATACCATTGTTCCCCTTGAAAACATCTCTTTCCTCATCTTCTGAATTTTTACTCTAAGCTTGGGGTATTCACATTTGGTCTCCGAAGTGTAGTAACCCATTTTCACTTTAGGCCACCATCAAATACAAAGCTCTAAACTCTTTTCATGTGTTCACATCACATTTAGATATACTCCTACAACAAACTATAGCTTTATTTTACCATATCATTCTATGGCTTAATCCATAGGTTTTCTCTCTTTGAGGGATATATAGTTGAAACAAATATGTGTCACTATGCCCACAACATCCAAAGCATCTTCCCATTTATTTTGCACATCCCTAGAAACATCCCTCACCATTTTAATGTTTTATTAAACCAATCATACAAGAATACACCAATTTGGTTTTAGAGCATAAGAAGAAAAAGAACCTTCCAATCAAGTGCAATAACAAAAAAACATGAATGCATAAACAAAGGTAATTTCATCTAGTGAAAATGCAATTCAAAAATGGATATGTATGGTAATTCTTTTCTACAACATAATCATCATTTACATGTTTATGCACATCATCCTTTGAGATAGATTATCTCATAAAAAATATACCATATAGAAAAAAAAGTTTTTAACAAGATGGAAGGAAAAACCATCGAGTGAGGATATATGAATTTAAGAGATATTTTGGATAGAATGCCTTTATATCTTATGGAGCACATTTTTTTAATTTTAACTCCTTAAAGAAAATTTCTTCGAGGTCTATAAAAATAATTTAACACATGAAGCAAGGAATTGACCTACAACTAGACCACAAAAGAAAAAAAAACAAGCTTCAAAGATAAGCACAAATTAGTTTTACTCCTTTTAAGCTTATATTTTCACCTTTAAGATGCTATCATTTTAATTTTAATTTTTGTTGAATTTATGGACTTTGAAATTTGAAATTCAAAAAACAATGGAATTTTTAAAATTAAAAATGTGAACATTTAAATTCAAACTTCAAAATATGATGGGGTTGTCATTCATTTTCAGACTGGGAGTATTTTTACTTCATTTGAAACTCTCCCATCAAGAGTCAAAGACCCCAAGAATTTGATTCAAACATAATTTAACACATCTGTTATGAAATTTTGATTTGTCAATACCATATAGTTCAACTTCATAGATTTATATGAGAAAGTTGGGGTAATCCCACACACTTATATGTTAACAGACCCCAAAAAAATTTCATTATTGAAAGAAACATCAACTCCTCTCTTCAAATGTATCTCATGGATTGTATTTTAAATTAAGAGTGCATATTCCATTCTAGAATAAACTTGTATTGATCAAGGCAATCTTGTTAATTGGACTCCATCTCCATTCCTATAAAATTAAACTCTGTATGAACTTTAACATAATAACTCTATTGATTATTTAATTTTTCATGTCATTGATTGCCTTGTGTTTACTCTGACATTGCCAACACAATGAACTAAATTTCATCTACATGCTCACCCCTATGTTTTTTGATTTATCTCTCAAACATAAAAAGATGCAAGCTATATATGTTATAATTTTACTATAGTACCATGCTATAGTAACATGTGTTATAGCAACCCTTCTTATAGTGGGGCCTGCTCAATCTCCAATTTTAACAATAACTTAAGGTACACATATCAAACGCTTATAATGTTTGATTAATTTATATATATTTTTTGGATTGTAATTCAAGTGCTTCACCGATTGCTGACCCCTTCTTATTTTTCCAGATTTTTTATTTAATTTTTAATGCCACTTGGAGATGTATATGTATACCTTCCCTCTTGTTTAAGGAAACATAGCTAAAATTCTTAAGCATTTTTTTATTGTTTTATTTTCTACTTGATATCAAAGTAGGGATAATAACTTTCTTTTAACGTTAGTTCTCTTTCTATAAAATTAGGATCTTCACACCCAACACTATAGTCCTTGTAATTTTCCTTATATTCACTATATTTGAGTTTTTTTTTCTTACATCCTTTCAAAAGATTCAGCCATGATTAAGGGAAAAAATGTAATTATGGGAGAACTCATAAGCCTTTAAGCATCTTATTGCTTGAAAGAAACAAAATTACCTTAAATGATTTCATATCATGAAGAAGTATTTGAAAGTAAATGGGAAAATTCAACGTTTTATAAATCTATCTCGAAAGCCTAAAGACAAAATTTCCATACTTCGAGAAGAAGCTCATTTAGGATCAAAGGTTACTAGTTGGAGTTTGAGTATTACCAAAATCTAAAGCTGTAATTGTCGTAACGATATAATGATCCTCAAATAATTTGTGGAATAAGAGAATATTTGAGTTATTGGTGAGAATCAATACTAAATTTGATTAAATTTGAATCCAAATCTTAAACGAAGAAAATCTCCCTTCTTCGAATGAAGTATTTTTCTCTCATATGAGCCAAAGAAGGAAAAATGACCTATGATCAATAATTTGACACTTGAGATATCAACCATAACTTTTGAATTCCAAGATAAGGAATTCCATCTCACAAACTATTCTCCAAAAGAAAGACAAAAGTTTTCTTTCAAAGTAATCTATGGTGCAATCATTCAAAAAAGAAAAGGCACACTAAAGAAAATATTGAAAGCTTCATGCAAAGCATCATGGTTGAACTGGAAATAAAGATGATTATAAAAAAGAACATGTCTACCTAATGTAGTTAGAGGACTCACATTAGAAGAAATTAAAAAAACTAAAACTTTTTTCAACTCCCTAAAAAATTCACCTGGTTCTTACTCTCTTACTTAAGAAGTATAACTTTTATGTTTTTAATGCTTCGAATAGTCTTCTTTCATGAATTTTAGATTAAAAAACTATTGATTAAATGACAAACTTTGTAGATATATTTTAAATTTATAAACCCCGACGAAGTAATAGGGTGATAAAAGTTATGGATGAAGTTTTTACAACTATTGTCGGAAAAGGAGACAACTCAATTTGAATGTTTTACTTATTACAGTAAATCTTTTTATTTATTCTTAAATTTAACAATGAACATAATTTTGAAGTTATCTTTTTTTATAATTATGTTTTTCAAGATCTCACTATGACAAAAATAGTAAGCAAGCCACAGAAAATGATGGACTATATCTCATTGTCGGTCGTCATACGGTTGTGTGCAGTTTAATTTAGCGTAATATATTATTTATAAATCATATATTATAATTTAAAAAAAATGGGGTCAAACTGATCCCATTGATTCCTACAATTTGGATAATCGAGCTAACCACGAGTAATGTACCGCTCTGAAAGGTAATGCACTACTTGATAATAAGCTCAATTAAATAAACTATAGAAATAAATTATTTTCGTTTGATATGTAAGTTTGAATGATGACCGATAGATTCCCCTATTTGATGTCAGAGTCAAATAAGGTTTATTTTAAGTATGAGTTCTTTTAATTTCCCTATAAGGGCAAGCTCCTATTGTTAATTATATCTTAAGAGAACAAATCACTTAAGAAAACTCTCGATAAAAATTAGGAATTTTTTATTTTCATGAGTTCAAACTGAAGAGTTTTCAACGAACATGATTGTGAAATTTTCAATAGGGATTTGTTCAAAAGTGAAAGATTTTGTTTTAAGAATCAAAGAAAGAAAAGTAGGGGAGATTAAAGGTCCATAATAGGTTCTTGGTAATACCCCAAACTATCCTAATGTTTGGCTCAATTTAGGATGATTTTAATTTAAGTTAACTCTTGCCAGCTCTATTAATTAGGTCTTAGATTTGTGTAATGATGATTTACACAAAAAGCCTAGAAAGATGGGTTGTTTTATGTCGAGTGACTACCTTAAAATCCTAAAACAAGTTAGGACATGTTGCATATCGGGACTATGTAGGAGCCTAAGAAAAAAAAGAGGTTTTATGTCATATAAGACATCCTCAGAATCCTAAGGATTGTTATTTAAACAGTCTTGAACGAGCTGCCTATGAAGTCCGCTCCAAGTTCCATATTGAAATATCTCCAGGTCCTCCAATTTTATTATTAAAAGTTTTATTTGTTTTGATAATTTTACAGTGAATTAATTAAAAGGGTAGTGAAGGTAAAGTTCAAACCTGGTCAAGGCTAAGTTCACTTAAGCTAAGTAATTCCCTAGTGTTATGATTTCTAGGTTCTCTCTAATCTAAGCAACTTTCATTCCTTCATTATTTGTCCTTAATCATGCATTCTACGTTTGATAAAAGCAGTAAAAACATACATTGAGATAAAAAAAACAATAAGTAGAGCAAATAAAGAAATAATATTTTATTAATTTTTTTATTAAATTTTAATTATTTAATTAATGGTAACCCAGTCAAGATGTTTATGGCTCCATCGTCCCGGGTCACCGGACGCCCTAGTTTACTTAGTCCAAAAGGTGGTTGCCCATCAGGACCGGAAGATTCTTGTCAACATCCACAGAATGCAAAGTCTAAGGAATCTTCGTAAACTAGAACAAAAAAGGGGGTTTAAGTTGCGTTATATGATCTTTGTGATTAAGATTTGATTAATCCTTGAGTTACTTTGTCGATTTTAAGGTTGAAATGTTTTGGGTTGTTTACATTTTGTTGTCTGTTTTTAAATATTTTATTTTAGTTATTTTTGTTCACTTGTTATTACTTATGTAAGGTTGACGACTTTGAAGCTGACTTAACCTCAAAGTCATGCTTTAAAGCCTTGTTGTGTTTGGTATGATTTAAGTTTAAGTTTTAATATTTTTTATGTAAATTTTACCCATCCCGATGTGTTTTATTTTATTTCTTAATTGGTGTTCAAGTTGAGGGGTTTAGGTTTAACTTAGGTTTAAGGTTATACCTAAAATGTTCTCCTATGTTCAACTTATGAGTTAGGTTCTAACTTAAGGTTTTGCATAGGCTTAGCTTAAGACTAAATTATGATTCAGGTTTGTTTTACCTAAAGATTAGAGCTGAATTAGGGTTAACTAGCCTAAAGTTTAGGTTAACTAATCCTATTGGTTTCGGGTTAACTAACATAAAGTTTAGATTAATTAATCCAATTGGTTTGGGTTAACTAACCTATGGTTTAAATTAATTAATCCCATGGATTAGGGTTAACTAACCTATGGTTTAAATTAATTAATCCCATGGATTAGGGTTAACTAACCTAAGGTTTAAGTTAACTAATCATATTGATTTAGGATTAACTAACCTAAGGTTTAAGTTAACAAATTATATGTATTATGGTTAACTAACATGAGGTTTAGGTTAACTAATCCTATTGGTTTAGAGTTAACTAACCTGAAGTTTATGTTAACTAATCCTATTGGTGGAGGTTTAACCAACCTAAGGTTTAGTTTAACTAATCATATTGGTTTAGGGTTAACTAACATGAGGTTTAGGTTACATAATCCTATTGGTTTAGGGTTAACTAACCTCCTAAGGTTTAGGCTTAGCTAATCCTATTGGTTTAGGGTTAACTAACCTAAGGTTTAGGTTAACTAATCCATTGGATTAGAGTTAACTAACCTAAGGTTTAGGTTAACTAATCATATTGATTTAGGATTAACTAATGTAACCCCGAAATTGGCTAACCAAGTATTGGGTTTAAATTGGGTTGACCCTAAGGGGATGAATTTAGATCAGTCTCTACATGAGCCCTAAATAGGCTAGACTAAGCTTAACTTGAGCTAGGTTAGGCTAACCTAACCTAACTCAAACATACTCCCCCTAATTAGAGAATTATGATTATTAAAATGGTTTAAAATATAGTTTTAAGGTTTCTAAGATCTGTTTAAAGTCAAAAAACAAAATCAATGAGAATTTGGAAATTTCACATTTCTTATTTCTCTTAATTATTTAAAATGACATGTTTCGCTAAAAAAAAGAAATCTCCCTACAGAGAGATCAAAATTACTTGAAAAAATCAAAGAAGATTGTTTCCAAGTAATTTAATGTCTCTGCCAAATTTCATATTTTTCTCATTTATATTTTAATTTTTATGATTTAAATATTCCATAATTTCTAAAATTAATTTAAAAATATTTTCTTAATAAAAAATCGTGATTTCAGTTTTAAAAAATTTTCTTCATTTTTCTAAGTTCATAGCATCTTTTGGTTTATTTTTTTCAAGTTTTCTATAAAAAGTTATGCAATTTTGAAGTTTAGTCATAATTTCTTGAATAAAATAAAATAAAAAATTTGCTGATCTCCTCCTCCCTCACGCGACGCCCACGAGCGACGCACGCATGGAGGAGAACCGACTGCCGAAGCTTCTCGGAATACGTTCTCCGCGGATTCTCAATTCGTGTTCTTGGGCTAGTTTTGTTCAGCTCAAAGAGTAGATCACATCCATACAGATACTTGAGTGTTTTGTGATATACTTTTCGATCTGGAATAAATGAAAGCTCGGGATCATTATTACAATTTAAGAGATATACCTGAGCCTAAGAGGTTTCTCCTCAATTAGATTTGAATAAGTAGGCTTTATTGAGCTTATCCAACTCCTCGTGGCATCAGGTTGATGTCATTTTTACGTCGGATTGAAAGTTCGCCGAAGTTGACTTGACCTCACTTGGAGGAGGCGTTAACAACCGCCGAAGTGATTGAAAATAATTGATCTGACTTCCTAAGGACCTAATAAGGCTAATATAACATATTAGGAGAATTTCGGAAGAGTTTTTCGTTCAAAATTGGAAGGTGGCTGTGAGCTTTTGAGGGTTTTTTCGGCGGAGGCAGTGGTTTCCAGCGGAGGCGGTGGTGTGGGTTGAGTTGTTCAGGTCAATAGCTACAAATTTCGTTAAGGA
>NEWO01000200.1:490798-516205 GCA_003013225.1 Phalaenopsis aphrodite
TAGTTAGGGACGAGCCAGTTTAGTCCCGCCTCTTCCTCTAGTTTTGGGAGCGGAGCCAGATAACAAATTTTGAAGTGTCGCGCCATTGTCAGGAGTAACCAAAGTATCATCCATTTAAGTTTCCAAGTTGGAGTGTGGCCCCAACCTTCTTCTTCCACCGAGAGGTGTAAACCTGTCATTCTTCATCTGAAGACTTGTTCACGTGATCCTCGGTCTGATTAGATATTAGAACGCAGTAGAAGGAAAGACAGCCATTGCCACAACAATAGGTTCCAACGTCTGTGAAGTGTGAATTGTCACATCTGCATCTGATGACTTTCTGAATAGGAGCTGTGGATTATCCATAAACATTATCTCTTATAGTATGGTCAGGAGAAGGGTTCCTAGGGGCAGACACCATTTCTTGTCTTGTGGTGATTCCTCCCTCAGGTTGCCGGTCATTAGTTTTGTTGGGAGCACGTTCAAGCACGTGAGGTGCACTAACATCATGTTCCTGCTTTTGACTATTGGTTCTCAAGTGTGAGTGCATATAAGGTTGATAGGTCAAAGAATTGAATCTTGAGTTCAGGAAGTGAGAACCAGATAAACATAATTGAAGATTCTTGATTGGGATAAAAAACAAGGGTTTATTTGAGCAATTTCATATGATTGCCCTCGATTGTGATGCATTTCTTTGAGAAAATCCTTCTGTAATCTTCTTATATGCTCAAC
The DNA here is from genome assembly GCA_003013225.1 of Phalaenopsis aphrodite. Classification (NCBI taxonomy): domain Eukaryota; kingdom Viridiplantae; phylum Streptophyta; class Magnoliopsida; order Asparagales; family Orchidaceae; genus Phalaenopsis; species Phalaenopsis aphrodite. The sequence continues at coordinate 491,510 of NEWO01000200.1, forward strand.
TGTATTATAACATATCTTCCGTAAAAAAGACTCACCTGTCAAGCCCCAACTAGTTTGAAATCTTCAAAAACATTCCTGATAATCTCCATCTTAGGGCGACCTATTTGAAACTTTCCAACTAGTAAAAAATTGTATTTTCCTGCACGAGTTGAAATTTCAGCGTCCGAGAAAAATATTGCTGGTTTATATGCCTTCTTCACTATTTTTTGATGAGATTACAATCTCCATGTCCTACAACAGAATCATAAGACATCCACGAGAACATTAGACTAGCTGCAAGATGGAAAGAGGAGTTGCGTTTGTGAAGCACTGTAGTATCGGAGGGTTTGGCAGGATTATCACCGACGAGGGCGGCAGCGTAGGATAGCCCTGAGGCCATGAGCGTGCTTCGCACAACACAACAGACGCAGGAGAAGCTCTACCAAGTCAGAAAGAGGGGAGCCAGAGAGGTTGTTCAATGAATATCATTTAACTTTCAACTCCATTGCTGATATGGACAGTAAATTTGACCCATTTGCTGACTTTTTTATCCTAACCCATTAATTAAATCAATTTTGTCGATGACCACTAATCTAAATGTACCCATATAAGCAACAATAGAAAATAACCTCTAACAACTTGCACAACATTGCTCCACCCATTGTCCAACCACCTCTAAATAATAATTAAATCCTCCAACAATCCACCCAACTCGCTAAATTGCCTTAATGCCAACAAAAATATCAATATAATAGGCTTGTTTCTAATAACAACATGAACACAAGTTCACTTAATAACGAGACATGCAAAATTACTAATAAGTATCCATTATCTGGTTTTGTTTCTTATAATTCCTTCAGAAGCTTCAATAGAAATTAGGCCCTAATTGTATCCTTCGAACTTGAATCCCAAAATCATCACCAAGCTGCTAGATTTTGCAATTGGTCGAAAGCCATGACAACTGAACTTCATGTAAATATTGGTCTATGAAAATTTTCATTTGACATTTGGCATTTTATATGTCTTTATGCTGAATTTTAAGTAAGTATTCATTTCACTCTTGTTGTGCTCCATTTCATTTTCTCCAATAATTGTTGGGAGAAACTACTCCGAATGAACCACCTTCTAGTTTCATCATGGAATATGATCACAAGATTCGAGAAAATCAGAACAATAAATTTAAGCACAAAAGCAACATCAAAACAACTAGAAAACACATGAAAATTTATATGGAAAAACCTGAGAATGGGAAAATATCACGAATCCATAACACTAGAAATTTTCATAATAAAATTCAAAAGGTTTTACAAAGGACTCACCCCAATTTCCTCCAGAAAAAAGAAAACTTACAATACTCGTGCTCCACAATCTCCACACACAAGGAAACTCACTTGATAACAGATTCTTCAAGCCTCTATTTTTCTTCATATTTGCCCTTGCAATCAGCATTGCATCCACATACAAAAGAAGTAAAATATAACAATTACTGAAGTGTTTGATGAAGCAACAGTGGTGTGTCTGACACTTCAAATAAACCGATCAAACCTTTAGTACCACTACATCGGGGCTTGCTTCATGCCATAGAGGCTCTTCTTCAATTTACAAACCAAAACATCTTTGCCTGAAGCCTTGTAACCTTCTGGCTGCACCATTTATAGTTCTTCCTTCAAATCTCCATATAAGGAAGCTCATTTTACATTCATCTGCTCCAGATGTAGATCTTCCATCGCTAATAGACTCAGCACAACCCTCACAGTCATCATCTTCACCACTGGGGAGAAGTTTGTTGTGTAATTTACTCTTTCCCTTTGTTGAAAACCTGTTACAACAAGTCTTGTCTTTTCGTGCTTGGTACCATCTAACTTCTCGTTCAGCCTGTAGACCCACTTGTTGTGCAATGCTCTTTTATCATTTGGTAGTACTGTCTAAATCTCATGTTTGATTTGACTCCAAAAATTTCATTTCTACTTCCATGGCTAGATCCCATTCCCTTGAATCTTTAACTTGTGTGGCTTCCTCAAAGCACTCTAGTTCACTCCTATCAATCAGTGAAAAGTAGTGTAAATAAAAAGAATATCTTTGTATGAGTTGTTTCACTATGCTGGTTCTCCTGACATTTGTAGCAGGTATCTGAGGAACTTTCATTGCTCCTTGTCGTTGAGCACTTCCTCTTTCTCAATCCTCCTAATCACCACTAACATCTATCTACACATATCTAACTTCTTCAAAAGCAGTTGACAAACTATTTTGAGTTCTAACCCTGTCCTTGTACAGCTCCATCCAGTTGAAAGTTACATCCCTACTCTTGATGAATTTTTTATTCTGATAATCCAAAAACTTGTACCCAAACTCATCTAAGTCATACCCAATGAAGGCGCGCTTAATGTATTTTGAGTCAAGCTTGTATCTAGAACCTGCATCAATATATACATATGCAGGACACTCAAATAGTCTTAAATGAAATATACATAATTTTTGTCACTCTATGCTTCCTCAGGTAAGTCTTCCTCCAAAGATACAAACAAACTACAATTAATAAAAAAAAACTGCAGTGTTAACTCATGAGCTACTTTAGCCCAAAACTGTTTCAAAAACAAACTACTTTAGCCTAAAACTGTTTCGACAATCCTTCATGTAGTTTTATGCCCCTAGCACGCTCCGTGGTTGTTCTGTCATCTCATGAGCTAAGCTACGTCATTCTACTGTGGTATCCTTGGGATAGAAAACTCATGCCTGACCTCTCATTTGCACAAAAATTCCTAAACTTCAAATCATGGTATTTACCTTCATTATCTGATCTGAAACACTTCAGTTTCAAGCTCGTCTCATTTTCTATCAGTCTTCCATTTCTTAAATATTTCAAATACATCATATTTTTGCTTTAAAAAATAAACCCATACATTCCATGTGCGGTCATCAATAAACGTGATAAAATAGTGAGAACCTACAATGGGCTGAACTGTAAATTAAACCCCATACGTCAATATGCATTAACTCTAGTTTCTTTGACTTCACCACTAACATGTTCTTTGAGAAAGAAAATTTCTTTTGCTTTTTATATATACAATATTCACAGAAATCCAGATCACTAAATTTCAAACCCTGAAGTTTATTATTTTAAAGTAGGGACTTCATATCTTTCTTACTCATATGACCAAGTCTGCAGTACCACAGACCTGCACTGACCCTGGCTCCAGCCACATCAACGAAATCAAGTCTACGATGCCTTCAATGTTGCCCCAAGTCATCACCAATGCCCCCTGGTTACCTTCCACGAATCACCTGTGAAAGTTGTCACAAATCCTGACTTTTCTAATTGGCTCATAGAGATAAGATTTCTCTTCAAACTAGAAATATATTTGACTTCAGTAAGTTTTCAGACTGCTCCATTCGACAACCGAGATCAACATCACTCTTTCCTACTATAATGCAAGCCTCGTTATCTCCCAAATAAACTTTCCCTAGATCACTCTGAGTGTAGTTTTTAAATGATTTTTTATTGGGGCAAGCATGAAAAGAGACACCTGAATCCACTATCCATGGTTCAATGCTGATTAGGGATAACACTAGAGAGTCATTTTAGATTTCACCAGTGGAAACATTAGTAGAGAAATTACTGTCTCGTCCTCCTCCTCCTGCTTTCTATGGAGCTTTGCAATCCTTCTTGAAATGCTCCTTCTTATCACGGTTCTAGCATTCTCCTTCGTTTGAGTTGGGCTTTCTTTTTTCGGATTTGGATCTTCCTCTGCCTATATTCCTAACTAGATTCATTCCCTTGTTTTTGGGCTTTCTTTTTTCGGATTTGGATCTTCCTCTGCCTATATTCCAAACTAGATTCATTCCCTTGTTATCGACATTTAACGCAGAACCTGAAGATTTACCATTCACTGATTTTTTGCGAACTTCCTTATTCAGCATCAGACCCATGATGACATCAAATTTCAACTTTAAAGTCCCCGAAGAGTTACTCACCGCCGTTACCAAACTATTCCAGTTCTCTGACAATGAAGATAGTATCACCAGTGCTCTGACCTCATCTTCAAACTTGTTCCCCACATAACACAACTGGCTCGTCACATTATTGAAGTTGTTAAGTTGCTTTGCTGTTGAACTGTCTTTCATCATCTTCATGTTGAATAATTTCTTCATCAGAAAAAATTTTATTAGAAACATAAGGTTTTTCGTACATCTTGGCCAGTGCAGCCATGAGATCCACCGTAGTCTTCTCATTCAAAATTTTGAATGCAACAAATGAGGAAAGTGATAACCTGATCAAACCTAGTGTCGTTCGATCCAACACTTCCCATTCCTCCATAAGCATGACTTCAAGCTTCCTTGTGATTCCTTGTAGTGGCAAGTACAATTTTTTTGATACAGTAAATCCTCCACCTGCATCTTCTAAAAATCAAAGTTTGTTCCATTGAATTTCTCCACCTTGAAACTTGTTTCTTCGGCCATTGCACCCACTCTAATCTAACCCCGCTCTGCAACCAGTTTGTTGGGAGAAACTAATACGAATGAATCTCCTTCTAGTTTTACCACGAAATAGGATCCCAGGATTTGAGAAAACTGCAACGATAAAATTAAGCCCAAAAGCGAAATAAAAAATAACTAGAAAAGTACATAAAAATTTACAGGGAAAAACTTGAGAAAGAGAAAAAATCATGGAGTCACATCACTAGAAAATTTCACTATGAAATTTAGAATGTTTAACAAAGGACTCACACCAGTTTCTTCCGCACACACAAGGAAACTTATAGAACTCACACTCCACAATTTTCCTTCTTCGATATGACACGAACAACACACGTCGAGATCCCAAAAATCCTCCGTTCCAACTCTTCTCTCTTTCACAAGGAATTTGTTGAAGAACACCTGAGGAAGTCTTAAAAGGTACGTCACTCGAAATGACTTAAAAACAGAAATTTTGTGTATCAAATGCTCTGGGGGCAAAAAAACCCTTCTCTCGGGAAGAAGAATCGCACCCAACATAGTTGGGCACTTGGGCGCCCAAAAACAATATGGGCGCAAAGGCGTCCCCTAGCAGTGCCCACATGGTGCTTTGCTTGACAAGTCTGACAATAATTCCAACTTTCAAGCCAGAGGGAAAGAGACATGATTGTGACAGGGTTTTATCATCTTCTCTCCAGCTTTGACCCCCAACGAAAACTTAATTTACTGTCTTTGTTAAAGCATTCAATCTTAGATTCAAGTTCATAGCAAATGAGTACGGAATATGGAACATTCCGAGCTTATTTTTTGTAAGTACTCATAAATTTGGTGATTTGCCAGCCCAACCAAACTCATATAACTTAGCTGGCATGATTATTTAGCCATGAAAGCAGCTTCTGAGCTCAAAAGCTCTGTTAGCTTGCTGTATTATTATAAGTTCCAAAAGCAGTGGGGTATTCCAGCTCATATCCTTGCATTAAAGCATAAATGACAACTAAACAACACCTGATTCCATCTACCTAGAATAAAACAGACATTACAAATTAATTAACTAATAGTTGTCCATAAATTAATAAAAAAAGCAAACTTTCTTTTCAGAAAATTTAAAAACAAGAATAAAAAAAAATCTTCATAATAAACTTGATAACACTAATTCATCTTCGTTAGTGATTATCATTTTTCGGAGTAGAAGGAAAGATAGAATTCACACACGAGCAACTTCCATTTACAACAGACCAGAATCAACTGACAGAAGAGAAAGGTAGACCAAAAGCAAATGCAGAAGCATTAGAGAGTGATCCAAAAAGAGAGTCAGAGAGCTCAGCAGCAGCTTTCCTGTATTTATTTCTGATCCTGCAATCTTTCTTTTTTGTCAAGAAGCCCTATAAGATAAGAGACATATTTATTTAGCTGTGAACAAACGAATTTAGAAATATGAATGTAGATAGAAAGAGCTGCATTAAGGTATTTACTTTTTACTTAAAATTGATGCAAAGATAAGAAATTTTAAAACCAGTAACCAGGGGCAGCTGACCAACAGCTGAAAGACAGATTACAGACTCCATGCGGCTTTGTCTTTTATTGTTTTTATTTTTTTTAAAATTTTTTTTATATCATTTTAAAGTCGGGAGATCAACATAAATATACCACTTTCAACATTTTAATTTAACGAATTTAATGATTTTCAGTTAATAGTCTGGGTACTCAACTCTCTTCTCCAAGATGGGAGCCATGGCCTCCAAATACACGAAATTATTTACTCACTATGTATCAACTACGCAATAATTTACCCAACCAAATGGAGTGCACGGTGAGTGTACACGTATGTACTCCAAGAAGATTGGATTGAACAAGAACACTGGTGCTGTTACTATAAAAAACTATTCAGCAATTAGTATTTCTGAAAAAAAAAAGAAATTAGTGAATTGAAACAGAGTTAATTGATCGCTCACGAGCAGAAATCTAAGAAAGCATGCATAACTGAAAAAAGCAATTCCCTAACAATGATAAAAGATTGTGAAGTACAGAGAGGCGAAGAGGTTTCTGAGATCTCTTAAAACGAAGCTGAAAAACATTTAACTCCACTTTGAAAATACATATAAAGAGGAATATAAATCAAATATGAATATTACAGGGATAAAAAAATATCGATCTTGTATACCAGAACTCATCAGAATTATAGGCATTTCAAAGTATAATAACAGTAGCATCACCATCATCATCGCAGGCGAAAAAGAATGTGCGCGGTAAATGCACAATTACATGGGAAACAGAAGCAGACAATCAAGCAAGTCGTGAGAGCTAATTCCAAAATCTCAACTTTTTATCTTCCTCACCCTCAGTTACTGGTCGGTCTCCCGCCGTGATTCTCTCCGGCAAGCATTCCGGCGGAACCTCAAACAAAGACATCGAAAGTCGCTTATGCGCAAGTCCAATATCAAAGAGAATGACGCCTGAGAAGGGATCGGTGACAACGATCCCCCGCACGGGAAGCCATAAGAAGAGCTCCTCTTGCTTCAGCCCTACCACGCCGCGCAGAGCGCCGTAGCTAAGATTGCCACGCACCACGCTGTCGAAGAACGCCGGGCTGTCATACTTAGTGTAACAGGGTTGGTCGAGTCGCACCTCTAGAAGGCCTGTGGTGGGATCGAGAAAGAACGAGTTGATATTCTTCGGGATAACGCCAGCAGGAAGGCCGTGCTGGCGGAGGAGTTCGTGGATGGAATTGCTGGATGCAGCGAAGTTGAAGAAGATGAGAGAGGCAATAAGGGGGAGAAGAAACAGGGGGGAGTGCAGCTTCGACATTGGAGAAAGGCTTAAGGGAACGAAGAAATAAATTAAAAAAAGGTTGGATTTTTAGGTTTATAAGCGGAGAGAACGAAGGTTTTTGGTTTTGTGTTTAAAATTAGGAGGAGAAAAAAATAGAAACTGGCGCCTAGTTGGGCGTAATTTACGGAAATACCTTTGGAGGAGGAATAACAGGAAAAGTGCATCAATTTACATCGACAGCACTCGAAATTTTGCTATTTACAAAACTAATACATAGATACATTTGTTTTAATTGATTTATTATATGAAGTGGTTTGGATATTCTTATTATAAATCTATAATGGAATCAAAGATTTTTATTTTAGAGAAATCTTTGTTACTATATAAAACATAACATTTAAAGGTTTTAGAGACATAAATTTCATATTGTGTTCAAAACCTCACAAATCCTACGCTTTTGCAAATGAGGATTGATACGTCACCAACAAATCTTCGTTATCCAACACGAATCTGAAGGCATGACATGAATCTCTAGATAATATCTTGAGCAATTAACATTCTAATATCAATTAAAGGTCATCCAGGCTCCGATTTCATCAAACTTAAAATCAAACTGACCGGCTCAATGAGACAGACCTAATGATATCAAAGTTAGTCCAATCCAAGTCAAATCAAGCCCGGATCAAGTGATTAAATAACTCTTAGAAGATCTTCAAACATATTTGGAAGGTAAAACGGATGTTGAAGCTGACAAATTTATAGTCGAATAGAGCGTCTCGACAAGACGAATCCAACGAGACCAAGATTGTGTAATTCCGACATCGTTAAGACATTCAAATGTTCATTAAACGTTGTTTAATAGAAGAAAACTCTACGAACCGTCTGATCAAATTGATTCATATTCATGCATTAATGACACCTATAACACTATAAATAGACCCCCACCCCTCACATGAGGGGGGAGGGGCTGGAAGCTTCAGAGATAACTGGAAGCTCTAAGGAGAGCTCTAAGGAGCTGAAGTTCAGCACCATCCCGACCGTCATCGACCACCGTCGGGCCGTCGTCGACACTCGTCAATCGCCATCATCCACTGTCGACCGTCACTGTCAATCATCACCAATCATCGTCGATCACCACCAATCAGACACCGTTAGCCATCACCGTGGGACATGAGCTCAGCACTATGGTCCATGAGTCAACAACTATCTGCGTGGTTCACAGCTCAAGCAGCTCCCGACTCCAGCCCCGACGGCCTACGGACGTTATTTATACTCACCACTACGATCTATGTGGTCCACAACTCCCGTAACTGCTTACAATAATTTCTTTGACCAATCAACACTTCTGGAGCAGCCATCTACAACACTTACAATGGACCACTACCTCCAAAACAATTAATAATAACTCTTGCAACCTGTTGTCACCAAGAACTGCAACTAGACTATAGTTATACAACTTTGTAATTTCATTTTCCCTAATTTAAGAGAAGAATTGACCTGTGTATTCATCATTCATAATGAATTATTTCAACTGGGCTATGCCTCGTGGTTTTTCCCCATTTTCAAGGGTTTTCCACGTAAAAAGTCGAGGTCCTCCTCCCGCTCATTTCTCTTATGTTATCTGTGTGTGCTGAATTCTCACGCAACGCTAAGACGATAATCTATTATTCTACCGCCACGAATTTTCTGGCACACATCAAGGATAATCAATATTTAATATAGATAATTAATAATCACTTATTTAATTTATTTTTAATTGTAGTTAATGGAAGGTATGAAAATACGGATTCAATCAAAACATGTGGGAGAATCCAAGTTAATCAATAGTCATAATCAGCAGGTCAACTGCTACTTGCTTTAGTTGATTAAGTTTGTTTTGGTCGATCAACAAGCAACAACCTTGATTTTTTACGAGGGCTTTTGTCAAATAATGATAATCTATATGATTTAATTGTAATGTAGTTATTCTTCAAATTTCTACAGATTTTGGCGCAACTTTGATGTTCTAATTAACAGTTGGTGCTTCCCAAGTCGTCTATTATGATTTCGATGTAACTTTAATATTTATAAGTACCTTTTTATATTCTTCTTATTTTAATGTTATTTTTTTTGATAAAATTTATTATCAATCATATGAATTGACTAAGTTGTAACTATCCACTATAAGTTATAAGTTTATAAGTATAAAAATATATTGTTGTCCCACAAATGTGAAATGGTTAAAAGATTCACTATACAACGATCGAAAGCGGTTGTTGCTAAAAGTTAACGCCAGATTTTTGATATACCATGATCAAGATACATAGTAGCATAGTATTTAGAACATTGTGTTTCTCCGTATGCGAAAAACTTAATCACTCAATAGAGTACTTTGCTACTTTGCAAAATGTGTCGTTACTCATTAGGGCACTTCTTTGCGCTATGATGTGTGTCATTACTCCATATAATCAACCTACATCAACGACAAGAGGCGACCAATTGTTACGGAGGTCAGAAGTTGTCAAGTCTTCAGTAAACAATAACACTGAAAATGGGCTCCTTCTAGTCCTTTCATTTACCCCTTCTAAGTGAAGAGATGGGTCTATTTATAGGCCCTACAAGATGGGCATTTTAGTACTTCAACGATCAACCACCATAATTACTTCATTGAATGACCCACATTGATTAAGCTTAATTATAGAAGATTTTTTTATGATTTGATGACATCAATGACTTCAACATCAATTATATTAGGCTTGTTGGATTCCTCTCGTCAAGGTGTTTAATTTAATTATTGACATGTCAAATTTTGAGCTCATTTGATCTTCTAATTAACCTCGTACAACCTTCAAAACTGGTTTAACAGCTTGCTTCGGGCTTGACTTGACTCAGATTGAATTAGTTTTGATATCATTGGATTTATCTTGTAGAGCCTGTTAGTTTAATTGTAAGTTTGCTGAAATCAGAATTATGAATAAGCTTTAATTTGAGCTTGAATATTTATCACTTAAAATAGTTGAGATATGTGCAAAATATTTTGAGATTCATGCCCAAAAGTAAAATTTGATGATGGCCTAATCACAAACATTTTAAGGTGATATTAAGAAAATTTTATTAGAAAATTTCATTAATGCGAAGCAAGAGATAAATAAATGATTGTAAGGGTTGTAAGAATAATTTTGTACATGCCCGTTCAAAGATATTAAAAGAATAATAAGTTTTATTGGAGCATACAGCCGCATGACTACATGCAATGACGAATTTAAATAAATAATGATAAAATTAGCATGCATAATTTTCACAATTTTCATGAGGTTTAAATGAGGTAAAGGTCGATCTGGACGGCATGCTGCTCATGTTCGGTGTATGTCTCCTTAAATTTTCAGAAGTATGCCGTACATTACCCTTTCTATATTAAATTTACTAATTAGTAGCACTTGTCTTAATCTTATGGAGGTCTTATTATATATATATATATATATATATTAATTTTTGAGTTTGATGATGTTTCTATATAACAAATTGACCCATTCAATCAACTTGATCAAACCATTGATATTTACATAACAAAATCAATACCTTCTGATATCTCGAAACAATATACTTTAACCTCCATAATTTCATAGGCCACCACCAAAAGATGTATAGCCACACAAGTATGGTTGGATGAATTGGCAAAATATAGTAAGCTTATATTGTAGGTCGAAAGAGGGAAAAAATAATATATCAGGAGTCCTGATGTAAAATTATATTAGGCTTCAATCACAATGCGTCACGTGTATGGTTGGCCCTGATATATATTAAAATATTTAGTTTTTTGTATTCAGTGCAGCCATACCGTACACGTGGCACATTGTGATTGATGTCCTGATACAATTTTCTATCATGATTATTGATATAATATTTTTTTCCCGAAAGAGGGGCTTAATTTATAATTGAATTGCAAGAAAAACAATGAGCAATATTCAAATTTCCTTATATAAAATCTACAAAAAAAAATGCAAAAATTAAAGTGTCAATTATAAGAAATGATGAACAAATGATGAACAAGAAGTTCATATGACCAAATAATTCACTATTGAATGCACATGTGCTTTCTATTTAGAAACAAAGATGAATATTTGAGATTTTGCTTTTACTATAAAGTGCTGATGAAATAATGGTTGAAAATAAACATCCAATAGTAGGAACCAATGATTTAATTGATCATGTTCTTAAGAATTGATTTGTGATCATAATATCATTAGGTTAGAGTTAAAAACTAATTATAACATAAATAATTTTTGAAACAAGGTACAATCATCAGTATTGTCATTTAGTTTAATAAATGCGTTATAAATTTGACGAAGAAAATTCTTATGTTTTATATAGATAAACATGTGATTATATTTATTGATAATATTTTGATATTGTTTAGAAAAAATCTATCAATGCAAACTTTAAATAATAATGAAATAATTAATAGTCTTTCATAACCATTTTATTGATGAACTGTTAGCAACTTTATTTTAATCTCATTAAAAGTTCAAATTTAAACCAAGAATGCACCCACCTTTTGCCATAATATGGCATTAGCGATATATATGACATACACTATGTAACATCTCAACCCAACTAGAAGTATAATAAGTTGAATCAAAACGGCTAAAAGCAACACTCACAATTCAAATCAAATTACAAAAAAATTAACATATCATGATTACTCGAGAGTTCATCTACATTCCATTTAAGCACATTTGAAAATATATTACTTAGCTTGGGTTTATCCTTCAATAAAAATAAAACACACAAGGGGTGCGTGCAGTATACAAAATTAATTATACAAAGCCTTCAACTAAACTTAATGTATGAAAAATAAAATAACATGTATGATTGCTGCCTATCAATTTACAATAATAAAGTATATACATCTTGCATTTTTTATATGACTAATATAACATATAGTATGTACAAGAGTACAATCTATGCTATGGTACATTATACCATAGAGTTATATTATATTATAGATTATAGATTATATATATATATATATATATATATATATATATATATATATATATATATATATAATTTTTTAACACTCGTCCATAAAAGCCAGGTGTCATATACTATCAAATATATCTTAAGTAGCTTTAGATGCTATGAATAATAGCACAAGTATTCATACAAGATTTGTATCATTGATGGTCAATAATCGCTTGCATATTTTCTTTTAATCATATCATAACATACTAATATCCATATTTTTGTGGCCAAAAGTTGAGGTCATCACCCTATGGTCATTTAAAATTTTTATATTACTTCATTTCTTTTGCAAATTATCATTAAGGCAATATTACAAAAAAATTGTCACCCTAGCCTCCTAACCTTATACACACATAGATTACATGGCGCATAAAAAAGATACATATTTTTCTATTATTCATATAGATCATATGTCACATCATGAACATGCAATTTAAATTTATTAATATGGACAATAATAGAATTTTTAAAGGAGATAAGTGCATTTAGATCTATCTGTATAAATCATGAAATAATAAATGAAACCTTTTTAACATTACTGCAAACCATAATTATAGTAATTTAAATTATATATGAATAGTACAAAAGTCTCTTGATTGGCATGAAGTATAACTTACATTGCATCTTTAGTATCACTTGATTAAAATAATTATTTTATAAATAATCAATAAAATTTTTAAAAATGATCAAAAATAATGTAAATCCAATAAATCACAAAAAAAAATATCATCATCCAAAATAGAGAGTCAAACTATAAATTTTTAAATTTAAATTTCATGCAACTAATCTCATATCTTGAAATTCAAAAAACCAAAATGTATAAAAAAATAAATTATATAATGTTTAGAACATAATGATGGAAACAAATTATAAAATGAACTCTAGATGAATAAAAAAAACATTTATATAAATATGTACCAATTCCTTAATAAATTATTAGCCAAATATGCAACATTCTATTTTCAATTATAAAACATAATATGCTAAATAAAATCTGTAAATCAAACTTTTATTAAAATATAAAAGTTTTGATTGAATATCATAGCTCGAATTTTTTTTATCTTATAATGATTTTAAGGTTTTTATAACTATTCTAAGAAAAAGTAATTTATATAATAAATTAGAGATAAAAATCATTTTTAAAAGTACGTGATAATATATTATAGATTATCATACTAATAAAGCATGCATGTCATGCAAACACACACACACACACAGAAATACATGCATATATATATATATATATATATATATATATATATATATATATATATATATATATATATATATATATATATATATATATATATATATATATATATATATATATAGTATGTATGTATGTATGTATATGTTGGATATTATCAAATCTATTCAATTTGTTCAATGCAAATACTACCACTAAGTAAAATTTGATGCTAAAAAGTTATTAATGTTTATTTTTGCTAGCTGAATTGCCACATCCTCCACTTTTAAAGAGAAGAGTCACTCTATATGCATTCTGCTTTTTAATGTTTGATGTTTGTCAACAACATATATCAAATGTATGCCTATCACTAATGGTCATTATCAGCCATGAATTTTCTCCAATCTCTCTTCCTGTTAGTAGAGTGATTGTGAGAATTGCCTCTCTATTCCTACAATTGTTCTTTTTATCCATGAACCATATATTCATCCAATATTTGTAGCCAACATCCAATTCACACTATTATTTTTTTTCTATCTTATCCAAAATAAAATAATCATCAACTGATTTAATTTGAGTTGCTAATCAAATAAAATATTTTATCTTCTTAAGCAAAATTTCAACAATTACTGTTTTTCAATATTGTCAATCGATGCATGTCATCTTTTTTTGACATCATCACACACCACAAGTATCTTAGGAAATAATCTCTAATATAATTTTTATCTATTATTCTCATCATTTTTTATTCAAGAAAGGGCAGACTTTTGTAAGCTCCAATCAAGACTAGTAAATTTATTTTATTTGAGATAAATTTTGTAAGTGATATCTTCTTAAGATTAACTATAAGAAAATCTCAATGTCATTTGAATATATATCGGGAGACAACATTCTCTTAGTAGCAATAGATTTGAAATAAAAATTGATATTCCTTAACTATTCATTCAAAAGTAAAAAATATCCTCCATTATTTTTCTAGTTTCTTAAAATGTATTTTACAGTTTGCCTCCAAGATGTGTTTTAGATAACCAAGTAAGGGGTATAAAAGCTTAGTGATGGGCTCACATTCATCTTTAATGGCCTATTTAACAAGTGCATTATATGTGGTCATTTGTCTCTTATAAGTATTCAATTAAAGGTAACACCAATGATTGTTGTAATTTTATGGCATTAGGTTACAAATGAGTAAAAAAGAGGTTCAGTTTTGCCATGAATTGGAGTTTGGCAGCCAAGGGTTGAATGACTCCAGTGGCAGACAAAATTACAGAGAGTCGTCTTACATGATTTGATCATATTAAACATCAATCATCTAATGATCCGGTTAGGAGAGTAAATGCTTTAGATTCAACTTACTTAAGAAAGGTAGAGGTAGACCTAAGAAGATTTGGATGTTAGGTATGACTCATATGCCAAGAATTTGAAATATCTTGAAATTAGAGAGGTGTGTCTTCTGGAATGAAGAGGTGTATCTCTTCGTGTGAAGAGGTGTCTCATGGATTTGTGGATTGGGGAGAGCGATAGCGAGTTGGTAATTTATCTATGGGTTTTTTATATGTCTATATATATGTGTGTAACTCTTGGGTATGTAACTTAACTCCCCATTTAAAATAGTGAAATTCGTCGCTCTGCTCCCGAGGATGTAGACACATTGCCGAATCTCGTTAAATCTCTGTGTTCTTCTTCTAATTTTGTGTCGATTCCTGATTGTTTTGCTCTAAATTTCATAACAATTGGTATCAGACCGAAGTTAAGTTCTAGGCGGAGGAGAACGACGCAAGAAGAAGGAAGAAGAGCAGAGCAGTTCACCACAATTTTAAGCAGAGGCGAAAAAAGGAAGCCAACAGTTTTAAGCAGAGGCGAAAAAAAGAAGCCCTGAGGGCTTTGACGGTTTAACATCGCGAGAATCGGCTAATCCAGGCGTTCGGCAAGGTTCGCTACAGGCGAATTAGTGAATTCGCAGAGGCATCGCGTTCGGGCAGGAGGATTCACGGCTTCACGCGACAGGGAGGATCGCGTCAGGCTCGCGATAACATCGGTCTTCTTCTGCAAGCTTTCCGAGGAGGAGTGTGCGGAAGTTGGCAAGGCAGAAGTACTCGGAAGGTCGCACTTGGTGCGGCAGCAGTACTCGGAAGTTCGCGGCCAGGGCTCTGGTTCGTTCAAGGGAGCAGGCAGTTACGGGAACCGCAGGTGGAGGAAGTGGGAAAAACACAAAAGAATCCTTCAAGAATATTCCTTCTTCCCCTTAGCCGAAGCCAGGAAGGCAACTGGTGGGATGAGAGGAATATTCCCTTCCCCTGACACATGAACGCGGGTTACAGGAGGAATAAAGAATATGCCCTGCCTGGAGAAGAACCGCCTGAGAGAAGAACTGCAGGAATATTCCCTGCCTGGAGAAGAACCGCCTGAGAGAAGAACTGCAGGAATATTCCCTGCCTGGAGAACAACCTGGGGAAGAACCACCTGAGAGAAGGAACTGGAGGAATATTCCCTGCCTGGAGAAGAACCGCCTGGGAGAAGGAATCTCGGATTTCCAGCATAGGAATATTCCCATTTCTCTCTAGCTGCTGTGAAGGAAGGATTTTGGAATTTCTTTCCTGGAGCCAGAGGAAAGGAATTTTTCATTTCTGAGCAGCAAATTATTATGCTGGAGTCATGCGCAAGAGCACCACAGCAAGGAGCGGAGGCAGTCAGCCAGAGGAGTTCTTAAATTTGTCGCAGGAGTTGTAATAACTTCAGATTATTACAAATAAATATGAAAGATTTATTGGCATAAGGAATTTTTTTAAGGCTTTGCGATCTACGAAACTTGATGGTAATATCTATCAACTTTTGGGAAGTATAGTTGTAGGTGGAGTGCACACTGTCGGATTATATGATGAAAATGCAGCAGGTATGTTGACTAAGCCAGATATTTTCAACAAGTTTTTCGGTGACTTGAACTTGTTGAATGTTAGCAGTTCCTAGTTGGCATGGTTGTCTACCCACTACGGTGTAAGAAACTCCATGATGTATTTTCTCCTAAGGGGTTGGATATTCGCCAAGGTGGAGAATTGTTAGGTATGACTAATATGTCAGGAATTTGGAGTCTCTTGAAATTGGAGAGGTGTGTCTTCTGGAATGAAGATGTGTGTCTCTTTGTGTGAAGACGTGCCTTTTGGATTTGTGAGTTGGAGGGGAGCGAAGACAAGTTGGTAATTTATCTATGGGTTTCTTATATGTCTATATATATGTGTAACTCTTGGGTATATAACTTAACTCCCCCTCTAAAATAGTGAAATTCGCCGCTCTGCTCTCGAGGATGTAGACACATTGCCGAACCTCGTTAAATCT
Source organism: Phalaenopsis aphrodite (assembly GCA_003013225.1). Taxonomy (NCBI): domain Eukaryota; kingdom Viridiplantae; phylum Streptophyta; class Magnoliopsida; order Asparagales; family Orchidaceae; genus Phalaenopsis; species Phalaenopsis aphrodite. Next base: position 508,230 of record NEWO01000200.1, read on the forward strand.
GTGTTATTCTTCTGATTTTGTGTCAATTCCTATATTTTCTTCACCATAATTTTTCAACATTGGACTTATTGTATAAAAAAGAATCATAATCTATTAGAATTAAATGAAAATATGACACTCAAGGATGCAATGGAAAAAAAGAGTTGATGTAGCTGATCCCATTTAGTGGGACAAAGGCTCCTTGTTGTTGTTGTTGTATCTTGTAGAGGAAAGAAACGCATACATTTGTGGAGCAATGAAAAAATTGGAAGGCCTAAACTTTCTGGTGTGTCTCTCTAATCACTTAATCCAATGTCATTTTGTTTTAATTTCTCTGGTCTCAATCTTCTTCTACCCAATATTTCCATGGAAAGAATTATGCTTTTAATAGATATCGTATTATAATTTAGAGTTTCTTCATGGATTGGTCATGCTTATGCTCTCACTCTCAAGGAAAAGCAATATTTCTTTCTCTTGAAATAAGCTCGCTTTGTAATTTTAGGGCTCTCTCTTTTTCGTGCAAAATCTTTACCGGTAAAGTGTTTGATGGAATGCCCCTTTGCTGATTCATATGTTTAAGCCTAGCTTTACTTTCTTACGGATAAAGCATTTAGTGTAATGGCTAGATTAGTGTTTGTGCATAAATTTTAGGAATGGAAAGTTATCTTCTTTCGAGAAATGTTTTCATGACTCAAAAAGCTTGTATTCTATTGTTAGTTGATTAGTAACACCTCAACCTCAATGATGGTTGTCTGAGCATTGCTTGTTTTGAAAAGATGAACTCTGTCAACTTATTGAGAGTATAAAAAATGTGTAGTCTTTCGTTTTCATCACAACAAAACTTTATAATAGACGATAATTTTGAGGATGTTGAATTCCATTTTGTAATTACACACAATGAATAGTGCGTGAGGAACAAGAGTGGTGTGAGAGATAGAGAGGTTTCACCAGACAAGGATCAGAACCCGTTTACATTTAAATCTTCCCATTTTTATAGGGATATTCCCAAATGGGCATCAAAACCTGTTTACATTCAATCGTCCCATTTTTATAGGAATATTCTCTTTACATAAAATAAACGTAGGCTATCATTATGTCTAGAATCTTATTTTTCCTCAGTTAGCTAGCTATGTGGCATATGGGTCGCAATCATCATGTTCCATTTTTTGTCTTGGGAATCATGGCTTTGGCATTCACCCTCAATGTATTCGTACTCGGTCGATCGTCTATTCGGCCACTCCTACTCGACTGACATATGTTTGAGTTGCTAAGGCCGGATCACTTCTATCATTCTGGCTTTGGGCTGGATCTTTTAACAAGCCTGAACATGAAAGAGAACCATTTAGATAGATTCTTGCTCGTATTGGTTTGTATTATCCGCTTTTAGATGTACATGAAGAAAAGACCTTTAGAATTGCCACAATTTCTGATTTCACACCTTAATCACAAACATAAATTCCTTGCTTTGTAAAATGGACGCCATTGACATGTTTGGACTGCCAAAAATGCCTTGGAAAGGCGTGAATTTTCTGTCCGGACCCCTGATGTACATCTACGTGCGGTGCAGGTTATTCATTAGTTATTTTCAGGTTATTTCTGGGTTATTTTCAATAATCCCGAAATAACTCAAAAATAAAGACCGCGGATTATTTATGGGTTATTTTGAGATTATTGAAAATAACCTATAAATAACCTAAAAATAACTTATAGGTTATTTATAGGTTATTTTCAATAATCCCGAAATAACCCATAAATAACTCGAGTTCGGTATTCAACTCTTAAACATGTTCTAGAGAACTGAGATTTGATAAGAATGCTAGCAAGTAAATCAAGTAGGTTGAACAAGAATATTAGAACAAACAAGTTCACCTTAAACCAATTTAGATATTATCGACATGTTTTTTTATGCATTTGGCATACACCATAAACGAGTTCACCATGGTATTATCAATTGTGTGGTTTAGTATCTCAACACTAGGAGCAACTCTCATATTTCTTCATTAATAAATTAAAGAAGAGCTTACGAAATAAAATCAATTACCCAATTAACATCAAAATAGGTAATTTTTACTAAGACAATTTGAAGAGAATGGCTTATGCAAAAAACGATCAAGGTTATGAGATTAACAACAATGAGCAAACTTTCAATTCTTCCAAATCAATAGTACAGTACTCATCCTTCTAAATTTTCCCTCTCTTTCATATAGTGATTAAAAGAAGTTTTATCAAAAGTTTAGAATCAACAATTTTTTTTTATAAGTAAAAGTCTTTCTTTCCATTCGCTTAAAAAAATCTCTTCAAATCTTTGAGAGACTTTCTTTTCAGAACTGAGGGATATTTGTGCCAATCAAAGATAACAACTTTATTGAAACCATAATACTCAATACCCTACAAATGCAACTAGGGAACTGAATTAATATATGTTGTTAAAAACAGAAGATTTGATTGTACGTATGCAAATCGTCTCGCGGGTCTCCAACTTAACTTTCCATTCCTTGGTCCAGAGAATCCAGTCATTGAATAGGAGCTTACGTCATCTTCTTGAGTAGCTGATTGTGACTTATCCACTTATAATTTATCAATCTTATCTCTTCCAATTTCTTAAGGAACAATGCTTAACACATTGTTAGGGAGAACTACAATTGGCTTTGGTCAGTCCTCTTTCATTTATGCCTTATGTGTTAAGGCGACGGCTACGAGTGACGGCTCAGAGGAGCAATCACTACCCATTCATGTAATGAAAAATGAGACATTGGCATCCTATAAGAGTGCATTTAGCGAGCCATGTGAGAATTCCTATTAAAATTCAGAATAATGCAAGATAAAGTTGAACATTTCATTGTTTCATTGATATGAACATGAGTATAAATAACCCTTACAAGAATCCTATAATAGGAAAAATAATAAAAAAGAAATAATATAAAAGGAAATATATATTACCTGATATCTCCAATAATTAATTCATATAAGTTATTAAGAGATATATGAAATAACATAAAATACGGAAAAAAATGATTCCTAATCAAAGGAAATAAATATAAATTAGAAAAAGAAATATCTTCTTATATTAAAGAAATAATTTATTCCTCATAACTTCTTATAGAAATAAATTATTTCTTATTATAATTCTTAACACTCTCCCTCAAGTTTGGAATAAATGTTAATAATTCATAACTTGCTGAGTAGTGAAGAAAAATTGGTCGTTTCGATAAGCAAATTTGCTAGATTCAGGCTTGGCTGAATTTTGAGTTTTGTCTGTCATATGTTTTGGCGTAGAAGAGATATTCAAACTTTGCTGAATTTGCTGGATTCAGACTTGGCTGAATTTTGAGTTTTGGCTGTCATATGTTTCGACGTAGAAGAGAGATTCAAGCTTAGCTGAATTTGCTGGATTCAGACGTAGCTGAATTTTGAGTTTTGCAGGGAAAGAGACAACCTACAAGAAAACTGTCTTTTAGTTGACCGTGATTGTTGTTGGCTGCAAAAAAAAACATGTAAATCACACCCAATAAATTTTGCTGACAAATAAAGCAGCAGGAGAAAGGGCGTCTAGAAACACATCTCTCCCTGATACTTGGACCATGGAAGAAAAAACTATTGCAGGAGAAATGACCGACGATAGATTTTGTCGACATTGTCCGATCAACGACAACAATATCTCTGACGAGATGACAATGAGGCGGGTGGCAGCATCACTGGTGCAACCCTTGCTCACGAACCCCTTCTCGATTTATTTAGCTCATGCGGATGTCAGACGCACTAAACACAACATGTTCTGTCTCGACTGCGCGGACGACGACTCTGGTGCATTCAGCCTCTATTGTCATTCGAAGCAACATGTCGGGCATCGTGTGATTCAGATATGACGGTTGTCTGACCTCAATGTGGTTCGTGCGGCGGAGATCCGAAAGGTTCTTGAGATCGGCGTTTAGACGTATATGATCAACAACGCAGAGTGTTCTTCCTCAACGAGCGGCCCCAACCACGTTCTAGCGATAAGGGTGCATCCCCACACACATGTGAGATCTGTACTCAATCCCTACTCGGTAAGGCGGGGCTGAGGAGAAGCAGAACAAGACGGGTAGGTCACGTGACTTTCGACAGCAGATAAAGCTTGCAAGAAGAGAAGGAGAAAAATAGTTGTTTCAAACACCAAGATGAGTGCCCCTCCCTTCCCGCACAGAGGATGACAGGAAGTGAGTTTGACAATTCTCAAAGGAAGACCAGTGGCTAGAGTACGAAATTAGACTCAGATACCATGTTGAAATTAAGAATAATGTGAAATAAAGAGAAATACTTCATTATTTCATTGATAGAAACAGAGATATAAATAACCCTTATAAAAATCCTATAATATGAAAAATAATAACAAGTAAATGATATGAAAAGAAAGATATATCACATGATGTCTCCAATAATTAATTCATATTAATTATTAGAAGATATATGAAATAACATAAAATAAGAAAACAAATTATTCATAATCCAAGGAAATAAATATAAATTAGGAAAAGAAATATCTCCTTATTTTAAGGAAATAATTTATCTCTCATAACTTCTTATAGGAATAAATTATTTCCTATTATAATTCTTAACAGTTCCTCCCACCCTTCCATCTCACGTGCTAGGCCTTCTATCCCTTTATGGTTGAGAGATTGTAGAATTTGAGTGAGGCGACGTAAAAGAGCTTTTCTAGTCAGAATCTCTAGTTTTTATTAAAAGTTTGGATATCAAATTTTCCATTTCTTGTAAGCTCTACTTGTTGATTTTAATGTCACAATCCATGAGCAAATAAGTTTTTAATCTCGTTGATTAATTTCAATTTCTTTTTTTCTTTATGTTTGTAAGTTTCAAAAGTTAAAATGTTTGTGTTAATTGTTGAATTTTTTTTTTGTAATTGGATGTCAATTTTACATTAGTCATAAGATGTACTTCTTGATTTCAAAGTCAAAGCGAGAAATAAATCAGTTTCTAGTCTTGCTAAATTTCAATTATTTATAGTCTTCATGCTTGCAAGCTTCTTAATTTATACTATTGATGTTAATTGTTAATATTTTTCTTATTTGATGTCAATTAACTTTTCAAGCCTGATATGATTTTTAAGTGCCAAAATTTTTGTTGCATCTTCTATAAAAAATTATGAAATTGATATATGCAATCAAGCTCATAAACGGGCCAAGCTCGAACTTCCCAAACAAACTTTATTACACAGGCTGAGCTCGAGCCTAATGTTTGTCGATGAAGTCAAGCCTGATCCCACAATCTAAGCTTGAGTTGAACTCGAGCTCGAGTTCAAGCCAATGAACTCAATAAACCTCTGACTCGACCTGACTGGACTTTGGGCCACATGACTAAAAAACAATGGAAAAGAAAAAAGGGAAGAGCAACCACTGCCACCATTAATTTCCTACCATAAATAACTCTTTATTCTTCTTCTGGACTTTAGCTACCACCTCAGATAAACATGACAGCTTGCAAATTTGTTTGTTTCCGAACTCCCAAGTCCGAAGTCCGAAGTCCGAAGTCTGAAGTCCGAGTGAGTAATCAAATCACCACAAATGCAACTATAGTTGAGCATAGTAGTTTGAAAGCCCACTCCACCCATTCATTGATTGGATCTCCCTTGTCTACATTATTGCTTCTTATATGGACCGTAGATTCTCTCATACAATGAAGCTCTCCTCAGGCTTGGCAAAATGTCACTCGGCACGCCTCCGCCGGAGCCGCCACCTTGTCTTCCTACTTTGTTCGGCAACATCTACCCCACCCTGTTGGAACGCTGTAATCAGCCCCTTTTATTATTATTATTATTTAACTGGAAGAATTGTTGGCCACATGTTTCTCAACCTTTGAAAAGATTTTTATTAATTAATTGTTTTGTTTAATTTTTTTTATTGTAGGTTATTAGAGGGATTGGAGTAGATCATGGATCTTGGTTGATTGAATATTCGGACTGACGTGCGCAGGGACCGGCAGACATTACTGCTGGGTCGCAGAGTTGCACGTGGTGGAATCACGTGGCTAGGTAGAGGGGATTAGGCGAGATAAAGGAGATTAACATGGGCTGATCATGTACGCCACACGTGTGGAAACGACAGGAGTGCGACACGCCGGATATTCTCCCCACGTGGGGCCGGTTTCCTCTGGTTCAGTCAACCCGGCACGCGTCCTCTCTGGCGCTCCCGGCCGGTCAGCAACTAGACCACGGGCCCCATAAACCACACGAGCCCGACCTCAACGGGCCATCAAATTTAGTAAAGGGTTTTATTTATTTATTTATTCCTTTTTTTTGTGAGAATTAATGGTGCGGTAAATGTAGTAAATAATAAAACTGATGTTAAATATATAAATAGAGTCAATTTAAGCGAAAAAAATTCGAAAATCGTTAACATGGCGCTATGTTTGGAATTGTGACAAAATCATGCGCTTTATAGGTACTCGAAGGTATTAGATGTACTGATTTTTAAGTACTCTTTCGAACCACTTAGATCAATATATTTTAATATTATCTTCATATACAAAATTAATGATATCGACTCATTAATTCTTCTATTATTGAAGTCATGTAAATTGTTAGAAACGGTGGAGCCCGATCCACTATGCTTGGGCGGTTACTTTGCTTTTGAGAGTCATACTTCTTCACAAATAACCACTCCCGCATTCCTCTTTTGTGAAGTGAAGCAACTCTTCGCTTCCTCATGTCTGTGATAAAAGCTTCAGATAACAGTCCTTGGGTTTAGGAGTCACACTTTGAGTTCTTCTTCGGTTTACTCGAGATAGAGGAAGGTTTCTTCGGGGCAGAGGAAGAGAAGTGCAAGGAGAGCAGTTCCTTGCGACAGAAGGAAAAAAAATAAAATTGTTCTCCCTAGGCTTCTTTTTGGTGGCTTGTGGCAGATAAGAAAATAAATTTATTTCTCTTGTAAGTTTGTCTTATTCGGTGTATCTCGGTGTAGAGTTTTCTTCGGTGTATCTCGGTATAGAGAGAATAACAGAGAAAGAAGAAGAGAGAGAGCAACGAAAGTGAGAGATTACTCTTGTAAGTCGAGGTGATCGACTGGTGTAAATTCCTCAAGTAGTAAAATCTTCTACAACTCCGTGGACCTAGGCAATTTGTCGAACCACGTAAATCTGTGTGTTTCGTTGTATTGTTCATTTCTGGTGTGATTTTTCTCGTTCTATTTTTCACTTCGTCGATCGTTATCCTGTTTGATTTATATATATACCACATGAACTAGTATATCTTAATCTTGCAACAACAACATAAATCACTCTTAAGAAAGAGTGCTTAAAACAAAAGATAATATGTGTGTGCATGTCGGCACTATTTTTGGTGTGAAGTTTGCCCGTAAGAAGCTGTCGGTCATCGGAATTGAAATCCCGTTGCCCGCTTCGGAAGGACGATAAAAAAGTTGGGTTTTGAAAAAAATGAAGTCAAACTGACTTCATAATTTTCATAATTTAGATGAAAGAGCGTTTTATCTCAAATCCTATATCTATCCTGAAGGATAAACACAAGAATTGAGGGTGATGCTCGATCAAATAAACTAAAGAAAATTATGACATCCGTTTGGTCTGCGAAACCAATGTATTGGCCGACAAATTCCCCTATTTAATATAAGAAATTAAATAGGGTTTATATCATGTTCGGTTCGGGAAAAGCTTCCTATAAGGGCAAGCCCCTATAGTTAATTACATCTTAGGTAACTGAAGTTGCCTAAAAATACTCTCAATAAAATCAAGAAAAATTATCTTCAAAGAGTTCAAATGGTAAGGATATTTCAAAGATATTGGATTAAGAAGTGTGAATGAGATTGGTTCAAATTTGGAACATTTTTGTTTTAGAGTCCAAAGGAGGAAACACTAGAAGATATCACTGATCCGAAGGAAAACTTCGGTGATTTCCCAAGCAATCCTATTGTTTGGCTTCAATTTAGGAGAAATCATTTAGATGTTTCATCCTGCAATTTTTTACTATTAGGATTTACATTTGTGTGAAA
>NEWO01000200.1:518329-535831 GCA_003013225.1 Phalaenopsis aphrodite
GTCTTATACCATAGATACCAACTAGCTGATCAATTGGTCAAAAATCTGCTTGTCAGTTATAAGTACCCTCTAGTCTGAGGTTCAATTCCCACTGAGTGTAAGGTCTTGTACTCAAATTTTTAAGCACATGAGGAATGATCGGGGCTCGTATAATAGCCTACGCCCATTCCTTTTTTAATTCAAAGCTATGATGAATTTGCTCAAAGATTTTCAGGATGCCTCTGGCCTACTCTTTAACCTAGATAAGTGTTCTATTTATTTTGGCAACAAGGTAAATCAAAACATTAAAAATTGGGCTTCTGATTACACTAGTTGCAAGATAGCAAAGCTCCCTCTTAAATACCTTGGGGTCAACTTGCTAAGGGGAAGGAGGAAACAAATTCAAATGGATGATGTGGTGGAGACTATCAAATCTAAAATCAATGATTAGAGAAATACCTTCTTGTCTAATGGGGGTAGGCTCACTCTCCTTAAATGTATGTTATGCAGTATTCCCTTATATTCAATGCAAGTGCTGAAAATAAAGAAAAGCACAGAATACTCTTGAAGTTCTCTTTAATAAATTTCTTTTACATGAGAATAGATCATCTAAAATATGGGCTAGTTGGAAGAAATGTTGTAAACCTTGTAAGTCAGGGGGGGCTTGGGTTTAAAACCCTAAAAGAAATTATTGATATTAATATATGCAAACTTTGGTACAAATTCAGAGCCTAAGATTCTCTTTGGTCTCAATTTCTTTTACACAAGCATTGCACTCATGTTCACCCTTCTGTTGTTTTTTGTCATGTGGGTGATTCCAAAATTTTGAAAGCTATCATTCTTGCTCGTGAGGTGGCTTCCCACTTTATTTTTTGGGATATTGGGGAAGGAAATGTCTCTTTCTGGAATGATCACTGGAGTGCTTCCCATTTGTCAAATTTACCTCATTCCATTTCTGATGAAGATCTTATGGTTAGGGATTGTTGGATTAACGGAGATTGGAATATCGCTAAGTTTTGGACTCTTGTTGGCGAAGAAGCTACTTCCATTGCTAACAACCCTATTAATACTGCCTCTAGAGATGTTTCCATGTGGAAGCTACTTTCTAATGCCTCTATCACTAAAATGCTATACTTTCAACTCTACAACCATCCTTAGAGGTATTGGAGTAAATATACTTGGCATCAATTCATCTCCCCTTCTATCTCCTTCTTTATTTGGAGATTGTTTCATAATCATATACCGCTTGATGACATCCTTAAAATGAAGGGTTTAAAGTTGGCCTCTGTTTGTCATGTTTGTAAGCAAGAAGTTGAATCACCTAATCATTTATTTTATGAATGAAAATTTGCTTCCATTGTTTGGCATCATATTGGTTCATATTTTGGTTTAAGATGGCCAATTAAATTCCACATTTAAAATATCCTGGAACTTGGAAGAACTCTAATTACTATCACAAGAAGCTTCATTATTTCCCTATGATCGTTCTGTAGTTTATTTGGGTTGGAAGAAATAGTCACAAGTATGAGAACCCACCTCATACCCCCCATAATCTGGTTGCTCTTATTATTGCCAACTTCCTTAAAGCCTTCAAAGTGCCGAGAGGTATTATTTCTCAGCATTACAATGTTCATAAACCAACCTTAATCAAGTGGTCTCCTCCTTTCCCTGGGTGGATTAAGGGCAATATTGATGGAATTTTTAATGGTGAGAAGTCTGGAATTGGTGGTTTATTTCGGGATGCTAGTGGTCAGTGTCTGGTTTTCTTTGCTTCACCATGCTTTGCATCTTTTTCTTTGGAAGATGAAACTAGGGATGTTTTGGGTGCTCTACAAACTGTCTTTACCCATGGCTTCTCTAATATCATTATTGAAACTGATTCTCAAGTTCTTTTTCACACTTTAACGGGCAAGGTAAAGCCTCTTTGGAATATGATGATTTTGATTAATCAAATAGGTTGTATGGTGGCTACCTCTAATCTCTCTATTCAATATAATTTTGTTAATCGGGAAGGAAATAGACTTGCAGATTGGCTGGCTAAACATCGGTACAATGGCATTTATATTGGGAAAACACCCCCTCCCCCCTCTCCAATTTGATCCATGGTGATATTATTGATGTCCCTTATTTACGTGCTTGAGGCTGCTGTACTGCGAGGTTTTGATGGCTTGTTTTATCCCATTCTCATTTGGATCTTTCCTTTTTTGTTGGGTGTTGTACATCAAGATTTTATATATGTTTGTTTGGAGGCAAGAGAAGAGATTTTATTGGGAGGCCCATGGCTCCCTTTTTTGGTGGAAATATTTCAGGAAAATATTGGAGGCCCATGGCTCCTGTTTTTTGCATACTTTTCTGGTTTGGAGCCTCATAGCTCCTAATGCTTATTTAAGAAATATTGGATGGTTTGATGATGCTTTCCTTTTCTATATGGGGAGGATGAATGATACTTTTTTTTGCAATGGTTGTTGGAGGTTTAGGCTGTGTGTTTCTTGTTATTATGAATCTCTCACTTTGGGTTTTCTATGCCTTTATTCATCTTATTCTCATTGGGAGAAATGTAGGCTGTTTTGAATACTTTCCTTGCTGGACTACTTGGATGAGTTTTACGATATTTCAATACCTTATGGGATACTTTTGTTGGTTATATTTGATGCTAGCCAGAGTGAGTTTGTGTGGGTAGATTAAGCTTGTGCAGCTCACGATTTTTTCTCTTGAATTATATTTAGTGGGGGCTGCTAGTATTTGAGGCCATGAGGGGGTCTTTACTGCTTTTGTCAACCGTTAGGGGTATACATCAGGAGCCTGATTTCCTTACCACTTCTCGGGCCCTCTCTCTCTGCAACATACATTATCGGTGGCTTATAAAGACTCCTCTTTTAATGTCTTATCCACTTACTGTCATTTAGTCTACTAATAGATATGAACTACAGGTTCTTAGACGCCAACATATTACTATTTTGTTTCTCCTCCAGGACTGTTACTTTGTCACAATTTTGCTCTCATATTGGAAGATCATACAGTTTCAAGATAATTGGACTTACGGATTGCATAGTTCTGTTTTGCACTCTCCCTACAAGTTCATTTTTGGTATACTACTTTTGATTGACATATCTTTTTGGGATACATGTAATTTTGGATGTGATAGCTTGTTCTACGTCCTTTTCACCTTTTTTGTGTGGTGTTGTATGCAGATGGAGGAACCCTTGGGTCTCAATGTATCTTTTTGCTTTTTAGTAGGGATCCACATTCCCTCCCAAAATTGTACTATCTTTATTATGATTAACAGGTAAGGAGCCACGAGTTGCTCTTTTAATCAATATATATATTATGATTAACAAGTAAGGAGCCACGAGAACCTACCTTTTTCTATGGATGAGGGGCATTCCCCTCTATCAGAATTGCAAGGGCCTAATCACCTCACAACTCCAGAGTGCCTTTACCTTCAACCTCTCTTACATCCATAATCAGGCAGATAAAGTCATCTTTTCATAAGATGAGATCCTGGGAGGCTCTAAATGATAGAGCTTGGCTCTCGCGGGATATGACCTTGGTAAAGCCCCATCTACGACCCACTCTTGCAAGGTATTTCTAAGACTTTGGAAGTAAAGAACCTCAGTGGTTATTATCTATCTTTCAGATGATTTTTTTTCTCTTTAACTTTAACTATGATAATGATTTGCTCCTTTTCCTAAATGATGGTCGTTGGTTCATCAATGGAAAGCCCTTCATTTTCAAAAAATGGGCCCTTAAATTTAAACATATTAGAGAAGATCTGAAGGAGATCCCAATATGGATCAAATTGTCTATCCTCCCCATTTGTTGCTAGACTTAAATGTGCAATTCCAAAATTGTGAGCAAAATTGGTCTCCCTTTAGTTGTGGACACCTACTACAAAAGGCACTCGGCTTACTTTTCTAGATTTGGTGTCCAAATTTATGTTGAATCTATGCTTCCAAATTTTATCACAATTTATTTGAATGAATCTTATGTTTAACAACCATTTTTTTACAATGGAAATTGAAATCTTGCATAAGTTGTAATACATTTGCTCACGACAACTCCTCCTACCAAAGATCGCCAAGATATCGACCATTTCCCATCCTCCCTCTGTGCAGAGATAGAAGCTGCTTTAGGATGTGGCATGATTAACTTCTCAGGAACTGAAGTATTTTCTCTCCTAGAACTTCCCCTGATCAAACTCTTTCACAACACCATCTACCCCCCCACTCCCTTCCACCTCTCTCTTCCTTCTTTTATATTCTCCCCTCGCCGACTCTCAATGTTAATTTCCTAGATACCTTCTTTAAGAACAATACTCTATCTCTACCTCTTCTTCCACTGGATTCATTGAGTCCCCTCCCCCTTCTCTTCCCACAACAAATCAACCCCTTCTCTTGCCCACTTCTACTTAACCTCTTAGGGAGTTGCAATAGATTTCTCTTCTTTCTCTTGACTACCAATCCCCCCTCTCTTCCTTTCTTTCTTCTTGTTCTTGTTAAAAAAAAAACATATTGAAGGGATGTGGCCCCTCCTCTATTTGCAAATTATGTTAATGTATCCCCAAACATGTAGCTCAAAATGTCAAAGATTTTCAATAGTGACATCAAAGTCACTAACAACAGGAATCTCATTAATAATCACAAGTTGGATCTACTTGTTTTCTAGAAACAAATCTTAACATCACTTCCCTCTTTGAATCTAGCTTCAATAACCACTGCACTATTTAATTTTTGCTATGAACAATCTATTCATAATTTTTATATTTCCCCAAATGGCTATATATGGGTTAAGTGGAACTCTTGTACGATTGCTTTCAATGCATGGGACATACAAGCACAATTCATACATGGATATATCTCTTTCTCTTCCTCCAAAAATTCTTTCCACCTTTATCTATGTCAATAATTGTGACATTAAAAGAAAGGAGCTATGGATCGCTCTCACTAATATGACTGGTTTTATTTTTGAGTCGTGGTGTATTTTTGAAGATGTTAATTTCATCCTTAACATCAAGGATAAGTTGGGTGACATCCTTCCTATTCATAGCAAAATGTTGGATTTTAATAAATTTATTATTTACTCCGGCTTTAGGTACCTTACCAATCATGGCTTTGCCTACATTTGGTCAATCAACAGCTGAATAAACCTATTCGTTGTTGTTAGATAGAACTTTTGTGAATCACTTTTGGTTATGTTCTTTTCAATGCTCCAGTTACAATGTTTTAGAAGATTCTACTTCATATCATTCACTTATCCTTTTATCTTTATGCTATGATATTACTCCTAAAAGTTGAAATCTCTATAAATACTACTGTAGTTCTTTCACGAAATTCAAGATTCGGTTAATACTGCTTGGAATCTACTAGTTAAAGGTGACCCTCTCTTTTCACTATGTAATAGGCTTAAAAATGTTAAGCTTTCTCTGCAAAAGGCCTACTGGTATTTTTCAAGCTATATTGTCAAACAAATCTATAAACATAGAACCTCGCAATCTCACCTCCAAACGCTTTTGGAGAGTAACCCTTTAGATAAAAAGCATATTTTGTTTCTTTGGAGGTCAAACATCAGCTTTTTGAAGCATTAATTTGTGAATTCAAGTGGATTAAACAATGAAAAAAATGTGGTTGGCTCACAACAGAAGCGGATGTGGTAAAATTCCTTTTTCAGAGGATTAATTCTAGGATTATAAGGGATTGCATTAAAGAGATTTACTCCAATGGCTCATGCTTTAATAATGAAAAGAGTATTGTTTTTGAAGGTATTAAATTTTACTCTGAGCTTCTCAATTTTCCCAACCCTACCGCCTCATATCCCTCACCTAATATCCCTATAAGTCGTTCCCTCACCCATTTAGACTCTATTAAGCTTGTTGCAGACTTCTCAGATCAAAATATTTTTGTAACTATTTAAATATTATATTATGGTAACTATATTTTTGTAATTCAGGTAACTATATTTTTGTAACTATTTAAATATTATGGTAGATTAAAAAAATATTTTTGTATTGAAAATTAATTTTATAACTTGAGTATTTAGTATAAGAGAATAAGATTATAGTTAACCATTTAAAGTAAAGGAAACTATATTTTGAAGTATTAAGAATCTGGAAATTCATTTGAGAAGAAAAGATTGGGGCTCAATGATGTAAAAATTATGAAATATTAATAAGGTAAATAAATGCTTTGAGTTTCAAATTTAGGGAAAAAAAAGTGAAGTTCAAAATCATTAAAGGCTATCCAGATATAATAATCCTCACTTGAAAAAGGAAAAAGAAAGGATTGAAAACAATCCCTAAAAAGAAAAGAAAAATATATAGGATTGAAAGCAATCCAATTGAAAAAGAGAAAAGAAAGAAAAAAATTATGGAAGTGAGGAGAAGCTTGAGGATATGCCTAATAAAAAATTGGCTTCACTGGACATACCTAAAAGAAAAACTTAAATACATTCCTGAATTTATATTTATGGAATAAGTCTTTTACTAGTAGAGTTCTCATGAAGTTCTTATCTTTTAGATATTCTAAGTGACTTAATATTGCAACATATAATCACTCTTGAAATAAATAGAAGACTATAACTCTTAAACTTGATGACTAGATAATCTTGTGGCTACAGAGTTAATTCAATTACTTGAATTTTTTCTGAAAATCTCACTATGATATTTATTTAAATCAAACTTATAGTATTTCTAAATTAAAACTTTACTACAGTAGATCATAACTTTTATGTAGTACTAAAATTACTTGAAGACAATTAATAGTTAAGTTTGGGAGATTTTGACCAAAGGAAAATATGTTGAGATTTTCGTACATATTTTATATTATTTTTAATGATATTGCACTTTAAAGAAATGTATTTTTGATGTTTTGTTGCAGGAATGATGAATTAGGGTCATTGGAGCAAAAAGATGCAGAAAGGAGCGAATTTGGAGCGAAAAGGACCAAAATGTGGAAATTTAAACTAGGCCGTCGACGACGCCCTTGACCCCGCCGACGGCGAGTTTTTTCCAAGGCTACAGGACAAAATTCTTCAGAGGCCAGCTGACGGCGCCCTTGAGGCCGCCGACAGCAAGATCGACGGTTATGCCTACTCAAGCTTTGGATGAGGCCAAATTTTGAAGGGATGCTTAAGCAACTCTTGGGAAAGCTCATCCACAACTTTAAAAGAATATTTTGGCCAAAAATTAGAGAGGTCCTGAAGGTTAGAGAGGTTCCATTAGTGTATAGAGAATTTACTAGTGTCTAAATTGTGAGGAATTTCTTCGAGAGATTGTAAGAGTGGAGGGAAAGTGAGAGATTTCTTTCTCTTTGCTACTTCAAAGAGGAATTATGTGTGTTGTAAAGAAAGGAAGAGATTCAGAGGAACTTCGAGGAGTGTTCTTGGGGAGAAACTAGAGATAAATTATTTACTTGTTGTAGTTTGTATGACTTTGATTTTATATATGAATTCCGAGTTTTGTTGTGTTTTCCAATGAGATCTGAGTAGTTTTCTCTGTCTTTCTCCTTGTCTTGAGATTTGTGAAATGGTGAAGCCATAAAAATGTTTAAGAAATTGTGATGATCTTTTCACTTCGATCTTAATTTACTTTCTATCTGGCCAATTGATTTTTTAAAATATGTTGAGTTTTACAACTAAAGTGAAGATTACATCCAAGATTCAGGGAGGTCAAAGCCCTTCGAAGTTGGGTGCAAATAGATAGAGAAATAATATTATCGGGCGTAGAATTGAAGATTTTAGAATGACAGACTAAAATCCCCAATTTGGTCTTATTATTTGGGTGCTGAAGTGTAGATGTTAGCCCTCAGGTGAGGGGAACATATGAGCTTCGAAGTGAGAGCCGATATCCTCCCAGGCTAGCCGCAGATTCAGTAAACAAGCGTAGGATTAGTCATTGTTCTTTTTGCCTGGACCAAAGGGTAAATAATAGGTATGCTCCTATTTGACACAATATAAATTGAACTAATTCACTTTATCCATTCACTATAATTTCTTGACAATGAAAAGAATGTTTTCTTATATATTGAATATCACAATTAAACCCTCCTCAGTATCATTAGTTATTTAATTGTTATTAAAATTACCTATTTATTTCAATTGCCTATTAGTGACAGATAAATAAATTGAATTTCATTGTTGTGATTAAATTATTGTTTTTCTAAAATCTTAGTTCGTAATTCTAAACTACTCTCTGTGGGATCGATATTTTGGACTCCATTAGAGCCCTATATTACTTGAGCAATACGTATACTTGCGTTGATAAGTGTAACTTTATAATTATTAAATATTTATTACATCCATATTTATCTTATATTTTTATTGCATATAAAAAGTCACTGTCAAGTTTTTGACGCCGTTGCCGGAGATTTAAATCTTCTAGTGACGCTGTCAAATTCTTGTATTTTTAGGTATATATAAGTCGCCGGTCAATTTGTATGGACTCTTATTCGTGCTTACTGAATAATATTTGACACTCTAAGAATGTTGCTTGCTCTAAAGTCAATCACCTCATTTCTGCAGACAATTTATTGGTTTTTAGCAAAGCCAACTCTCACATCATTTTGTAGCTAAGTCTCTTTTCACTTTTTAGATGACAACCAATCTTCAAGCTAATCTTGTTAAATCTTCTTTTTACTTTTCTAAATCAATTCCTCTTTAGGAATGCTCTTATTTAAGTGAGATGATTGACTATCAGATGAAACCCCACCCCAGGAAATACCTAGGCCTTACTATTCATTCATAATAGACTCACAACCCATACCTGTCCTATTATTTTTGAGCGAATGCAATCCACTTTATGTGGAAAGAAGCAAAAGTTTTTTTCCTTTGTTGGAGGTTTCAGCTAATTAAATACAATTTTATAGTTATTTTAAATGGCTAAGGACCACCTTTCTTATAAAAGGCTTAAGAAAGACTACTTTATCTCTCATCAGCAAATTTCTATTTTTTGAAGGCTCAAACAGTTATTCACATAATTGCTTGGCACACAACAACGAAACCTAAACATTGTGGTGGGCTTGGGTCTACTTTTCACTATTGCTTATGGTGTCACTTATTTTGGTTGCAAGCTGATATCATGTGCACTCTATCTCTATTTTGGATGGTTTTGAATAACATTATTTTCTTATTTGAGTAATATTAGTATTGTTGGTTATCTATTATTGAATTGTTTTATTTTGTGGATGGTCCACAATGATTTTTGGGCTTCTTACGAATATCGACTTTGGCTTTGGAATTCAACTGAGCATTTTCATGTCGTAGAAGAAATTTTGGACTCGTTCATTCTATTGCCATTTTTGAGAGCAATGAAGAGATCCACAACAATAACTATGTGCTCAACCGTTGGTTTTTGGGCTTCTTGTAGATATCAACTTTGGCTTTGGAAATTGAGCTGGGCATTTTCGTGTCCTAGATGGAATTCTGAACTCAGTCATTCTATTGTCATTTCTGAGAGCAATGATGAGATTTACAACAATAACTATGTGCTCAACCGACGTATCTATAAAATGTGGCTGGGTTAGCTTTGTATGGTTATCTCTCACGTTTGGCTAACTTTTCATCTTCCTTTACGGTCCTCTTTTACTTTTTTTTAGATTTATTTTAATTTTTTTTTATATCTTTTATTTTCTCTCCAGATTTTTTTGTCAATGAATTTTGATCTTTCTCATAGTTTTAAATTTTATAATTAAATATTCTTGGTTTGGCCCTTACTTTTTCAATAAAAATAAAAAAAAGAGCAGGTTCAACTGGAGACAGGCTTAATTTAAAGCACACAAAGGAGATCTGCATTGTTTCGCAAAAAGCAAGCCTTTTAAGGCAATTCAAAGCAGTTGCAGCCTTTTTAAATCGCTTCCAGCTGGCCATTAAGCTAAAGATCGAGGATGCCATTAATGAGGTTCAGTACTGGAAGAGTTGTGTGATCGAAATATTTTCTGATGGACAGCGGGAGGAAGAGGACGAGAGGAAGAGGACGAGGAAGAAAAGGCTGGCGAGTAGAAGACGAACTGGATTGGCAATGGGAGCAGCCGGCCTGCAGCTGCGCACGTGGAATGTTTCGCCATGTTTGCCGGTGGACCCATAACCCGTCAGAAAAAAATCCAATGATGGGCGTCCACCTGTTGCCTACGTGTCTTTTTCCCGCATGCCAACTCATCCTATACAATAGCTTGTCTACGGACATTCCTGTGGTTACTCGTACTTTTGTTCGGTAAGAAACAAGCTAGGAGCTCCAATATAATAGTACACTTGTTGGGCACAAAATATAATTTGAAGACCGTTTGATTGATTTACTTACTTATTTATTCATTTATTGAGAAGATATGATAGCCATACCAAAGTTTATTAAAAGGGAATGCACATAATTTTTATTTTTTCCTCTTTGCTCCTGGGTTTGTCTTCTAAGTGGTTCTGTCTTGCAGTTGTTATTTTTAACATTTCTATCTCTTTTTAGATTGCTGGTTGAAGTTGATTTTTGTTTTTGTCCGACTTTGGGTGTTGTCCGTTTCTATGTTAGGAAAATACCGACGATGGCAGGGACAGACCCGTCACCCCAGCCGACTAGCTAATCATATTGGCAGATAGACCAACCAACAAAAAAACGTCTGTTATACAAAAATGTGCCAATGAAGACAAAAATACTATGTAACCCTCAGGGGTAATAATAACTAATAACTCCCAGTAACAATAAAGACGGATAACTCACGGGGACAATAATAACTTATAACTCCTAGAGACAATACTAATTAGTAATTTCCAAAGGAAATGATATAATTTTCTGGATACCCCCTATGATTTATAAATATGATGATCATTTTCATGTAAAGTAGAGAAGATCATTTGGGTTTTTCCACTCATTTATTAATTACTCTCCCTTCCTCTTTTAACAATTTCTTTCAATATATAAAATGGGCCCAATAGCCCGAGAATACCCCCACTTTGCACCACTGGGGCCAATCGTTGCATCACTCCTTTCTCTCTCTCTCTCTCTCTCTCTCTCTCTCTCTCTCTCTCTCTCTCACTCACTCTTTCCATCGCTCTCAATCACTACGCTCTATGCTTAGGGCATGATCTACAGAAAAAATTTGGTTTCAACACAATCTTTGGTTCTATTATGTTTTTCTTTATCTTCTTTTACTTTGATTCTATTGTTGTTCGTGTTTTTTTGTGGTTTGTTGTTATGCCCTCTTTGCTTGTAGGTGCTCTTTAGCTCCCCCAATTATAAGACACGACAACTAATGCTTGTTTTATGTAGGTCAAGTCTTTATTTTCTCTTTCTGATATATTTGATAGAGTCATAAGAGTGTCTGTATTAAAAAAAATGTATGGGCATGAGTTTTGAGGCGGATGATGTACCGAATCATGTGACGAGGACCAAAAGTGGCAACTTGTGTTCTGTACCTTAAGTTTAAATTTTTATATTTTTCTATAGATCTAGGATCTAACAAATATATACAAAGTCCGACCTTTTTTTCCTGCTTTCTCGGGATATGTTGTCAACCTAGCGGCGTTTTAGCCTCTTTAATAAATTTTGTTGGGGTGTTTCTTTTAGTGCCTACATGCCTGAATTGTTTTTATTGTTTATTTCTATGCATCTGGGATCTCACGAAAAATATAATTTAGGCTCATTAAGGACCCTAAAATTACCATTTTTCGATTTAAAAATTCAAAAAAAAGATTAAGATAATCAAAATTTTAGGATTAATATATTCAGGATTTTCAAAACTTACATTTCTTTTCTGCATGACCTTCGGGTCAGATTTAAAATGGGTTGCATGCATGGAAATATCCCTAATCATGTTTAATATAGCCTCCACACTTATGATTGTGGCAGATAATTGCATCATGTTGCATGTTTCGAGGAAAATCCCCCGTGCTTCTCAAACCTGACTTGCACAACATAGCTTTTTACATAAGAGGTTGTCTAGTGCACCTAGGGTGTTAGAATGCTTCTCGACCCAGATAGGGTGTAAGTCATTTTATTTGGAGTGTTTACAGCTATGTAGCTGGACCTCTTCTTTCTCTTCCTTTCCTGAGGCATTCTCGCTATTTTGGCAAGTATATGTCTCACCTCTTGGACCTCCAACCGATAATCATAGGATAAAATTTCGTTCTTTTGACCTTAGGGCTACCGAGATTCCCTATAGACGACACAATTCATAGATCGCTGATCAAGGATATCTAGTCATGTTGGATCGACTACCTTCAAGACCGGGTAGAATTAGAGTCTTAGTGGCTTGGGATGACGGGTCTGTGATACCCCAACTCGACTACCTCTACCTCTTCATACTACTTCTCTCTATCTTTGACTACCCATGGAAATCTGTTGGCATCAGTTTGAGGACTTGAAGCCAATAGGCTGCCACTCATTTGGGATACATCAATTTTTCCTCTGCCCTTACGGCCCGAACGTGCTTTGACGCTTGGGGATATATTAGCCAAAATGATTATGATTATTCCGTAGGCTTCATATGTCAACAAGCTGTTAACCCTTTGAGACATCAGAGACCCACTCTTTGCCCGATGACTTAGCATGAGCTTTGAAGCATCTGGAAATTCCCATAGAAAGTAACCTAACTTTGATTACTTATGTCCCAGGTTCATGATAACAAAAGTGAAACCCTTATATCAAAAGTATTCTTGGATATCCCCCGAGATGTAATTAACTACAAGGAATACATTCTTCTGGGAGTGCTCTTGGCCCAAGAACAAAAATATTCTATTTGGTTCTCTATTTATGAGTGGCTTATATAGGGATTTTTTATGTGGATATTGTGTTTCAAGGTATTTCGATCCGAACTTGTTTGTACTTATACTTTCGATCCGTCACACGAGGATTACACATATATAAGTCTTTCATCTATTTTTTTTATTTTTATATTTATTGTCGCATATTCTTTAGCTATTCAATTCCTCACCTCTTCGAATCATATATATGATTCGAGGGGGAGATTACTCAAATAGATGAATAATACAGTGACAGATAAATAGACAAGCTGACCACTCCAAGATGGCTAAAAAGACCCAAGAAAAATAACAACACTTATTTGATTATTTCATCTGATGATCAAAGGGGAGAACAACCTAGAAGTAAAGGTTAAAGCCAAGTCCAACAAGCAAAGGAGGAAGGCACCTTAGGGCATGTCCATCGAAAGAAAATGGGCAAAGTATAAATGAAAAAAAAACTATTAGGAATTGTTGTATCTCATGGTAGACAAAAACATCACATTTCAGCCCCATCCAATGTTATTTAATGAAAGGAAAAACCACATGAAATTCAAACCCAAAAATTTAAGGTTAGTAATTGATAAAGTGAAATCATCACGATGTCAAAAAATAATATATTTATCCAACAACAATAATGAATCGCTCAAAAGTTGGATATGATAACTTAAAACCTCCATCCATAGAAGACACAAATAACTAATATTAATATCATAATAATTCTAAAAATAAACAAAAAGGTACTTTAAATACTAGATCAAAATCATTTCCAAGCATAGGATAAACTGTTCTTGTCTAAATTAATCAACTCCATGACTTTTCTAGGAAGATTAATATACGACTAATCCATCAAACCTAGTAAATTAGCCCTAAGATTAGCGAGAAAATGGACACAAGCATTGGCTTCTATATAGATAAAAGATATGAAAATTTAAAATACTAAATAAACTATTAATCTTGTAGATAATATGAAAAATTGACATAGTTATGATGTTCAACATTAGAGTTACACACCAAAAGGTTAATTGCTAAATAAGAGTGAGCTTCAATCAAAATATAATATATGCTTAAAGCAAGAGCAATGTAAAGGGTATATATGATAGTAGCAAGCTCAGTGAAGATAAAAGAATAGTGAGGTTAGGCATAAAAAAAACAAAAATTATAGAAGCACCATGATTATGAAAAATGCCTCCACAACCCCAAGCATATATATGCTTTGACCGACCCATCATTCTTAATCTTGATAATATCCAGCCTTAGGAACACAAAACAAATTTGTCAAACAATAAAAGAATGTTCACATACATAAATACATATATCTATGAGCACTAGAGCAGCTCATGGCTCTTTGCGCTTTAATAATAAAAGAGGTTACAAAGTTGGGGAGGGATAGTATATCCCCATCTAAAAACAAAAAAAAATACATCATGGACCTAGGGGTTCCACTCTCCACGGTACAACTCAACACGAAATAAAATGAAAAAAAGTAAAGTAAAAAAGTCATCCCAAAAATACATGTAATCCAAAATGTATACCAAAAGAAAAGTATACCCAAAAAGATACATGTACACCAAATCACATATCATCTGTAGTGAAGAGCAGCAAGAACGAAACAGAGGCTTCTTGGTTCAGTGAGAAATGCAATAAAAAACATATAACCCTGCAAACAGTAAATAGATCCTGTTTCAAGACAAAAAGAGGTTGCGACGTAATAAAAAGCCCAAAATAGTGAAGGCTGCATGAGCATAAATATTGGTTCTTAGAGAGATGGTTATTCTCAGGTAAGTAAAATTTAAGCCCCCAAAGCACAGAAAACATATAGCAGTTCTGTATCTTTAAAGCCATCATTGTTATCCAAAATTTCCAAATATTATAAATATCTATAGCTTCTGCAGCCTTATTACGCAAAATGGAGTCCCAGTCAAACAAAATCGAGCTTAACACGCTGCCCAGTAGAAAAAACCTGGACCAGAAAAACCTTCTAGCCACCATCCAAGTGTCAATAGTTCCAGTTGCATCATTTCAAAAATAAGGATACCAACCAAGCAAATCTAAGCTCAAATTAGTGTCCAATATAGACAACCTAGAGCAAAACCAAATATCATATCTGTAGCAAGTAAAAGGAGCCACGGGCCTCCAAACGAAGATAAGGTAGCCAGGGGCCACCAAAAGTAAGGCACTCAAAATTTTAGAGCCTTGGGCCTCCAAAAATATTAGTGGGGTGATAATTAATGGAATTATAATCATAATTCTTGAAAGACATGATAATTAAAGGGAGTCATGGGCCTCCAACTAAAGAAGAGCATGGGACACTAGAAATAAAAGAGCCACGGGCCTCCAAATAACCCCGGGAGTTTAACAGAAAGAGCCTGAACCGATGAGCATAAGTAACATAAGTAAAGTTTAGCCAATCCCCATAATATAACCTGAAACCGCCAGCTACCCAACACAAGAAGATCAGTAAAAAGGGAATAGAAAACAGAAAACCTTCAGTGCTTCCCTCAGAAAGAACAAGCCAATCAGAATAGAAGGAGATAATAGTGAAAAGATCAGCATAAAGCTCCATCATCTCCTCAAATGAGGAGTATCCATCATATCACTTAGTATATAAATTTTAAGAGGAAAGGGGGGGGGGGTAAAGTCAACAAGGGCATCATATAACTTCTGTTTAGAAAGCCAATCTGGAGGAATATTTCCCTCTCTATAGGTGAAAGAGAAAAGGATTTGAAGTTGAATGTTATGTATCTCATTATAAATGTGGCGTAATAAACAAGTTATATTCCAAACCGGCTCAGAATTTTTTATGAGAATATTATATAGACATTTTGAGTCAGTTTCAATGATATCACTTTTAAAGTTAAAAGAGACACTAACCATTAAAGCCAAAAGAACAGCATAACATTCAACTTTAAAAGGAGTAGAGGCAACAATTGGTGAAGCAAAAAACTTGTGACATCCCATAACATTATCTAAAAAAACCACCAGCACAAGCAGACATATTAGACCAACTAGCATCAATGGTGGCCTTAAACCACCCAGATAAAGGTGGCAATCATCTGACCAAAATAGGTCTCATCTTTCCCTCAATATTAAATGTAGCAGTAGTATTATTTATGGCTCTAACAACTTTATAATAATTAGACATAATTAAAAAAACTGTAGTAGCAGGAGAGGGGGGGAAGAGTGATGTTTATAATCATTTCGAGCAAGCCAAATGAACCAAAGAACCGTTAAAGGAAAACAATTCATCTTAGGGGGAAAAGAGGTAACACCTTGCCAAACTGCAAAAAGTTTATTTAAACTAAATGGACTAGGCTAGCAGACTCCAAGTAGTGCACCAACACTATTCCAAACTTTCCTAGCAAAACAACATTCAAAAAATAAATGTTGGGATGATTCAACGTCTCTCTTACATATATAGCAAATAAAAGCAAGCTTCAGCCCCTTTAGCTTTAGTATGTCATCTAGAGGCAAGAAGGAATGAAAGTATCTCCAGAGAAAAAAAGAGGTAGAAGGAGAGATAAAAGAGTGTCATATGGAAGAGCTCCATTTCCATTTGTGATAGCAGTGAGTATTTGTATATAACATTTTAGTTGCAGAGCCTGCAGAAAGAAATTTCCACATAGGTTTATCTCTACCCCCATTGAGAATTGGGGTAGTGGAGACAAAAGGAGCTAAATCTCCCACCAAGGATCTCAACATATTGATATTCCAATTTCCACCATCACAAACATAAGAAACCAACAGGTTGGAAGTAGTATTAGAATGTGGAAGAGTGGTAAGGTCTGATGTGCTCCACTGGTAATGCCAAAATGAGATTTTACCGTCTCCAACTTCCCTAAAAATAAACTGAGTAGCTATAGTTCTAGCAAGGGTTATAGCCTTCCAAAGTTTAGAATCACCAGGTTTCCAAGCCACAGTAGATGGGTGAGCAGTGTGACAATATTTATGATAGAGAAATTGTGCCCAAAGGGGCTCCCCTGCTCGAAATTTAAACCAAAGCTTGTACATATTTATATCAACAATTTGCTGCAAAGTTTTAAAGCCAAGCCCTCTAGAAGACCGTGACATAGAAACTCTAGCCCAATCAGCCCAAATTTTGTGCGAACCAGACCCAAGCCAAAGAAATTTGTTAAAGAGGATTTCAAGATTTTTCAAAGTGTTTTTTTTGGCCTTAATAACTTGCAAAGCATAAAGATGCAAAATGCAAAGAACACTTTTAAGCAAGGTGTCTGCCACCGTTAGACAGAAAAATGTTTCTCCAATCATTAATCCTTGATTTAATTTTATCTTCAACCTCATCAAGTTGATTTTCCTTCCTCCTGCCCCTAAGAAAATTCAACCCTAGATATTTAATAGGGAGCTTAGCAGTTTTACAACCAGTATAATCAGTGGTCCAATTTTCAATATGATGGGGAACATATTTGCCAAAGTAAATTGAGCATTTAGATCTGCTGAAATGGAGGCCAGAGGAGTTCTGAAATTCCTCTAAAACATTCATAATGCCCTTAATGACATTCTTATTAGCATTAGAAAAGATAATAACATCATCAGCAATACAAGGTGACTAACCAAGATCTTCAATTTGTGAGACTATTGTATGTGGGGTGTTGGAGTTGTACACGATTGATAAGCCGATAGAAGTAATCAAAAGCAATAATGAACATGGTAGGAGAGAGAGGATCCCCCTGCTTAATATCTCTGAAGGCAGGAAAAAATCATAAGCCTTGCCTTTTACAAGTACATATATATATATATATATATATATATATATATATATATATATATATATATATATATATATATATA
>NEWO01000200.1:535868-553551 GCA_003013225.1 Phalaenopsis aphrodite
TATATATATATATATATATATATATATATATATATATATATATATATATATATATATATATATATATGTATATTTAAGAACCTTTGAAATATTGCTGATCTCCATGTTCTAGATAAGAAGAATAAAACTTTATAATAAATCTAACAAGTGTGTAACGGTTGGCTACAAACGTCATAATGTAAATAGTGGCAAGGCACTCATTAGTCACACACCAATCACACACAATATAAAATTTGATTAAATGACTTTTGGAATTGAAGAATACATAAAGATTATTATAATTTTCTTCCATATCTTAATGTAGACATATCAAATAAGCAATCAAAAGAAGATATTATAGGAGAAGAAGCAAAAGAAGTCTAATAAATATGAATGATGAATATTAATGATATCTTCAATTGGAAATACAACATTTTAAATTCTTATAAGTTATTTATGAGATATCTAATAACCAATAAGACATTACTTTTTCATTTATTAGAAATTATGAACCTTTAGTCATTTAAGAAAAATAATAAAAAGTAATACTTTTTTTTTTTGGTATGATGGAAGTAATTACAAATAAAAATACATTGAAGATCACTACATTTACATATAAACACAAGATAAATGAAACAAAATGGATTTATAAAATGAAAAAGAAGGCTAAGGAATATGCAAAAAGGCACAAAATAAGATTGGTGCTTAAAGGAGGTAAAATAAATAAATAAATAAATAAAACATAACATTTTTAATGAGATATTTGCTCTTGTACTTGATTTGAAATCATTTGTATGTATTTTTAGAGGCCACATACGGATGAAAGAGCGATCAAATAGATATTCTGTTTTTAAAGAATTTTTTGAAGAAAAAGTGTACATTTATCAGCTTCTAGGATAAGAAAGGGAAGAAAATCTTGAAGTTAAAGAAAGTCATATATGATCTAAAGCAAGCTCAATGGGAATTGATATACTCGAACAAATATGCGGTTCAAAAAAATTATAATTTTACAACATATCCATGTGAGCATGTTCTTTATAGTATAGTTCAAAATAGACATATTTTTATTGTGTCCTTAAATGTACATGGCTTGATTTTGACATTGAAACAAATAAGATATATTCATAGACTATTCTGAAGCAGTATTGCAGAACTTGAACATGTATGACTCTAATTTAATTAAAATGTTAATGAAATATAAAATTAAGCTGTCTAAACATGATGAAGGAGAAATGATCGATAGATCCAATGCTCTACAAAAGTCTGGTCAAAAGGCTGTACTACTTTTAGAAGAAAAGAATTTTCTTCACTGTTGTAGTTAGCTATCACATAAAATCTCTAGCAATAACCTATTTCAGAACTGCTAAGATAAACTATGACATATGAAATGGACAACTAATCGCTAGTGATATATTATTGCTGATTGAAATAGAAATTTAGATAAAAAAAAGGAGTATCACAAAGCTGTATTTTTTATGAAAAATGCTTTATTTATCAGTATATTAAAGAAAAAAATCTATTATTATACTTTTAAATTATGAAATTAAATATGATGCTACTAATTTATACACTTATCGTGTTATTTGGCTAAAAAATTTACTCAAACAATTGTGATTTTCATAAGAGAGTCCATATCAATAAAATTAACATTTGCATCAGAAAAAAAGTTCTATGTTCTATAATAGAAGCAAAAAACATTGATGCTAGTTATAAGTACATTCGGAAATGTGTTGCCCGGAAAATAAAATGGAATTGAAGCACACAATGAGTGGACATCATTATTAATTATGCACTAAAGTAAGGATTTTTGTCATGTTAGAAAGCCTTCTTGACATTACAAGTTAGGTTAAGGGGAAAAGTCTCATAAAATAAATTTGTTTGAATGAAATTGAAATTTTAATATGTTTTGAAAATTCATATCCGATGCATGAGTGTAATCGGATTTTTCTTTAAATGAATTGAATATCAAAATTATTTTATTACTTGAATAATCACTAGCAACAAATATTTAAACACATTTTTAAAAAATTGCTATTAAAAATATTAAAAATAATAAATCTAAACATTTAAAACCGGCGCTAAAAATATTTGCAGCGCTAACAATTGTAGTGTTTTAAAATATGTTGCATTGAAAATAGCATAGATTTTTACGACTACCATAGTTTGTATTTAGTAGTGGATGTGTTGCATGACTTAGTTTTAAATTTGTATAGATGCACACATTTCTTAGAGAGAAGGGATAGAGGAAGAAAAGCGCATCTTTTAAAAAGAGTTTGAGTGAGTTTAAGCGTTTTATTTCATAAAAAATTATGACTTTAGGTTTATAAGAAGTTGATTTTGTATAAAAAATTTCCATGAAGTGCAACTACACTTTTAGGTTTTTGCGTTGGCATCAAGTACGAATGAAAGTAAACAGCAAAAAAGGGGAGCAATTCGCTTTAATACACAATCAGAAAACCTTTTCCATTTTTGAAAACTGTCAATGCTTTGAGCAGTTATATTACTATGGAAATAGGATTTATTTTAGCCTTTCTTCCGTCAATTGATTGCAACAATGCTTTCACTCAGGATACTGTAGTAAGCATGAATCATGGAAGAAAAGAAATAAATATGGTTGTCTTTTTGTATGATAAAGTCAATGAAAACGAAAATCAAGCTAAAGCTAATAATAAATTAGTCTAAATTAAATAACTAAAAGATATCTGAAACCTAAAACAAATATAGCAAAGCACAATTAGTGGGAGGCAAAGTGGCAGTGAAGAAAGGCGCAGCGATGCACTCACAAAAACATATTTGTAGAAAACAACTTAATCAACAACAATATAACTACTACTCTTTTCCAATCTGTCCTCCAAAACTCATTTATTGCTTGACCAGAAGTTAGTCATCAACGTGTTAAACGACAAAAACCAAACCTATTTAGTCTTTACGGATTGTTCAACGTAATAAAACCACAAAATACCCTTTCCTTGGCAGAATATTAAAACAGATCAGACATTAGATAATATAGGGGACATATCAATACTCTAGGAAATCCCTGCATGCAACATCCTTTTGTTCTCAAGCTTCTCTTTCTAGTGCAGCTGATCATGATAATTTGGTGGCCAGAATTCCTAGCATGCAACAGAAACGTGGAAAATATGGGCAAGCAAATTATTAAAAAAGGAGAACAAATAAAGCTTGCTTCATAGAGGAACCTTTTGTACATTACCTGCACGAACAATAACTTCTTAGCTAGCTAGCAACATCATGAACATATTGCTAAACTATAACTAAAAAAAAAAAACACATAAATTAAAAAAAAAAGACACAACAAAAAAAAGGGGGGGAGACAAATGAAGCAACTTTTCTCCCAAAGTTGTAGCCTAAAGCAGCACCACAGCTAGGACTAATAGATCATAATTTCATACAGAAAAAAAGACTGAAATTAATTGTGATCATGCACCATTGTTCTTCGCCATCCACATCTTATTGCCAGGACTCCACTTGGGACACGTTGGGCTGAAATACCTCTCCTTCACTCTCCCCTCCATGAGTTCCACCAACTGTCCTGGTCTCACGCATCTTGGCGCCTTGTACTGATTGATCGACGCTCCCTGACTGATCGCATAATCCATTAGTTTATCAAAGCTCCCTTCTTCTACCACCCTGATTTCCAAAGGCCCGATTGACCCGTCCGCCACCCGGCACTGTCTGTACACACTGTTCAACGATTCTTCAATAGCTAAACAGCAGTCTTCGAACACTGAAGCAGGAACTTCCTTCCTTCCCTTTCTCAGCTCCCAGTACAAAACGTAGTGGCCCGGTATCATCGTCGTGTCGGCGTAACTGGTATATTCCGCCAGCGCAGCTCCGAAAGGTTCCAGATTCCTCACCGCTTTCTCAACTGCCGCGTGAAGCTCTACTTCATCAGTCTTGTCTGAGTCTATGCTCAGTCCTACGTTCTTCCTTTTCACGAAGCTGAACTGTGGAGCCTTGTTCTTGAATCCAGTCACCCTCAGCACATCCCCCACCCGATACCGGTACAAACCTGTTCGTTCGCGTTAGTTTTTAGCCATCATGACATTCAGATTGAAAATTATTCTTCAATGATTTATAAAAGGCAGGTTTTTAGCAGTGGTATATGAAAAACAATTTAGAGCATTCGTGAGACGGCTAGATTAAAGCTAGTCTAGCGAGTGTTTTTGTTTAAACGTCTTACATGAGCATGTAAAGAAAAAAATGACCTCTTTTTTTACCCGCCCCCTCCAATTCATGGCGTAAGAGCTGAATAGTTTACCGGGTTGGATTAATATCTTTGACGATTCATTTCAAGTTAAAACGGCTATGACTTTTGAGATTTCATCCTCATTTCAGCTAAATTAAATAAAAAACAGTTTGGAGTAGAAATGAATTTTTGTAAGTGCCGGTGGTGTAAGGTGCATGATCCTATATATTAATCTTCAAATAAAAAAATTAAAAAAAATATTCTTTTCACATGCATATTTTAGAACTTACCGGCATAGGTGGTGACGACGAGCTCGTAGTCATGGCCGAGCTTGACATCAGCGAGCTCGACGAGGTCTTGGTTGTGATTGTCGCCTTCAAGAGAAACAGGTAGGAACTCGAAATATCCCATGGTTGGTATAAGCGTATAAGCAACTTCAGTGGGATTGCACATCGGGTTAAGATTTAGCCCGAAATAACACTCTGACGAAGCATACATAGTGCAGGCCAGCGGGAGGCCGTCTCCATAAAAATCTAAGGTCGGAATATACTGTGCCATGGTGCCCGTCACGATAACGTCTATGTATTTGGTGTTTGGCCAAAGCCTCCGAATAATCCCCTTCCATGACTCCTTGCTACACTCCGCCTCGATGTGATCCGCCAGCACCGGATCGGGCCGGAGAATTCTCCCCACTGCGGCCCGAACCGCCCGATCCGTCACCTCTTCGTCTACTGTCCCTTTACGCATATCCCTGCACATCCTCGGCCAATGCTTCTCCAGGAATTTGATTGCGCGGATTAAGCCGGAGGCGAAAACAGCCCCCACGCGCATCACCTCCGCGTTCTGTGCCAACCCGCATAGTAACTGTGCGTACATGCTTTGGTAAGAATCCGAACAGAGTATTGCCTCCGTTGGGCTTGTGTACACGTTGTACGGGTCGGGTTCCCGTTTGACGAAATGCCGGCTTTTATAATAGCTAGTCAGAACAGGGCGGGCCAGAAGCCCGCCCGGCGTACGGGCTTCTGATTTTACAAACAGAAGGTACATTCCCTTCCCGGCGTTCAAATTGGGGACGAATTGAGACATGACGGGCATGAGGAGGCTGTAGAGGAAGGAGCGGCGGTCGAGCTCATCGTCTATGGTGGGCATGAGCTTGCGCTCCCCTCCAGAAGTGCCGGAGCTTGTTAGAAATTCGCTGATGGGACGCCCGGCGAGGATGGGGGAGGTGTCACCGTGGGCTATGCGGAGGATATCAGGCTGGATATCGCTGTATGAAACGATGGGTAAGAGGCGGCGGAAGGCATCCGGGTTGCCGGCGGAGGAGCCGGTGAGGCCGTGGCGGTGGAGGTATTCGGCGGCAGAGTTTTGCGTGAGGATTTCGGCGAGGACACGCCGCTGAAATTTATCGGGGTTGTTGGTTACGTCCTCGATGAAGGCGAGGAGGCGGCGGTGCTCTTCAGGGGAACTGGTGGTGGGGGCTTCTGGCATGGTTGTTTTGGTGGTTTGGATCGAAGAAGATGCAGAAGTGCAGAAAGGTTTATGCTTTTTTATTGTGGGGGAAGGAGTGCGGGGGGTTGGCAACAATATATAGGAGTCGAGGCTGGGGGACTCTCTCATTCTTCTGAGGGCTTTGCATTTATTTTTCAGAATTATTTTATTTTTTCTTAAATCGCCAGGAGTAGTAGGGATTGATTAGTTCAAAATTTTTATCTCTTAAGCCGTCAACCCAAACCTGGATGGATTAACTAACAAATATTAAAGTTGATGGGGGCTCCAAAAAAAAAATTATATTTTTTCACTTACTCAACGTGCATTCAATAATGCATCATAAAGAATCATAATATATACTTTTAATATAATCATATGGTTCTTTTATATTTAGGGATATTCATATAAAAATATATTTTTTTTATGAATTTAACATCAAGATGATTTTTTTAAAAAAAAATTATCAAATTTACATATTTGCAGGCAACGCGATTAAATTATTTAGGGTTTCATAAAAAAAAAACAAAAAAATAATGCATACAAAAATATACAATGATTTTATATGAAAATATAATCTTGAAACATTTACATTGATTTTATATGGAAATATAAAAGCCTCAGATCCAATATAGTCTTCAAACTAAATAATGATGCTTAGTTAAAGATGGTGCATAAATATTAAGGGTAAATTATGGTCGAGGTTTTCTGAGTAAAGTTTGGTTAGAATTAATTTATAATCATCAGATTTATTTTTAAAATAAGCGCTGCAATAAAAAATTTAAGGATTAGTCATCCGCTGCACTGATAAAATCACAAATCCCATAATTCCAAAATCAATCCTTGACCAAATGTTAATTATGATATTCTAACCTAAGTTTCTCCTGCAAGGAAATGTGAGCCCTAACTACATATATTAATTTATGTGCATGAAATTTATGAACAACATGACAAATTTCAATTAGCAATCACTTAAGAAAATTTATAGATTGTGCATGTGTGCATTATGAGAATTTCTTTTTAAAAAAAAGGTAATTTGCTTCAATATATAAATATTTTTAATAATCTCTCGTGCATTATGAAGGCAGACAATTGACCATTGATGTCTCCGTTTGTTAAAGGAACTGATAATAACAGGATAATATTCTTTACTGTGGGCCAACTCTTTCAAGTGATTATAGAATTTAGAGGGGGTCATGATTAAAGAAAGGGGAAGGGGCCGGAGACTGATAATTATGCACAATGAGATCCAATATACTGATCATCAGCTGCCGTTTTCTTTTTCTTTGGTTGGTTTTTTTTTTCTTAAGGCTGGCTTAGTGCGTGCCACGCTCTTTGAATGAACTCTCTATTTCTTTTCTCCTTTAATTTTTGATCATTTTAATTATTGATCTGAAGATAAGTTATATATAGAGTTGAAAGGCAGAAGATGACTTGAATCCATAAATTAAGAAACAAGATAAAAGTTGAACGCTGATTGATTTGGAATAATAGTTACACTTTGGAGTGGATTATAGCTAGCTAATGTTGTCCTTTTGTTGTAAAGCCAGCGCACTTTGGCAGCAAAAGAGATAATGTTTACAGTATACTATATATGCAATGGATTATCAATCTTCATTTGGTTGACACTAATCCGACATGCATTATCTGTTTTTTGTATTTAGTTGATTTTTTTTAAGGTTTTGTCTAATCCAATTGTCTCTTATTATATACAAATAATCCATTTAACTAATTTAAACTCCCTAAAATAAATTAAGATAGGCTAATCCATAAGAAAACTAAGTCGTAGAAGCTGTCCATAGGTATGGATGATTATTATTATTTTTTTATCTAATCATAAAAGTGGGTAATAGAGACAAAAGATGCTCTCTAAAACATAAATATTAATGCTAGTGATCGTGCAGTTGTTTGAGAATCTATTGAGACTTTATTCTAAACATTAACCAACAAATTAAATATATTACTATCTCATAGCTCTGGCATTATATATATATATAAATATAGTGTGTTAGATTCCAGTACAAGTGTTTATCATGAAATATAATAAATATCGGATGATTTTAACAGCTGAAATATATGAGTTATAATCAAGATTCTATACATCATTTGATCATTTTCATAAATATATTTGAGATGCCGGATTGATGATTAGTCAAGTTATTTTGAAAATTGATAAATTAAATTGACAACACCAATTCACATGTTGTAGGTGAAGATCAATAGTTAAATCTTTATTTTGAACATTTAATTTGATGAAAAGTTAAAACAGTTGGAAGAATAATCATTCTCTATCCTCTGCTTAATTCACAATTGTAATCTTGAATTCGATCAAGGCATGCTGAATTCATGTTTTAAATTAATTAAATTTAAAATATTCTTCAGTCAAATTAATCAAAGAACTTATCGCAAATGAACAAATTTTATTTGTGTATAGAAATTGGTGGGTAGATTGGAGGAATAATTAAATGAGAATGATACTGAAAACACTGCCTTTCGAGCTCTTTTGGTTTGCAGTGGACAGATATAGGGCCTCCCTACAATAATGCCAACATCAATAAATGTAGAAATGAAAAAGATGTCACATACCAATTTTAATGAGGCACACCACGTGGGCATTGTTCTCATAGTTGATCATATGATCTTCTTCCATTTTTCAAAATCAAGCTTGAAGTCTTTTTAACTTTTTGTCACTTCATTTCCTTATAAGATATTAGAAACAAAAGGCAATTTGAATGAAAGTTACATCAATACTCACAATGACCACTAATGCAATACCATCACAACTCAGCAATGCCTTATTTCTTTCTTTTTCATTTTTTTTATTTTATTTTTTAACATCTGCATCATACCAACAATAAATATGTGCATTAATTTGTAGCTAATACGCAAGGTATAACATTTTGCATGTATGTATATATATGTATATGTGTATGTGTGTGTGTCTCCATATAAGATAAAAATAAATATTCATGTTCACTGGCTTCCTTGTATAAAAGCACATGTACCTGGCACATTGTAGGAAAATTTTAATTTCAAAATATCGTTGACTAATGAGCTTGCAGATAAATGGCAGCCAACAAAAAAAAATACCACATGATAATCTTTTTAAATTATGCACAAACTTCGGACATGTATAAGTGTAATTTATTTATAGATTTCAACTATCATGCCCAGCTTTGGAATGGGTAATGTTTTTTTGTATTAGATTACGCCATCATGACATTTTTATATGTTAAAAAAAATTTATTGCTGCCCTGCATGAGTTTATCAAATTAATATAGAAGAGCATTATCTGTGATCACTATGTTATGGAAGAAAGTTCTGCGATAAAATATTTTGTAAATGTTTACAGCATAAATTAATGTGTTGGATGTCTGATTGTCTTTTGTGAACAAATCTCGTGAGTAGAGAGAATGAGAGAATAAAGTAAACCAAGAGTTAATGTAGAGAGAACAAGGGGAAAGTCCCCTTGTTTGTATTTTTGCCTCCTATTTATAAGATTGTATTTTGTACAATTACATAAGGAATAGAACAGTTATGAAATCTGTTCTTAATATGAACAATGCTCTAATAAGTTGTAAGGATTTCATTCTATATTTGTATTACAATTTGAATTTTGATGTGACGATAATTGGTTAATTGACTTGTTAGAATTCGGTCGATTGAGGTGATTGAATGGGTGGTGACTGTGCCTTGTGTTTGGTCGACCTAGGCGTTCGGTCGAATGGAGATGTCGTCTGTCGTGGCAAAAGTAGGCCAGTCATCCAATCGTGCTCGGGGGGTTTCTCCCAGCACTTCGGTCGATCGGTTGGTCGACTTATGAGTCGATTTTTTTGTCAGGTGAACCGCGACTTACTTGTTGCTTTGACTCAAGTATTATAGGGTCTACGTCTCGTTTACCTGGTTAGTTCGTTGTCTCGGCTGGATACACCTATTTGCAAGGCCTTTAGCAGATTTTTCGTTGCCTATGTGAGTTATCTGATGAGACTTACTACTAGAACGAATTACGCCTAGCCCTTGGTGGATCCTGTTGCTATTGGATAATGATCCATCTCCAGAGTTTTGACATGTCTTAGATATAGAGGCCCAACTTCACATGTTTGGTGGTGACTTGTCGATCTAGTTTTTACCTTTGGGGAAAGCTTTTTATTTTATTTTATTTTGCCATTTTTGTTTGAAATTCGTTCTGGTAGCTCTTTGTCGGACAATTGGTCCCTAAATCTTGCATCATTAATTAAAAAAACGATATCGGGTTCTTCGTCGGACACTGACACCTAGAGGATGGCCTCACTGGTCTCGAGACCCCCTCTCTCTGGATCTGGATGTCAAGAGATTCATGGTCAACGCTTGAAAGTGCTCGCAAACAATTGTTTATAAACTTCCATATTTATTTCTCTGTTGCCTGGGAACTTTATGGTACATGGTAGCGGGAGTTATTGCCCGTTGACTATTCATGAACGGCCTACCGAAGATAGCATTGTGTTGTTATATTGCTTTCCAGGCTCTCTCCAAGAGATGAAAATAGCAACAAGGCCTTACACCTCCTTTCTTTCCTCAGAGAATTCGAACAACGAACCGACCGGTGTTGTTAACTGTTCGGCCTTTAGATCGATCTTATCGAGCACCAACTTGAAAAGGATATTCATCAAACTTCTTGTATCAATGAGAATAATGCCCACCTGAAGTTGTTGATCAATACTACGATGACAATCACTTCATTGTAAGGGTTCCCTTTCAGTGGGAGATCTGCACTATAAGGATAAATGGGTAAGTCGTTAAGTGTGTACGGGATGACGGATCATACCTCCCTTGAGCGTTATCTCTTTAGATTGGAGGGTCGGGTTCCTCCCCGAAAGTTGGCAGGGATTATCCTTCATACATGGACCTTGTTCTCTCTGACAGACCTGCTAAAGGGATCTCATGCTGGTGCTTTTCTCTGTCGCTGTATATGTGCACCGACAACTATAAATTCTTTAAGTTTTACGGCACTGATAAGTTCCTTAGTTAGATTTCAGAGGAGAATACACTCCTCTGTGTCATCTCTGTGGTCACAGTGGTACTGACAATACATTTTCGGATCTCGCAAGGTCGGGGTGCCTTTAGTGGTGAGGTTGGTTTGAAGTAGTCTTTATTTTTGGATGGCATGGACTATTTTGGTCATCAACACATTAATGGGTGTCAAAATTTGCATTTCACTGTAAACATGAAATCACTCATAATATTACGTCGACCGTTGATAGGAGCACTGCTTTCGGTCATGGTTTCCTCGGTCATTTATCCGCTGTTATCAGCATCGTGAGTTGCTGTTTTGGTAACCGACGAACTACTTGTCCTTTGCCTTTTGTTGCTTGCCCCACTCTTTCCGCATCTTTGATGGGTGGTTTGATGATTCTAGTACCTTTTAGGGAGCCTTGGAGGTCTTCCTTAGTGAGTATATGTTCATTCGCCATTTCTAACACTTCTTCAAAAGTAGTAGGTTTAAACATATTTAGGTTATACCTAACTTTTTTGCTTCAAACTCCTTACTTCGAAGTTGTTTTGGCTATTTCAGGCTTCATATTTCTAACTTCTAGCATCTCGTGCTAGAAGCGGGTGGTGTAGGCATGTATGCTTTTGTTCTCTCCGTTCTTTATATCAAGCAAGATGTTTGAGTCTTTCTTCGGTTTAAGCATGTTTGAGAAGTGCAAAATGAAGAGTCTTTTAAACTTAGAGTAATTAAGGATGATTTTGGTTGGCAAGCCGTTAAACAATCAAATGGTGGATTCCTTCAGGGTGGTTAAGAAGAGGGGAAATTTTTTTGGGACGTCAATCAGGAGCAGAATGATCGATGGCTCAAAGAATGCTACGTGGTCGATTGGGTTTTGTTGTCCCTTTGAAGGATTCTAAGCAAGGGATCCTTAGCTTGGGCGGTAGCATTGCCTCTAAGCGAGAGATCCTTAGCTTGGGAATCTTTAGTCGGACAGATACTCACATTTGCTCTTCCTATCGCCTGTTAGCCTGTGGAGACATGACTGCGTTAGTTTGTTGGGACTCTCCTTGTACCTCTATTTGTTGGTTGCTGACCTGGTTGTGTGGGATAAGCGAACTCCTTGGTGAGGGCCTTTGGGGACGAACCCCCTGAGGTTCCATTTCTAAGCGAGGTGTAAGGTCATTCCTCTTGGTAATTGACGCCCAGAGGACCTCAAATTGATCCATCATGAGGTTCATTTGAGTTTGTAAGCTCTGGACCTATTCTTGGACTTCTGGTTGTGCTTCCTTGTTGGGTTCCATGCATGTAATTTCTCTTTGGGAAGTTTCTTCTTCGTAATTAGCTCCGCTTCTCGTTTAAGGCAGATCCATGCTCACCGACCCACCTTTAAGAATGTT
Source organism: Phalaenopsis aphrodite (assembly GCA_003013225.1). NCBI lineage: Eukaryota > Viridiplantae > Streptophyta > Magnoliopsida > Asparagales > Orchidaceae > Phalaenopsis > Phalaenopsis aphrodite. Next base: position 547,906 of record NEWO01000200.1, read on the forward strand.
GGATCCTAGATTGTCATTAGTGAACATGCCTTGAGAGTTAGAGTCAAAAGAATGACAGAATAAAGTGAACCAAGGGTTACTGTGGATAGAACAGGGGGAGGGTCCTCTTATTTGTAATTTTGTCTCCTATTTATAGAGGTATATTTTATACAATTATAGAAAAGATGGAACAGTTATGGAAATTATTCTTAATATGTTCAATGTTCTAATACAATGTATGGATTTCATTCCATATCTTGAATTTTGATATGGCAGTAATTAGCGGAGCAACTTGTTAGAATTCGACTGGCTGAGGCGATCGATTAGGTTGTTGTCATGCCATGTATTTGGTCGACCTAAGCGTTTGGTTGAATGATGGTCTCATCTACCGTGAAAAAATTGGTCGACCATCCAATTGAGATCAAGGGTTTTCTGCATGCACTTCAGTCAGTTAGTTGGTCGACTGATGAGTTGATTTCTTTTGTCGGGTGGGAACCATAGCTCACTTATCACTTTGGCTGAATTCTTATGAGGCCTAAGTCCCGTCTGCCTGGTATGTTCATTGTCTCATCTGAATACCCTTATTTGTAAGGTCTTAGACAAATTTTGTCGCTGCTTATATGAGATACCTGACGTGTCTGGCTGCTATGATGAATTCTGCCCCAGTCTTGGCGAATCATATCGTTATCGGGCGAGGGACCACATCGAGAGACTTGACTTGTCCCGGGTTTAGAGGCCCAGCTTCACCTTCTTGGAGGTGGCATGTCGGTCGACAGTTTACCCTTGGGGAAAGCTTTTTATTTTTTTTTGCCTGTTCTCTTTGAGATTCATTCTGGTAGCTCTAGAGTTGGCATAATGTTAAGAAATATTTAATTTGATGAGCATTAAAATAAAAAAAAATTGAACAAACGAGGAAAGTTCTTATATAAATTTAACATATGAGACCATGTGGGTGAACAAGCGTATATCAATATCAGTATAACTAGACTCCACTTCTTTCGGCCCACCCATGCTGTGGACGGGTATTCTTAATTTCTCTGTTCTCTGTAGCCTTCTTCTCCTCACAAAGTTTAACGGATATTAATTTTCTATTGCCATAAACATCTTGATGATTTGTTCTTTTATTGATGAATTTGCAATCACCTTTATGATCAATTATCTATAAATTCCCTTTTTATTTATTTATTTAGTCCTATCATCTCCACCTTCCATGAGGATTTAGAAAAAAGATTCAATCATTTGTAAAAGTATACGGACCTTAGTTAGTTAAAATTCCAAATATATTTAGGCTTTCTGGTTATTTAATTTATTTTTAAAGTGTTACAAGTTTTGTTCATGTGCAACATGATGGAATAAAGAGGGATATTATTAATAATCTTTTCAGCTTAATCAGAAGGAAGAGAGATGAGGATTTAACAAATAAGCAACGTGCCAAGAAAGAAAAGCTCGCCTTTCCAGAAGGACTATACATACAAATGCATTCACAATTTATTAAGAAAAAAGTATTAATCGGTAATTTTACTAAAGATTTTAATTTGCTAATCATATTTCACTCTGTTTAAAATAAATTTTAAAAACAAATTATAGCTGATTCAAATTTCATCAAAATTATATATGCGTTTATTTGATGAAAGCCAAAGCATAATTTTTATTTAAACTTATAATTTCGAAGATCAGAGCTAAAATACGAGCCATCTTGCAACTGGTACTTTAGGTTGGTTTGATCGTTCTTGTTTAGTCATAAGTCGAATTATTTTGAGATTTGATTTTGATTACACTTATCTTTATCTTAAATTATTTTTTTATTTGCAACATTATTAGTCCATGCCTTTAACCTTTAAACAAATCATAGTGGGTAGTTAGCTGCGCAAAGAAAGCCAGGTGGCAGTGTAAATCCATGATCGGTGCCGCTTGTCGTCCGGCAAGCCACCTGACGTCTGGCATATGATGCCCGAGGAGCTCTGCGTACGTCAAGTTCCCAACCCTAATTTCAAAATTTTCTAAAAATTCGACCGTTGGCAAATTTCAGTGTTACGGCCTTGTTCTTGCTGCAGCTGCTCTTCCTAACGTATTTGTTTGTTCTATAATATTGCGGAGGAAGGAATAGTAATGGATGGAATGTTTAATGAGTTGGGTGGAGAGGAAGCGTGAGTTAAAAGCTGACCGTTGGAAAAAATGCAATAGCTTTTACTTTGTAGTTTGAAGTGGAAGAGAAAAAGAGAGATAAGGGATTAAAGAAAGTTAGTGAAGCCTCTTATATCCCTCCTAAAATCTCTTCCCCATGTTTCCTGTCTCCCATATACCCAACCTTTGCTGTTCATTAAGCAATTAAATAATCTCCACCACCTCATTTCTATCCTTACTCCAATCTTCTCTTTTTGCTCTACTTTGACTCTTGCAGTGCCCCTCCTCCCCTAATGGACTCAATCATAGATCATACGCCTTCATTCTTGATAATTTTAGGAGAAATGTCGTTGCTTGAAAATGACATGAGATAATATTTTTTCTTTATATTTAATTTTTTAATTAATTTGAAGGGAATATTATGATAGATGTGAATGATATATTTTATCCCTACTCATACATTCCACCCAATTGTTATCTATTTAGATACCTAACACCTATACTTTGAATTTTACAACCACCCAAATCTTCAGAATCACATAAAAATAATATTATTTTTACTTTTAAAAATTAAAATAAATAAAAATATTACGTGCATCATTCTGATGTTTCTGGACGAAGTGCAATTCAAGCGGTCGCCCGGATATTTGATGCTCTGAAGTTAATATTTTCTCGCGAAATACATCATTTTTATGCATATATAGACAGGGTAGCATGCATGTAAAAATTGAAAATTAGGTGACAGACATGTAAATACAAGGGAATTGAGTGGTATGTATGTAAAAATTTCATTCAAAATGATATTTTGTTTCCTATTTTTGTCTTCTTAATTCATGGTTCACACATATTCTTATTTACTTGTGAACTTAGTTATTCGTTATTATTATTATTATTATTATTGCATTTTTATCAGAATTTAAAATGTTAAGCTTCTGATGTTTGGAATTAGAGGTTTGATTCAATTAAATATAATAAGAAAAAAAAGTTTTTTTTTTAATTTAATTTTGTTTTTTTTTTGTGCTATAGTGCGGTAAATAAACATTTATTAAATTAAAAAACAAAAGTAAACTCACAACTTAATAGAAGTAACAATGGTGTAATATGGAGTCGAGATTAAGCAACTTGATTTGGATTTAAAATGCAAACTTTGACTTAGATTGAAGTTAAAACTAATTCCAACAATAGACTTTGGAGTTTATTCAACCTATCATACAATTCCAAGAACATATTGCTCAAAATTCGAAGTTCATGATAAATTGATATAAATTGATATTTGCATATAATATTCTTATGCATGTGGTGTTATAAATAAAATAGAAATATATATTAAATTTGATTTTAAGTGAAGTTCTTGCGATTATTAAAAAAAAATAAAAATTTTAACTTTTAGCTTGATTTCCTTCATTTTATTTCCCAAGAATTCATCAAATAGTGCATCATCCCTACGTTAAACATAACTAAGTTTCTCAAGTGATGCATGCTTTTAATGACAAATCTCCAACAAATTAAAATTATCAAGCTGTAAAGTCGATATATAAAAAAGAAAAAGCCAGCTTTATGGTTGTCTTCTGGCTCCATCTACTATAATTAATCAATACTGAAATCCACTGCTCGAAAGTAAGTGCATTCAGCTTGGAAATATTAATTTACTTCAATGATAACTGTGCACTCCGGTTCTTTAGGGAATCATGATCTCTGACCAGGGGCTATTCTATTATAACTTGATTACATAATTAAGAGCCAACATTAATCTAAAATTAAAGTTTATAGTAGTATAATATTTAATTCTGCATCTAACTTCTTAGCTAATTAAAGTTGTATGCCGACTAACATACCACATGCATGGAGGCATGATAAATGGCCTCCTCCTCCTACCTAGCCATGCATCCTACATTTGGATTTCTATTTCATAATCCTACGACTTATTTAATTGACGGACGGTCCAGTTTGAGTTAAAATTAAATCTAATAAAAAGATTTGGGTTTTGATGCCTTTTTTGACCAGACCAACCTCGTGGGCGTTAGTGATATCCGCCAATGCTGCATTGTTGTGAGCTGGAGATTATCTATGTTTTTATTTTCTCCCACCATTTTCTCTTGCTAATCTTGTGTCATTACGTGTAATTTTTGACTTCATGAAAGAAACGGTCCCCCTTCCTATATATGTATGACTTAATGGACATGTTATTAATCGTATATTTATAAAAAAATGCTAGCAAATAATCTTACTTTTTTTTTCATTTTTGTTTTATTTTTCTTTAAAATAAGTGCAATATTGTAAAAATATTTTACATTTATTTTAAAATTATTTTATAAAAAATACCGGTTGAAAAATATATTTAAGAAATATGTGGCATAAAATTTTCATTATTTAAGAGATTATTATAATTGAAATTGGTTTTGTGCCTTTATTTTTAAAAATCAATAAGTATGTTTGTACGATAATATACATAAATAATGCTCTTTCAAGTAAAAAGTTATTAGGTGTAGAATTATAATGCATGTGAACTTCAGTATAATATGGTTGTATTTGTTGTATTTTTGAGTTGTCTCAAACGAAAAACTAATATAAACATGTTACACTGAAGTCCTCTTGCGCTTGTTATCTACACCTAATAATTTCTCCAAATATTGATACATCAAAATAATACTGGAGTTTTACGTACGTACTAGAGAAAAAGCTTTAGCCTACCTGAAAGCAAACCCTAGCTAGTTTCCTCCAGCAATCTGCATGCATATTTGACCCACTTTTTTAAAGCAGGATAAGTCCAAAATGATAATTAATCTAAGGAGATAATGGATAAGGATCATTAACTAAGCCTTGTTCTTCATATTGCTCACATAAATACAATTAGGTGGGGGGTATCCGGCTCTCTTGGCTTCTCATGGGAAGGAAATAAAGAGCAGGATATGGCTGTCCCTTGGGTGTTTGGCCTAGCGTACGTTAATTACATAGCTGGTCCTATAAACCGAAGCATGATATGTGGTGATCCGGCCGATCAGCAAATTTTGTGGCTGTCAATTATGTGCTAGTTGCTAGCTACAAGGCCCATGGTCCCTTACCAAGCTTAATTTCTTCCTCCTAGCTAGACTCCACCAAACCATGATCGCCATCCTTATTCAAAGGTTGTGCAGTGTCCTTCATTTCGGCTTCCATGTACGAATCCTTCTTACTCAACCACTCAGTTCTTTCAGACAAGTCCATTGGCGCCTATCCACATCAGAAAATCATTCAATCACAGAATGATTTGCATTTTTTATTTAGTCATACATTATTCTTTTAATAGTGTTATATATATATATATATATATAAACTAATTAATTAATTCTTGGATCCGCCTCTTCCATCCATAAAATATTCTTGATGAGTCATACGAAGCCTTTGATAGAATAATGATATTGTGAAAGTAAGATCCCATTGATTATGTGGTTTGGGGAATACAAATATATGGCAATATATATATATATATATATATATATATATATATATATATATATATATATATATATATATATATATATATATATATATATATATATATAT
>NEWO01000200.1:554069-570167 GCA_003013225.1 Phalaenopsis aphrodite
TATTTTCTTAACTCATAACTTATGTCATAATAAATGATAACTTAAGCTATTTTTTTTTATAACTCATGATAACTTAAGCTATTTATTTTTTTTATCTCATAACTTATGTCATAATAAATGATAACTTAAGTTATTCATTTTATAAGTCATAAGAACTTATGTTATTTATTTAATAACTTATGTCATAACTTATGATAACTTATGATAATTATTTCTGTAACTCATGTAGCCCCTAAAATGAATAAAGGTTACTAACTTATGTCATTGATTTTAATAATAAAATCAATTAATTTATTAAATTATCATAAATCCTATTGGTTAGGCTCCCCCTTGATGGATGGTGGTTAAATAAAGCATAATTCATAAAATGGGTCATTTCTCTTCCTAACACACCCCGTACATTTCCATCCGTCAGAAAGTATAGAAAGTTCAATGGATTATAGAGAGAAACTCAATATATTCAAGATCAAGTTTCTTCAAGATAAAATATTATCATCATGAATACATGTATGTGTTACTTTATTATGAATATGTAAAATTCATGAATTTAAAAGATCTTGGCTATTATGTATTTTTGGAATTTGCGTCATAAAGTTCAAGCATGAATTTCTAACATGAGGTATTAGAGCCTTGTGATTTTTTCATATAATTTTATTTATGTTAGTTGTATTAAAATTTTGATTTGAATTAGATCACTAATACTAAAGTAAATTGATGTGATTGAAATTATTATTTATTTAATGTCTATATAATGTTTAATTTGTTAGTCACCAAAGTGACCAAATTAATAAGTTTAATAGATGTCAAATTAAATAAATTCAATTACTCACAAGTAAGTGATGCTTGTTATGAAATATTTTAACATTTTATTACAAAAATATTAAAATTCATTGATTATAAAATATTTTTAGATTGCACAAAGGTTGATCATTTGTTTTATAATATTTGAATATAATTTTAGTCTATCTATATACTTAATTAAGATATGTTTATATATCCGAAGGTAATAGACAAGTCTAATTTGAGTATAAACAATTACAAATTATATTAAATTTAACTCAAGCATCAATTATGATTATTATCGTGTATTGTTATATCACACGAAGAAGATTTCAATACACTATTATTATTATGATTATTATTTTAATCTGATTTTATATGAATATCTATGTAAGTTTAATGTTCGAAACATTAATGTATGAGCATGTTTTATTTATTTGCAGTAATTACTTCTGTTTCTCTTCATTCTCAAGCTACATCTGTTCAAACTTTCAATGGTCTTAATTTTTCTGAATGGCATGAGCAAGTCTAGTTTTACCTTAGTGTTCTTGATCTTGATTTGACACTCACGACTGAGAAATCCTCTGCTCTTATTGATTCTAGCAGTGCTGAGCAAATATTTTTCTATAAAGCTTGGGAAAATCGAATTTATTAAGCTTAATGTTAATGCGAATGACTGTAGAAAACAACATAAACTGACAGATAAGCAGAGTGGAGGGAAAGTGAGAGATTTCTTCCTCCTTGCTATTTCGAAAAAGAATTCTGTGTGTTGTAAAGAAAGGAAGAGATTCAGAGGAACTTCGAGGAGTGTTCTTGGGGAGAAATTAGAGATAAGTTATTTACTTGTTGTAGTTTGTATGACTTTGATTTTATATATAAATTCTGAATTTTGTTGTGTTTTCCCTATGAGTTATGAGTAATTTTCTCTGTCTTTCTCCTTGTCTCGAGATTTATGAAATGGTGATTTGAATTGGTGAAGCCATAAAAATTTTTAAGAAATTGTGATGATCTTTTCACTTCGATCTTAATTTACTTTCAATCTGGTCAATTGATTTGTTAAAAAATAATGAGTTTTACAACTAAAGTGAAGATTACATCCAAGATTCAGGGAGGTCAAAGCCCTTAGAAGTTGGGTGCAAATAAATAGGGAAATAATATTATCAGGCGTAGAATTGGAGATTTTAGAGTGACAGACTAAAATCCCCAATTTGATCTATATCATTTGGGTGCTGAAGTGTAGATGTTAGCCCTCTGATGAGGGGAACGTGGGAGCTCCGAAGTGAGAGCTGGTATCCTCCCAGCCTAGCCGCAAATTCAGTAAACAAGCATAGGATTAGTCAATGTTCTTTATGCCTGGACCAAAGGGTAAAGAATAGGTATGCTCCTATTTGACATAATATAAATTGAACTAATTCATTTTATCCATTCACTATAATTTCTTGACAAGGAGAAGAATGCTTTCTTATATATTTAATATCACAATTAAACCCTACTTAATATCATTAGTTATATATTAGTTATTAAAATTATCTATTTATTTCAATTGTCTATTAGTGACAGATAAGCAAATTGAACGTCGTTGTTGTGATTAAAGTATTGCTTTTCTAAAGTCTTAGTCCGTAATTCTAAACAACTCCCTGTGAGGTAGATATCTAGGACTCCATTAGAGTCTTATATTACTTGAGCGATACATATACTTGTGTTGATAAGTGTGACTTTATAATTATTGAATATTTAATATGTCCATATTTATCTTATATTTTATTACATATATAAAGTCACTGTCAACAACCACCATGATTCATATTAATTTTGTACTCATTAAATAATTTATAATTTAACCAATATAAAGAAGGATTTATTTTACATTTTGTGCAGTATGTTATGCACTATTAAAATTAAGTGAGTCAAGTGGGAGAATGTTAAATTTTAATTTGTGGCTCACATTTATTCTCATAACTTATGATAAGTTTAGTTATTTATTTTTATAACTCATGATAACTTAAGTTATTTATATTCTTAACTCATAGCTTATGTCATAATAAATGATAACTTAAGTTGTTCATTTTATAAGTCATGAAAATTTATGTTATTTATTTTATAACTTATGATATTTATTTTTGTAACTCATGCAACCCCTAAAATGAATAAATGTTACTAACTTATGTCATTAATTTTAATAATAAAATCAATTAATTTATTAAATTATCATAAATCATATTGATTAGTAACTCCTTTGATGGATGGTGGTTAAATAAAACATAATTCAAAGAATGAGTTCTTTTTATTCCGAACACACCCCATACATTTCCCTCCATCAGAAAGTATAGAAAGTTTCAAGGGATTATAGAGAGAAACTCTATCTCTTCAAGATCAAATTTCTTCAAGATAAAATATTATCATCATGAATACATGTATATGTTACTTTATTATGGATATGTAAAGATCATAAATTTAAATGATCTTGACTATTATGTATTTTTTGAAATTTTTGTCATAAAATTCAAACATGAATTTCTAACAAGCTAGACTTCTCCAATCGATTAATCTAGTCTAATTATCCACACTCTACATTCCTAAATGATGAGCTCCTATCTGTAGAATTAGACAAAGAAATTGAGCATAGAGTGAATCACTTTAACACAATAGAGAGCTCATTCATTGATAAGGAGATCTATTGGGATGACAGTGAGGCTCCCTTGTATTGCAAATTATTGGTCCCAAATTAGGAAACTCGAGGGCATCTATGTGACGGTTGGTGATGTCAAAAACTGAACTCTTTCCTCACGTTGAATCTACCAAGAGGTAGGTTTATGCCTTTGCTCAGCTTTTCAGTGTTGGTTAGCTCATGTGCTTTGATCTTGTTGTAGTTCGCTTGTCTTGGTCTTGGATAGTTCTTTTTGTCCTTCTCCTGGCTTAGATGCTTGCATTTAATTGGAAAGATATGTATCTTGATCTCCTGTTGGTGAGCCCTCATTTATTGTACTTTCATTCTTTTGAGTTGTTAGATTAGATATCTTTGGTATATATGCTTGTTCATGGGTGTGTGTGTGTGTGTGTGGTGCATGCCCATATGTTTTGCATGTGTGTATAAAAGTCCTTTTAAATGACTTGAACATATTTCAGTTCTTATATTTGATGCTAATAATTTATTAAAGTGGAGTCAACATATTTTTGCATTGACAGTTAATTTACAAGTGAGCCTAATCTGTCAAAAAGTCAATGTTTTAAAAAGGCCTAGTAGGTTGGACTTTAATCTGTCACCTCAACGCATAGATAGCTTACGCTACAGTTCTTTATATACATGCACATAGAATTTGTGTGTAATAAAAATAGAATATTATGATGCATATTTAGAGAAGATAGATTAATAAATATTATCATTACAAACTTACGAATGACAGAAGAAGAAATGGCTGTACGAGATTGATATTGACAGTACCAACTATTGGAGCTGAGATGGTGAAAAATAAGATTTGATGAAAAAAATGAGCAATTTATTATTACACATAAGTACAATAAAATTAATGATAATGGATTGACATACAAGCAAAGATGTACACGCACATACTAAATTGGTGAACTAGGGCGATGATGCATCATTCATCATGAGGACATTTAGGGCATATAGATCCATAGCGCAAGAGAAAAATGTACCATCTCACCCATTTATGTCCAGACATAAAGCAGAAGTGTACATCAAAGCAATAAACCATCGATGGTTTATGTTTGCCTCAATATTCATTCTTCACTTTTCATGATGGACCTTCATGTCTAACAAGAGTGCACGCACAATAGCTCTACATTTGGCTCGGTTCTTATCACTTAGTTTTCTCCGAGATTGATCAAAGAAGTTAGTCACGAGGTGATAGCTTGAATCAGATCAGAATCACACCAGCTTGACACTTGTGTTCTTATACTTAAGCAAATCTTTTTTTTTGTCCTAAATGGCTCTGATGGTTAAATAGGATGTTAGGTATGACTCATTGACCATATAAGGGACAAAAGCTGGAGCGAAAAGGAACGAGCGAGCGGAGCGGAGCCACGAGCAGAGTGGAGCTAAATACAAGGACAATTTTGTAATTAAATATGGTACGTCAGAGTTATATATATATATATATGATGTATTGTAACCCTAAATAGTATTATACCTTTTTTTGTGAAATCCAAAGAAGCGGCTGCTCTACTCTCAAAGACGTAGGCAAATTTCCGAACATCGTTAAATCTCTGTGTTTTCTTCTTGATTTGTGTCAATTTTTGCGACTTCCTTGCCCTAATTATTCAACATAGGAAAAGAGCATTATTTATTATGGACTTTTAAAATGTGGTCTCGGTTAACTATTTAGAAATAACAAAACCAACTGTTCTTAATTATCTTAATTAATTACAGCGTTCAATAGTTCATTAGTCCATTGATCGAATCCATGAATAATTTGTCAACTGATACGAAGAAAACGATGGTAATAGAAGGAAGAAGACGCGGTTGTGTCATTATCTCAGCATTGGGACGAAAATATTACTGTCGCGGAACTGGACAGGCATCCATGAGGACCACAGAAGGGGGAGAGAGGAGTGAGAAAAAGAGAAAGAGACTTTTCTGTCACAGTAGAAGAATGTTGACGTATTTGGCTGTTGTGGGTTTTAGTAGGTCTCATTGCTCGACAGGGTCAGCATCCTACTTGCGCTGCCTAGCATTCTTTTGATTAAGGAGGTAGCAAAATAGCTAGCCAATACGAAAGCATGTACTGGTTTATTACTTTCGTGAAATTAACTTGAGTAATTAATGGTTCATAACTAGGAGAGTTCTATTATTATTATCATAATATTTTTGTAATTCTAAAGTTAGGTATCAGAAACTTTTTTAGCACTCGGATCTATAGTTCGCCTAGATAAAATTTAATAAATTTCACATTTAATTTCTCATGACATATGGAGTGTCGCCAAAAATTTTTATCAAGATCGGGCATGAATCTTGATTCATTTTGGGATTGACAATTTCGGGAATCAATTGAAGGACCATCCAAACCATGATTTTGAAAAACTTTTAATCAAACAAAATGTCTCGATAACTAAACCTGATGAGTTTAAAATATTCTATTTTGGGCCCAAATGAGCTCAGAACAAGCACTTTAAGGATAAATAAAAAAATAAAATATTAATTGGAAGACAAAATGACCTCCAAATTTTACATGCTTGTTGTCTATAAAATGTCTTGATGATATTATCCAACAAAATTGCTTAATTCTAACATCATTAAGATACTTAAATACTCGAAATATCACATAATCAAGGAAATCACTTTTAAGTTGTGTTAAGAAGTGTTTCGGATTTTAGTGGTATTTTCAAAGTGTCACACCTAAAATTTATAAATAGATCCCCACATTCTACATGAAGACCTAGAATATGATAGCTTGGGAGTTGGACTAAAGATAGAAAGAGCTCAAGGATTTGGATCATCATTGAGCTCTAATTGACTACTATCGTCGAAAAACCAAAGTTGAAACACTACCATCTTACTACTATCACAAGTTTACCATCGTTAGACTAGTTCAACATTATTGGAACATTGTCACAGTCTATCCACTAGTATTAAACTATCAATGTTGTTGATCTATCATCTTTGAACTATCACTAACCTTATATCATTATCAAGTTGTTTTCACTTGACCACTGTCATTAGATCATAGTAGTCCAACCATAACCATAGAACTCTCATCACTCGTCCACCATTATTGAATTGTTGATGCCCTTTTTATCACCACCAGATAATTATCACTTATCTAAAAAAGTCATACTAATATAATCAATCCATCATCATTTGATCACCGTTACATATTTACCTTCATTGGACAATAATCATCCAAAAAAATTTGTCAACTTATTCACCATCAATTTTCATGAGGTCGCTACCATTGCACATTCACGTCCATGGCTCATTCACTATTATTAGATCATCAATGCTCATACACCGCCAACAAACCTTCCATCTATCATCATCAAGCCATTGTTTCCCTACCACCATCTTTGGACCATCATAGCCCTCCATAGCTGTCAGACTTTTGCCTTTATTAGGCTATCACCATCATTAAATCATGGCCATCTAGCCATTGTTAACTAATCACAACCAAAGCTTGAAAATGTTTCCAAATTATAGTTGTTTATTTATGATCTATCAACCACCATTGCTCATCTCTATTACTTACCAAACGTTCATTACTTGATTAGAATTTCCCTTCTACAGCCGTCCAACATCCCTTATTTGATTATGTTCGTCTAATAAATGGCACTTTATTATGAATTTTTTATTACCATCACTCGACACTTTATCATTTTTTCTGTGTTTGAGACACACTCTAAACCATGTCGTCATTTTTAAGACTAATTTGCACCATTGATGCGCGTCATTGCCTTTAAGTCTGATGTACATGACAAATACTATAACTTATCAAGCCAATATACATAATCTATGCCAATGCTAACACATGCATCACTTGTTGAGGAATATAAGAGGCATAGATTCTAAAAAAAATTATATTTGATTGGTCAAATATGACATTAAAAATAATTATATACTCTTTCAAAAGTAAAAATCTTAATCTATAACACATTCAATCATTAAATACGTATTTCAAAAATATGGTCGTCGGTTAATATTTAATTATAAGGGATGATTTAATGTATATGAAATAATTAAAACCGTCGGAAAAAAATATTACTGTTGATAAGCGATGATTTGATCCGTAGTTATGCCGTCGTAAATAACCCAGATTAATTTCGTCAGTTTTACCGTTAATTTTAGTATTTTTTAAATAAAAATCTTAATCTATAACACATTCAATCATTAAATACGTATTTAAAAAATATGGTCGTCGGTTAATATTTATTTATAAGGGATGATTTAATGTATCGGAAATAATTAAAACCGTCGGAAAAAAATAATACTGTTGATAAGCGATGACTTGATTTGTAGTTATGCCGTCTTAAATAACCCAGATTAATTTCGTCAATTTTACCGTCAGTTTTAGCATTTTTTTCCTGTAGTGATATTATATATATATATATATATATATATATATATATATATATAGAGGTATTCTCCAAAAAATAGTTCAATTACAATATCCTTGCTCAATTGAAAGAAGTGTTATTTTATTCAGCAATGAGTGGTTTGATCCTATTCCTAAACGTGGTACAAGGGTATACAAGCCACACAATATCATCAAAGTAAAAATAAATAGAATATATATTAAATTTGATCATTTCATTCTTGTAAATCAAGTGAGTAAAGTATATTATCTTAGATAGCTTGGTAGAGCAAAAAAAAAAGTGAAATGGGAACTACTAATTAAGATTAAATTTAGAGAACTAAAATAATATTGTACTCGCTCTCTAAGAAATAGAAATGACAGAATTTTGTGGTTTTCAGCACTCATAAAGTGTTACTCATGTTGAACGCGACTTTAATGATGCTTAAAATGAAAAATTTTTAAGGTTGTCCTCTAGTCATTGGTTTGATGATTCAGAATGAGATTGTTGACCTCATTTTGAGGTTTTTCATTCTTTAGATATCCAAGAATCTAGCGTTAAGATTTCTCTATTTTGAATATTTTAGAGGATTAGACTGGGACACACACTACTTAGAAATTCAAGTCATTTCTTTTCTCCTTATAGTTTCATATGAACGGTTTCAGATCCTCAACATTCGATTGAGTCGATCGAAAAGCTGACATATTGAAGTTGAAATTGAGCTCCTATAGAAATTTGAAAGACATAGGTAGACACTGTGTCGCGTGCAATGTTTGACGCGCCACTGCGAGCGATGTGTTTGACTATGGTTGTCGTTTAGGTGAGGACCGCTATCAATTCGCTCGTTAAACGGCTCTGATCGGGTCAAAATAATTTCATTTGACGCGCCGCGCGGGAATCGTAGTTAATTTGGCGCGATCGTCGATAAATTTGTCAAGATGACCCCGGATAGCGAAACGAACCCCGTCGTCTCGTCCAGAATGTCGATTTTAGCTAATGAGGATATACATTTTGTTGGGGCGCCCCGCACGAATGAATTACACAAAATTTAATATTTTCTTTTAATAAAAAGATCTATAATAATTTTTTTTAATAAAAAGTTTTTTTTTTTATTATTCCTAAATCTAATCTCACGCTCACATTCCTCCCCTCCTCCTCTTGGAATCCTTCTTGCCCTAACCAGACCTTTTCCTCTTCCTCCCTTTTCTTGACCGGATCTCGAAACTTCTTCGGGTTCTCTATTCCCGCCCAAATGTGTAAGCCCCATTGATGGGCATCCCTTTTTCCCTCGGCTATAAATACCTCATTGGGGAAGAATTTAGGGAGTTTTTTTTTTTTTTTTTTGGCGACTTGAGGAAATTTTTTTAATTTGAGGTTTTCTTTATGAGCTATTCGGAGAAAATTCTGGGGTTGGATCTCCTTTTCATATATTGAAAGAGTTCGGTTGGCTGACAATTCCTTTCTGGATTATCTTCCTTCATTCGTGGGATCTCCTTCATTCGTGGGATCTAGAAATTGTGTTACTTATTATTTCTAAACTTACATTTTTTTTAAACAATTGGAGGTAAAAATTTCTTCTCCTTCCTTTTCCTTTTCTGGTTTGTGGAATATAATTTAAGATTTTTTTATACGGATCTTAAGAAGATTGTCTCAGTGATCAAGAGTTTTGATGTTTTCGGTTTACACTATATGTGGTTTCTTGAACATTGAACATAATTTCATTTCTCCTTTAAGAGGAAGAGAGATTGATTCAGATATAATGGTTTGTTATTACCTCTCTTTTAATCAAGAACAAATAGCTGAAGGGGAGGGGAATTGTATGTAAATTGGCAACTATTCTTTAATGGTTATGCGTGAAAATCCGTATAGTGGCAGGAATGTAAGAAATTGAAAGTTTACATGTTAGATATATAAATACATAAGAATTGGATGGTATGTTTACAAATGTCCCCTAATTTTAATGTCGTGATATTCAAATATAAAATTAAAGCCTTCTATTTTCTCCATTAAAGTGATATACAAAATTTCAAGAAGTTCAATCATTTTGATCCTTAGATGATGAATTTCATTGCATAAGAATAAAGCATATTTTTAAGTTTCATATATGTGGTGCATTCATATACAAACTTTTACAATCTTATGTTGAGTAATATTCTCATACAAATTTTTCTGTGCGCTTTTGCAAGGTAAACCTGGTCGCGGTCAAGGCATTCGAGGAGCATGAATTTACCCTGGAGCAGACAAGACGGGACGACATCAAACTTTGCATCGGTGAGAACATTCTAAAACCACTTGGCTTTTATTTTAAAATCTTCTCTTAACTTTTAAATTCTTAATATAAATATTGAAACATTTAAATTTACAAACTTTCAAAACCCAAATCAACAATAACAAACACTAATTCAAAACACATTGTAAAGAACACATTAAATATCTGTAATAAGTCATTTTAGATATGTTTTATTCCATCTATCTCTTCTCTTCTCGGGACAAGATAACGACGCGGTCAAGTGATAATTCATCTCTGAGCAGCGGTCGAGACTACAACAGTTGGTGGCAGAAGGAATTTCAACCGAGCTTCGATAGATTTAAATAACATACATATAGGACGTTGAGGTCGTTCGTCTGCCACAACGTAAATCCTCACACTATCTTTTAGGACTTTCTACGATTTCATATCGTACGATATAAGTCCTAAATTTTTTAGAATTCCGAGGTCGACGTTTGGTACTACATAATTCCTCATATTTCCACGGGTCATTTACATATGAAATGTAAATATAAGCCTCGAATATCTAAATAATTTACAGAATTGAAATATCACATAATTTCCCTTCAAAGACTTAAAGTCAAATCATATGTTAGTTTGAGATGTCAATGAATATTCTTCAATATCTTCGACATCTCTTACTTTTTGTTCCTTTGGATTCCAGAAATAACGGTTCATATTTGAACATATCCCATTTGACTTTTCCTATGAACAATCGTGGAAACTTGAACATTGAATTCCTGAAGATGAAACATCTGACCATTATCGAGAGTTTTCTTAGGTGACTTCGGTTGTCTAAGATGTAATTAACTATATGGGATTGCCTTTATAGGAAATTAAGAACCCAGATTAATCTAAATCTTATCTAATATGTGTATTAGATAGAAGAATTTGTTGGCTATAAATTCGCAGACCATAATAGAGTCATAAACTTTTAAGTTTAGATAACTAAGCATACTAATAAGTGATATGATCATCATTCCAGATGATATATCATTTATGATATCGTGCTTAGCTATTTAAACTATTAGATATATGAGGTCTATCTGGTCACATCATTTTTCAAAAATAAAGGATACCATTTTCACAAAATTAAAATTACATTATATATTATACTAAATTTAAATTTTAAAATCTTATTTTCAAAAAAGAGAAAAAAATAGTAAACAGAGATGTGGACATTTTTTTTTCTTAATTTCTTTATTTGCTTATTCTAGTTCATGTTTATGATTTAAGGTTGTTTCTTCTTTTATTTACTATTTTTACTTCTTATATTTCACACTTTATTTTTTTACTACTTGCACTTACTTTTTTTTTATCTTGTATACTATTTTTATCTATTCTTATAAATTTATTTACTCTTGATGCACATAGCTTCAGTGGTTGTGTCGGTTTCCCTCTGGGTATTATCAACAAGGTCAATATATAGAAGAAGAAAGTTACACAACACCCCACCATATATGCTAGGACTATTGTGATACAAACTATACACCACTCTAACTCATATGGTAGATTCACTCATTGAGTCTCCAAAGTACCATATTCCATCGGCAGGTGCTATATTTCAATTTTTGCCGACATTCCGTATAAGTTATACTTTTTTTTGTCCAATTGTGTCAAGCGTCACACGATACATGCACATTGAGCTCATCAGAGATATGCAAGTATTTTAGAGCACAAGAAAATGCACTTAAATCTCTATTTTGTTTTAAAAGTGCAGATTAATTTTTCTCATATTTTATCCATTCAAGCAAGTTGTTCACGCTAACAAGGACATCATGCAAAGCAAGTATGATGCTCCATAGTTTATCTTAGAAGAAGATTATGATTGCAACTTGAGATATGTGATATATAAAGTTTGAGATAAACCATAAATAACAATATTAACTTGTAAAACTATACTCATCAAACCGATTGATGCTTTTAGTATAAAAGAAGTTCTCCTGTTTGCCTATACATCATTCATAAATTAGGAAAAGTTTTGAGGCAAGAGGGGTAGCATGTTTGCTTGATATATTCACTGGCATACACAAAATGATTAAAAGATTTCTATGGGTTGGGGAGGACATCTTAATCCAGTTGTGTAGACCTTGACCTCTCCTAGGAGAAGCAAAATTGAGTTCTAGAATGTGGGGACTTGACTCCTAACTACACACTAAAGGTGTGCTTCACATAATAAGTACAAGCAAAAGACAAATTACTTCCTGAGCATTGAGGCACACCATATATATGAGCTAATCTTATACACTTCAAACTCAACTCATAGAGGGGATTAATTATCAATCAGTGGTGTTACTGAACACACTATCATGAATAGAGGGTAGTTTGACTTTATGGTGGAGCCTAGTGCCACCATCATGCCTATGGTTCACGAGTTCATTACATATATGAAAGAACACATGGACTATAAAGTCTTTGATACAGGCAAATGGGTTTCCTTTAATATTTGTATTATCAATGATGTATATGAGCTTCCTAATTACGACACTGATCAATATATTGAATTTCTTGGTAGCATCCTAACTATTAAGAAATTTTAAATTTAACATGGTACGACTTGGGTGTCCAATTGAAGAGTTGGAAGAAAAAGTTATAAATTTCTTCGCCTGAGCTCTGACATTGGAAAGCTTACTGTTCTTTCATTTATGTCAAGTTATTACCATGCTCTCATGTGAGGGAGATAACTAAAGATCTGGCTGCATTAATTTAAGTGATCCATAAATTAGTGATGAACGACATCGGTCATCTAATCATGAGTTTTATTATTTATATCACTCATGGAAGTACGAATATCAAGATCAGTTACCCCTCCTTTATTTACTCCATCTGTGAGAAAACTAGAGTCTTGGGGGAGCTCGGAGAAGAGTAAATCTTTTCTAAAAGTTTTTTCACCAAGAAGCTTATTCGCTCTTATAAGAGCTCTGGTGAGATCACCCTAGCTTTCCAATAGGTTTCTACTTCCACTCCATCTTGAGCCAAGTGCATGTTATTGAGAGGAAATGCGGTGCCCTTGTGTCACAAGGTCGATCACATGGAGCAACAACACTTTTGCCAATATACATGGAAGTATGAGAATATAATGCAATGTCACATATATTCTCTCAGCACATGGGAGCTAGCCATGTACGCTTCTTGAACTACTACCCTACCAGTTATATTCAGAGGATGGACCCAACGCAGGTATCGGAAACGACAATAGCAACGAAAGCATCATCGACATGTTAGAAGAGTGCTGAGGGAGATTTCTATATTTTGTGTTGTTTGTTTTATCAGTTCTGTTGTTTGTGAGAATTGAGTTTGTTTGAGTTTGTTTGCTATTTGCGTTATATGTGATTATATATATATATATATATATATATATATATATATATATATATATATATATATATATATATATAACAAATTTATGTTTTTTTTAGTATAAATTATTTATAACTTTAGTTCATTTTTCTTGTAACTCGTATTTGTTATATTCTATTAGTCTATTCTTGACTATTTGTGTTTTTTGTTTGTGTTTCTTTTAAGTAATAAATTCATTTAAGTATTTATGATTGGAAGATTATAGTAGAGTAATTAAATTAAGGTTATTCAATTATGAGTTGATCAATGAGTATGTTAATTAAAGGGAATAATAAACTTGTAAAAATGATTAAAATTCTTTTTGAGCTAATAATAACCAATCAATTTACTTAAAGTAATAGATATTTTTTGTTTCAAAAAATCAAGTTACACACGAACATAATTGGCTAAATTCTAATTTAACTAATAATTAATATCAAAGTTTTATAAATATCAATTTGTACAATTTAAGAAATGTTAGTATCATTTAAGCAATAATACTTCAAATTGAAACTGACAAAGTGGAGTGGAGTTGATTAAAGTAAGAGAATATAAGGTATTCAAAATAATTTAAAGACTTTATTAAAAATAGCTATGCCAAAAAAGTCATTATTAAGAGCTAAAAAGGAAGCTTTAGTTATTATATATTATTATTATTATTATTAGTTTATATATATATATATACATTTTAAGAAGTTTATATGGACTTCAACAATACACACACTTGATATTTTATTTGATAATAATCCCTAAGTTAAGTACTACTCATTCTCTCTAGGATATAAAACTTAGATTAAAAGCTTGACTCATGTCTTCAATACTTATTTTCTCAGATGTATTATAAAAATTCAAACATTTTTGTGCAAGGAAGTCCCTCAAAATGAATGCAATAAATTTTGGTGAAATTCTCTTGAACACCGCAACATTATCTCTTAGAGTTGAAGCAAGATGGTCGTAATATTGAAGAGAAATTATTTTCTAAGAGCTCAACGAATTGGCTTTCAAATTTAGTGTTATTGCGCTATAGCGCCGCCTCAAGGTAAGAGAAGTCAAAGGTTGATAGCATAAAGCCTAGGCTCCACACACTCCAATCTGCGCTGAGGTGCCCAGATCTAACACCTAAAGAACAATACTTTCAAAGTTGCAATGCGATCAATACTAGCACCAAAAAGTAGGTAACTAATAGATTATGGCCTTAAGGCCAGTTCTAGCGCACCACAGTGTCTATCTCAGCATTTAGGCACAATAATTGTAGTATCACAACGGAACCGCCATGACATAATAGTTGTGCCTCTTGAACAGTTGCAGTGTTTATCGTTATACTAACACTACTATAAATTTAGCTTTGTCTACCATCGAACAAAGGTGGTTAAATCGTTCCCATGAAAATCACTTACAAATCCATTTTGGTGATAACATCAAATCTAGGGACATCAATACATCATAGATCAGAATCACTAAATTAAACAATAATATAATGCCTTTGATGCAATGCAAGCATAAAATATAGAGAGAACGAATATTGTAGATGCAGATTAGCATTAAAAAATATATTCCAGATGCATCCAAGGCATTATTTACTCAATTTTATTACTGATTTCAAATTAAAAAAGAAAATTAAGGGACAAAGAGCAAAGAAGCAACCATCAAAAAAATAAAAAAATAAAATCATGCAAAACAATAACCAGAATTTATGGGAATCTTGTTGTCGAGAGTGATTGTGTCAAAACTGATACGGCAGACAGATAAATACCCTCCTTAAGGTTTTAATGTCGATGAAAGCAACTTAGCAGGACAATGGAGCAGGACAATGGAATAATATAGGCCACACGACGCATGCATGTGAGACATGTCAGAACCTTACGGATGGTGACTCTCAAGAGATAATTAAGATTTTAATTAATTATGAATTTCATTTTATCTATTTTTTTCGCTTCATGTGTTCGTCTATAGCAAGCTAGGATGGTAAGTGTCGACTAGGAACACGTATACTTTGTCCTTATTCCCAAACTTAACATCATGTCATGTGTACTTTGGAGCAACATATAAATTATTATGTCATTTACTTTAATCTTACTTAGAACTTTGTTCTCTTAACATGTTTGATTTATAAATATAAAATTATCAATCTAATTTTGATTTTATTATCACCATTAAATGATAAATTAGCACTGTTTATGATTATAATATCTTTCTTAAAATATTAATAATATTTATTATTAGCCAAACCAATATTATAGCTAAACCTTCAAATAAATTTTAACGAGGGAATTATGAAGCTGTTTTAAGATCAGTTATTGGTCGGTCACATCAGTTTTGGCAAGCTGTTCATTTTTTCCACACTCTAAATTATAGGACTCATATAGACCATCATAATAAATAATAAAATATATTCAATGGATGTTACTTGTGGTGTTTACTTAATCTCTATTATGGAGGCCAATAATAATTATATACATCCTTTCACTATCAATGTGTCATTTAAATCACGACCAACAAAGTGTGTCAAATATCTAGAATAATTAAGATATAGATAATTAATAATTGTGGGCCATTCTCCCTAAATAAGCAACCATAAAGTTGACTTAATCATTCACTAACACTAGTTATATTTTTAATATTTCTTAAGCTATTATGCTTCAAAATCTTTCTATGAAAGTGGATGTCTTTTGAGCAAAAGATAA
>NEWO01000200.1:580615-598188 GCA_003013225.1 Phalaenopsis aphrodite
CACGAATCTCGAGATGATATTTTAAGCAAGAAACATTCAAATCTTGATAAAAAGTCATCTAGAGCTCTGATTTCAGCAAACTTATAGTCAAACTGGCCGATTCGATGAGACGGACCTAATGATATAAAAACTAGTACAATCCAAGTCAAATCAAGCTCATATCAAGTCATTAAACTACAGTTAGAAGATTTATGAATACATTTAGAAAGTCAAATGGTTGTTAAATATGGAAAGTTTATACTCAAATCGAGCGGCTCAACAAGAGGAATCCAACGAGTCCAAGATCACTCAATTCTGATATCATTAAGGCACTCAAATGTCCATTAAACGTTGCATGATCGAGGGAAGCCTCCAGACTGTCCGATCAAAATGGTTCATATTACTGCATTAATTGCACCCAAAAAACTATAAATAAAGTCACATCCCTCTCATGAAGGGGAAGGAATTCTAAAGGGAGACTGAAGTCTTGAGGAGAAGCTGCGGCTCAGCATCACCACCAATCGTCTTCAACCACTGCCGACCTCCGTCATCGACCACCGCCGACCTCCGTCATCGACAGCCGTCGACTGTCGTCGATCGCTGACGACCACTGCAGATCTCAGAAGACCACCACTGATCATTTTTTTATCTTCTCCGACAATTGTCGACCCCCGCCGACAGTCGTCAACCTCCATCTACCGTCATCGATCACCACCAATTGAACATCGTCAGTCGACGTTATACCTTGAACAATATAGTTATCATTTCTAGTCTGTGGGATAAGAGATTTCTGTAATCATCAATTAATAGTGGATTTTTGCAATTGAGCCAGACCACGTGGTTTTTTTCCTTACGGGTTTTCCACGTAAAAACTTTTGGAGTCATCACTTTTTTTTTTCTAGTTCATTTGTGTGTGCTGAATTTTCATACAACACTAAAACAATAATTTGTTACTCTACAGCGACGAATTTTCTAGCACGCATCAATATATATATAATAGTGGATAATTTGTATGATAATTTCCATACTGAACCTATGCTGGAGAAAGCTCTTCCTTTAGTTCTAAATGATAATGATACTAGTAATAATGGTAATGNNNTGCATGTGGCTTTATGTTTTAAGATTACCAATTTTTATGTTGAAACTGACTCCTTGAGGTTGTACCAAATCCTCTTTAATTCTCAAAAGCCTCCTTAGAATGTTATAGGCATCTTTAACATAATTTGGGCTCTCATCGCTCTGTATAATATTTGGATGCGTCTAACTTTTATTTATTGGGAAGGCAACCAACCGGCGGATTGGTTGACAAAATTTGGTAATGGAAATTTGTTGGTTGGCCTTCATCCATTTGTTGTGTTACACAAGCTTATTGTGGGGGATATCTCGGATGTCCCCTTCCTCAGATTTTGACTTTCTGGGGCTACCTGATTTGCCTGGTCACGGGTTGAATGGGTTTTTCATCCTTATGTCCTTTTTCGTTTATATTCTTGGGCTGTGCATTTTGGTGGCTGCTTTTCGTCTTTGCTGGTCCTCAATGGGGGGATCCTCTGGAAAAGGAGGAGTTATCATCTTGCTTTTTGGAGCTACTATCTTTGTTTCCCAAAATTACGTTTACCACGGCTCTTTCATTTGGACTTCCAGGCTTATTTCTTTTTTGTTGTGGATCATGTATAAAGGCTTTATGGTTTTGGTCTCTTTTCTTTGGGATTACATTTCTCCTTGGTATACTACGAAGGGTATACAATTTATGTTCTTTTTCTTCTTTTAATTTGCACTGTGGAAAGTGGAAACTCTAAGACTTTTGTTGATTGAGGATCCACTTTCCCTCACCCCTTTTGTAATCCTTTTTTATATTAATGTGTTGCTCTTTAATTTTATATGTATATATATATATATATATTATACACCATCAATAAAATGTCATCATCCAACACGAATCTCGAGATTATATTTTAAGCAAGAAACACTCAAATCTTGATAAAAAGTCATCTAGAGCTCTTATTTCAGCAAACTTATAATCAAACTAACTGATTCAATGAGACAAGCCTAATGATATAAAAACTAGCCCAATCCAAGCCAAATCAAGATCATATCAAGTCATTAAACCATAGTTAGAAGATTTATGAGTACATTTGGAAAGTCAAACGGTGGTCAAATATGGCAAGTTTTTACTCAAATCGAGCGGCTCGACAAGACGAATCCAACGAGCCCAAAATCACTCAATTTTGACATCATTAAGACACTCAAATGTCCATTAAAAGTCGTATGACAGAGGGAATCTCTCCAGACCGTCCGATTAAAATGGTTCATATTTCTGCATTAATTGCACCCAGAACACTATAAATAGAGTCACATCCCTCTCATGAAGGGGAAGAAAGTCTGAAGAGAACCTGAAGTCTTAAGGAGAAGCTGCAGCTCAGCATCACCAACAATTGACGTCAACCACCGCTGACCCCCGTCATCGACCACCGCGACCTCCGTCATTGACCGCCGTCGACTGTCGTCGATCACTGATGATCACCGTCAACCTCAGAAGACCACCGCCGATAGTTTTTGATCTTCTCCGACCATCGTCAACCACCGTCGACAGTCGTCGACCAGCACCTACCGTCATCGATCACTACCAATTAAACGTCGTCAGTCGACGTTGTACCTTGAACAATATAGTTATCATTTCCCGTCAGTGGGACAAGGGATTTCTGTAATCATTAATCAATTGTGGATTTCAGCAACTGTACCAGACCCCGTGGTTTTTTCCTTATGGGTTTTCAACGTAAAAACTTCTGGAGTCATCACCATTTTTTCTATTTTATCTGTGTGTGTGTTGAACTTTCGTACAACGCTAAAACCATAATTTGCTACTCTACCGGGGCAAATTTTCTAGCACGCATCAATATATATATATATATATATATATATATATATATATATATATATTCTTAAGCATATGTACCCTACTTCCGTACACCGGCCAATCCTTGTGCTCTCTGTGCCTAGGCACCACTCGTGTGTGCTAAGCCTCTTCCTTGTTGTCCTACGCAAGTACATTGCACAAAGTAGTTCTCTTAAAATAATAAATAATATTTTAAAAAACGTATATTTAGAATAAAAAATATAAAAAATAAATAATAATATATAACATAGAAAACAAAAAATATATATTCTATTTTTATGTTAAAATACCAATAAAATGAATAATTAAAAAAATTCCCAAATGTCTCGTTCTTATTTTTTGTATAATGTTTTAGTAGTGATATCATCAAAGATTACAATGATTGATGATAATAAATCACTAACCACAATGTATTTGTTTGTAGTGTCATGTATACTTACCTGAAGTAAATATTGTCTTAATTGGGAAGAAGATTTAAGATAATGGTATATTATTTAATTTATCATTATTTACTGACTAAACATGATTATTTTCCCAATTTAGCAAGCATTATTGATAAATTTTTTTTTTTTTCAAAGCCACGATAAGAAAAGCATGTACGGGTGTCACCTGTGCAATCTCAAGCACATGCAAAACATTTATCCACCTCATTAACAAAGATGTGTACGATACTTGGTTTTGAATTGTCAATCGTGTCACCGCACACCTGCAAGCTTTACCACACCATGCTAAGAATAGTGTGTATGGGGCTCCCCTCAATGAGTTAAACAAGGCATAATAGGCATTTCAAAAGCTATTTAAATTGCTCGCTGCATCGTGAGAGCCACAAATGAGTTTCGCCAGACCACACTAAGAAAAGCATTTATAGGATTCTGCTTGACGTGTCAAATGCGCCACAATAGGCATTTCAGAAGTTGCAAGTGTTATCTCTAGCATGCGGCGTGGCTACAATTTAGGCGAACCTGCATGAATCATGACATATGACATATAAGGTTTTACATAAGCTCTAAGTAGACAACATAACGTTTCTAAGGCCAAGAAAACCTCACATCTCCTCAAACTTGTACTCCATCCTTCTCATACAAACCATCCAATTAACTATTAACTCTCACAGATTCTAAGACTTGTAGAATCGTCAAGCAAGGCAAAAGGCAACTAAAACTCATACATCAACCATTTCATAAGCCAACTTTATTGAGAGTCAACCTATATTTCGAGTTACGGCGATTTGTCCTTTATCGGATAGTCTAGTTGAGCCATGATAATTATAGGTTTCCTCTACTAGAATTCTAGAAAGTCACATGGCATCCCATTTTCATAGGGTTATATAGAGAAGTATATATGTCATCTATTATTGAAAGTTTTCATGAGAATCTCCTAAGATATAATAAAACATAAGGACACATCACTGTGGAAGGTCTATTTTAACCTAGAATAAAATAGATTTAGTATTTTATCCTTTATTTTGGAGACAAAGCTCTCTTATAAGGCTTTTTTGCATAGTTAATTACTTGGGCTGAGTAAGTTCTGATTCATTTTTTACTTTTTTTCTCTGATTCATGTTAGGAGGATTGTCTTATAAGATATATTCATATCTATCTTTTTTATTTTCATCTTTACATTTTCTTTTTTATATTTCTTCGTTATGTTTTTTTTTTAATAGGGGATGTTCGGAAAGTAAAATTTGAAAAGGGCAAATATAGGAAGGGTCTCTACAAAAGAAAAAGAGACGCAAACTCCTTTATGACACACTATATTACTTTTCTAGTTAGAGCTCAAAATCAAAGGATGCAGAAGTTAGTAGGCATTTCATGGCATTAGCTAAGGACATTGAGACCAAATGCACTGCTCGGCTCGCTGAGATTGAGGTGAATATGGAGATGAGGGTGGAGGAGGGGCAATGTGAGGCATAATAACGAGTAAAGAAACTGATAGTGGTGAAGGATGATGAGAAGGGGGATAATAATGAGAAGAGCAATGATCAGTAGATATGTTTTTTTAAATTATTTGATGGTTGTTGTTTATTCACTTTGGACTTAGTCATATCTATAATTTCTCTTGAGACACTTTTATATTGATTGTTTTAATTATTTATTGTGGTTTTATCTATTGTGATTATCTTTATGTGATTTATGATCATTTTTTTGTGTAATTTTACATTATTTTGAGATCATGTGAGCATAGTTATATTATGTTTTATGTTGTGATGACTGGTGCTAGGGTAATATATATATATATATATATATATATATATATATATATATATATATATATATATATATTTCTGGTACAGTTTTCGTCCAAGTTTTAGATCATCGGAGAACATTTCCTATCATTGATATTCCGGCAGTGTTATTTCCATCGAAAGCCACCAAAAAATTAGTTTATATGTGAAAAACTTTTTTTTGTCTGTGGATTTGTTATCAAGAGATGAATGATCTTTTTGTAGTTTACTAAAAGTAAAATTATTTTGAAAGAACTTAAACCTTTAAATTAATTCTCAGGCATAAATGGCCAAATCAATGGAGACAAAAATTAAATGTAGGGACCAAGAAAAGGGGATTGGGTGGGCTGTTAGCCACACTTACAAAGGCTAGCATTTGATGGGATTACATGAATGATAAGTACCACTGCCTTAGCCATTGTTGGTGTGCATCATCTTCTCATTTTTTGATTGGTGACAAAAGGTTGAGGATAAGATTCATCTAAAGTTGACAATCTTTTAGAAATAACATGACTTTACTAGGAGGACAGAGAAATGCACGGATATTCATGAATGATTATTTCAAAGAAATTAAAAAAAATGTATTTAGTGCTTTCTCGCACCAATAATTCTGTTTTTATATACAAATTTGACATCTTTGTAAATCGTAAATAAAAACATACATACAATTTTCATGTAAAAATGTCCTTTACTAATATTTGACATATAATATCATTAAAATAAGATGAAGATCAATAGAAGTTTTCATGAAAAAATTTAAGGATGTTTACCCTAAAGGTTTTCAAACATTGATGCTTTGACAAAATTAATGGTCGAATTAATCATTTTTTAATGTCTACTTACGCAATAAACAAACTATAGGATGCATCTTGGGAATTAGAGAACTAGAATCAGCACCATTATTGATGAAGTAATATTTTACTATAATATTATACCTTAAGAGTCGGACAAAGCGGTAATCACCCTAAAATATCAAAATTATAGCACATCTCAACACCTTGCTACTGTTATACAAGATAAAAAGAATAAAATATATAGGCTAAGTATCATTATCAACAACTTGGTAAAAGTGGTCATCAGCTTTAAAAGATTCCCAAAAAAAATTTCAGGATGACAAGACACAATTAAGTAGAGCTTGCATGTCATCCTGCACAAAAAAAGAAAAAAAAAAACCCCATATGAGATCACAATTACCATAGATATTCCATGTTTTTTGTTTTGTGTTTAGTGGTTCCACTAATCGGGTGCATTATCTATTGCAAAATAGTTGATATTGACATGGAGTGAGTCGGCAGGGCAGCCAAAAACCCAAGCCAAAAGGAACTTAAAAGCAGAAGCCATGATTGTAATAGTAGCAAGTACTTGTTGTCGTGCATGCTTTAGTACCGAGTCTTTTTTCATGTGGCAGACACATGAATGTGATGTATATACATATAGATATTTTAGTTATATTTTATTCTATGTGTGGATATCACATATTTTCAACGGTTGGTGTTAAGATAAAAGGCACAATATTACTAAGAAAATGAAAAAAAAAAAATGGAGAGAAAGAATAACTTGAAAAACTATCATATGGGGCTGATTGTATCTCTGCATGATGGTCAGGATATGGCCACTTGATGGATCACACGACAGTGCGACAGCCTAACTGGACCGTCATGTTAACGTGCAATAATCACACATAATATTTTATCAATAACTAAGTAGGTGTTATTAGTAGTTTAATTTTCATTTATGACTATTAAATCAAATAAATATTTTCTTACTTCATATCATGAACCGTCAATATACTAAGTTATTTCCCAATGATCAGATGAATAGGTATTTCATGATATAGTTTCCTATGTAAAGTAACTTATCTATGACTTTAACCTCTTAGTAATCCTTATTAATGCATAAGAATTATCTCAAGTATGCTTGCCGATCAGAAAATAGAGTATTATGTTTTTTTTTTTTTATAATAGTGATTTATTACGATTTAATTGTAAAAATGGTGCTTATGCATTTTAATTTTAATTTTTTTCAGACTTTAAATCAGTAAATTCTTTAAGTTTACTACAAATACTTTTAAGTGATAGATATAAAACTTACAAGTGTATGATTTGCTTTCTTATTAGTGATATTAAAGAGCAACACATTAATTAAAAAATATAAAATTGTACAAGGTTCCACTAAGATAAGTCCTAATACAAATGGGGTTTATATGAGAGTAGAGAGGAAGCATCATCCAAATCGAATATTAAAATGATCCAAGGTTAACTTCACACGCCTCTGACACATGTCACTGTAGGAAATTGTCTGATTAGGATCGAAAAATCGGGCCTTTATCCGAGATTAATCTTGATTAGCATTGGATTAGCTTCAAAAAAAATTTTATATTAAAATGGGTGTCATTAATTGATTTGGTGTCGACATTTGCATCGGATTTTTATTAGCATAGACAAAAAACTGTTACTAAAAAGTCATGTCGTAAATGTCGACGACGCATTATCGTCAATAGAGGCAAACACCAATTAGATTTTACATTTTAGCATCAGAATATTCCCAAGCAAACCTGTAACAAAAAGAAAAAAAAAACAACAACAACACAAAAAGATCAGATTACTACACACCTGCAGATAACATCCACAAGCAAACATAAAAGAACAAAAATCTCCAACATATTTACATAATTATTCCAAATTGGATTAAATATAAACATATTCAACTGTTCAAAGTTCACACACAAGAGAATCAAAGTTCGATTAAGTAGAAAAGAAAAAATTATAATCACCCCTACGTCGAGGGAACAAATCGAACACAAAATAAAACTCCTAATCTTCCTGCTCCTCCTCCTCGACCGCACTCATAGGCCACTTGTCCCGATGATCAAGACTCTCCGTCAGGCGTGCCAGACTATCTGCAACAATTTGCTGGTCTTCACGCACCTGTCGAAGCTCTTCATTCTTCTTAATCACATGCATGGCAAGCTCCTAGTGCTGAGCCTATAACGAGCTGCTGGGGCCACCCACAGATGCAAGGGAGTACTCGGCCTCAAATGTTGTCCTCTTTGGTTTTAGGCCATACGCTGTCCCTTTCTTCTTCCCCGTCGTCTACGTCTACAACTCAAAATCGGACTGATCATTAGTAGACTGGCCACCACTGCTGCTGGCAGACGGCGATGTCTGGATAGTCATCTCCCTCTTTCTCTCCTGGAGCTGTCTGCACTCCTCCTGCATGACAAAATTAAAACATTAATTTGCATTTCAAATATTAATTGGCATATTAATAGCCCCACAAAATTAAAAAATTATATTTTTTTAACTTACATTGACACCCCGAGATGCTCGGATATCCACTGTCATGTGTCCACACGCTGATGTGTGATGACATGCAACTCTGCATTGGATGGTTCTCGGCCAAGCATCTTTGGCTTGTATACATGTTCAAATAAATATAAGAGTCACTTAATTACATAAATCTATAAACTTCTACGTTTTAAGATAATAATGTCAGTCTCTGGTTGTGCTATGTGTGGGGGATTGAACTTCCAATGTGGAGTGCGACCCCTTTGACTCTCTCTGTCGTCTGGTTCTGCTTTTTAGCATATTTCATCCTCTGGCATTCCAAAGACGCCCATGCTCAGTTCAACGCCGCCCCCACCGATAATCCACTATCGGTAGCTCTCTGTCGTTATCACTGACGCCGTCACAGACCTTTAGTTGCACGTCTGCCGCCTGCTGCCCACAGCAGTCACTCGCCCGCCACCCACCCATCGTCAGTCGATCGTCTGCTGCCCAGCAGCGGCAACCTCTGTCGGTCGCTCACCCGCTGCCTCCACCACCTTAATAGCTAGGTAGCCCCCGCCACAATAGTTCACCGCCCACCAGCCTGCCCGCTGCTGTTGCTGCAATTTTCTCTGCAAACCCGTCGTCGCAGTCGCCTCAACAGTCGACCATCCGCCTACTGTCGTTGTCTGTTGGCATCACAGCTGCTACTAGATAAAAAATATTTTTTTTAAAATAAATTATTTTTCTTTAAACCAAACAAAAAAAAAATAAATTCTTTTGTTTATTTTACAGTTAACAAAATAACTTAAAAATACTTTAAGTATATTATAATCATAATACTCTATAACCTGTTTACAATACATTTCAATTTAAGCAAACCAACGACTATTTAAGGATAGCAAAAAACTCAACTCTGGAAGTTAATTAGTTAAATATATTGATTCTCCTTCAAAACTTATTTTACATCAATGGATTTCAAACAGTTTAAACCCAAGTTATATTGTAGATTGGATTACACGTGTACAACATAGACTTAAATATTGATATGATTTTCATTTTTTTTTTTTATTTAAAGAAATTTGACTATTTTACTATTAAATTTAAAGCTTGTTACTAGCTCTAAAATGTAAATGAGAGAAAAATGGAAAATTTTCACCTAAGATGACGGTGAAACTAAATATATAACTTATGGCCCATGCATCTACTAAGCCGAAAGCCCATCATCCAAGATAATACATTAATTTGATTTTAGTACCTGTGTTAATGAGAACAGGATTTGTCATACATATTCCAACTAAATTTTTTTTAGGAGCCACAAAATAAAAGAGATTCATTGCCAATTAATGGAGCAATTTAAGGTAATAACAGCTTTATGAGTTATTTTGTTGAGTGAATTTGTGGTGCATCTTAATATTTTTGCATAGATTTGAGAAGATTTTGTGTTTAGAATAAAGGAATACAAATATAATATAAAGTATGAAAGAATTTGAAGTTTACGTCTTAGTTCATTTTATTTGAATTACATCGTTCGCCGCCCAAACCTTCAGTCTGTCGCAGCCCCCACAGCTGGACTTCTACCGCCGTCGCCGCTCCATCTATGGTCTGCCGCCGCCTCATTTGTCATCTGCCTTTGGCCCCACTATTGTACTTCCGCCACCGCATTGCTGCCCTTGTAGGTTGTCTGCTGCTGCCCGAGCTGGTTGTCTGATGCCGCTCTTGTCCATCGTCTGCTGCCGCCCCCCACCGATAATCCACTATCGGTCTCTCTGTCGTTGCCACCAACATCATCGCCAGCCATCAACCATACGCCCGCGACATGTAGCCGTCATTCGCCCATCACCCACCCGTCGTCCATCGGTTGCCTGCTGCCCACCACCACTAGCCTTCATCGGCCGCTTGCTGCCCACCAGTAACATTCTTCGTCGGCCACCACCACCTCAATAGCTTGCCATCCAACCGTCACAGCAGTTCACCGCTCTTACTACCCGATGCCCGCCCGCCTGTTGCAGACAGCCCGCCAGCCTGTCCGCTGCAACCGCCGCAATATGCTCTGCCAACCCACTGGCATTGCCACCTTAGCAGTTGGCTATCCACCCACTGTCGGTGCATGCTGGCTTCCCAGCCACTGCCAGATAAAAGAATATATTTTTAAATACATTATTTTTAATGTGCTTCAAATAAATAAAAAATATAAGATCCTTTATTTATTCTATAGTGAGTCAAATAACTTGAAAGTACTTCAAATCCATTGCAATCATGATACTCTGCAACTCTATCACAATACATTTCATTTTCAGCAAAAGGAACTACCATTTAAGAATTGCAAAAAAACACTTAGTCTAGAAATTAATTATTTAAGTATATTCATTCTCTTTCAAAACTTATTGCTGCATCAATGATTTTCAAATCGTTTAAACCCAAGTTTATGTTGTAGATTGTCTGACACATGTAGAGCATAGAGTTAAATATTGATATAATTTTTATTTTTTTTTATTTAAAGAAAATTGACTAATTTACTACTATATTTAAAGCTTGTTACTAGCACCAAAATGTAAATGAGAGAAAAATGCAAATTCTCCACCTAAGATGACCGAAAAATTTGGTCCAATCTAAAAAAGTTGTAATTGTGCAAGATGACAATTCTCAATCTGTAATTATTTGTTTTGTTGCTATTGGTCCCATGCCTACTGTCTGTATTTGTTTCAGCTTGATGGATAATAAGTACTACGCTTTCTCTATTCAATGATATATATATAACCTCATGAATAGAGTATTAGTGCTCCCTGAAACAGACTCCAAATGACAGGAATTGGCCATCCGACAGAACCATATGACACAGGAACGAGTCCAAAGACAGATCATTTAATGAATATTAATAGTCTTCATTTTGCAGAATTAAACATCTGGACTATATTTATTAATCTCGAAATATCTTCACATTACACTGATAAAACTGCTTCGCCAAAGCAACACTCTCTTTCAGCAATTAAACTGCTGCAAAAAATCTAGCAATCTCAATGATTTTAGCAGCAACTGAGTAGCATCAATGTATTTATAATCATCGCACACATTAATATTATTTTCCACATGCTCACATAAATATTATTTTCGATCTCTGCTAAGTATAATGTATTTTCTTTCACTTGCTTAATGTAGAGATTGAAGTGCAGTATGTTTTAGTATATATGTAGAGAAAATAATTGCAGCATTACATACAAAAACATAGACATAACTTATTCTTACTTTTACTCACTCTTCTTGTTGTATTTATGGCTTTTATTTTATGGGTTTATTTTATTTGATTTGTTCCCTTTTTAAGTTTTTTCTTTATGTACTCTAAGCCTCCTCTATAAAAAAAAACTTAGAGCTTAAGAGAGGGGTATGGTGAGAGAAGTGTTGAGTTGTAATCCTAAGCTGTTTTTGTTTCTTCTCATATGCTGCTAGTGAAATCTCAGTCTCCATGGACGTAGGCGAATCAATTAACGTTGAACCACATAAATGTTTTTTTATTTGATTGTTGTTGTATGAATTTGTATGCTTTCGTGTTATTTTCACATAACACTTTTTGCCACTCTTTTTTTTTTCTCTTAATTTTTCTTTTATGTTATTTATGATCGGCTCGCCAGTTATTATAAATGCATTGTTTTCATTTCTGCTTGCATCGCATTTATGTGGCCATTATAGAGGCTACATGCCAGTTCAGCATCTCTTGTAGCACATCTCTTAGGAAGTAAGGATGAAGACAAGGCATCAAAAGGTATGCCTTAATAGCTTAAACACATATATTTCTTCTTTAATATTTTCTTTTATTGTTTGGCTTCGCAATCTGTGAAGATGATTCATTTAAGGCCCCTCTCCCATAGATATCTGATTGTACATTTCTCATAGACATATACTAATGCTATAAAAATTTATACTAAAGATTTAAATTTTAATTAATGTTTGACTATATTACTTCTATAGTTTTTTTTGTTTTTTTCAAGATATTGTAAGTGCGCAACTTCTTGAAGAATTTTATAGTTATCAATATTTTTTTCTTTAACACAGATTTAATAAGTTTATATTTTCCTATGCTAACTTTATGTACTAATATGAAATTTGAGTTAATATCAGAAATATTGTCATATTATTATAACTTTCATTGGTCACCAAAGAAAAACATATAAATTTCACAGTTTATTATGTTACGTATCATATGAGAATCATATCATTTTATACTAACCTCCAGATGGATAAACTTAAACGAGGAAAAAATAATAAGTACAGAGTTGGATGTCTCAGGACTTTGTTTAAAATGAGATTGTGCACGTTGGTGCAATCAGATTTTATAACAACAGTCTATGTAACATGTACAATCTTGTTTTACATGAAGTTCTACATCCGAACTCTGCACATATATGCTCTCTTTTAGTTTTCTCGATAATGAATGTCACGTTGTTGGTCATTTATGGTGTTGCCTACCTTTTCACCTGTGATAGCAAATATGCTTGCTAAAATCTCTCATTTTGGGAGGCCCCTTATTGAGAAATTAGGGTGAAGAAAAACGAGAATCGACACAAATCCAGAATAACACACAGAGATTTAACGAGGTTCGACAAAGATGTCTACGTCCTCGGGAGCAGAGCGACGAATTTCACTATTTCAGATGAGTCCAGTACATACCCATAGGGTTATAGATCATATATATAGATAAAACCCACAAATAAAATTACTAACACGCCCTCGCTCCACCTAACCCACTAACTTCAAAGAGACACTCATCTTCATTCCAGGAGACACACCTCTTCAATTCCAAGAAACACAGCTTCAATTTCAAGAGACTACAAATTCTGGTACATAAGTCATACCTAACAAATCTCCACCTTGACGAATATCCAGCCCCTTAAGAGAAATAATAAAAAAAACATCATGGAATTTCTTACACCGAAGTGGGTTGGGCAACGATGTCGTCTAACAATTGCAAACATTCAATAAGTTCAAGCAATGCAAGAACTTATTGATAGTGTCTAGCTTGGTCAACATATCTGCTGCAATTTCATCATATGATTCAACAGAGTGAACTCTACCTACAACTGTACTCCCCAACAATTTATAAATATTACCTGCAGTGATATTTTCTTTCATCACAGTTAATGCACTTTTAACAATTTTGATGGTTTCTCTATCCTCATCTGCCTTAGGAATAAAATCATTTCTGTGTAAAGTGCCCAAGGAAATTAAATTCTTCTTCAAATCTGGAATATGTCTTACATCACATAATGTTCTAACAGTGTCATCATACATCTTAATTCTGACTTTGTCAATACCAGCAATATTGTAACATCTATCATCACTCAAATAGACTGAACCAGAATCAGATAACTTGTATGAAGTAAACCATTCTCTGTTATCTGTTATGTGATAAGAGCATCCTGAATCAAGAATTCATGCATTCTTCAACTGAGTTGTTGTGACTGAATATATGTCACTATCACTACAATCTGAATTGTCACTCTGCAACATATTCATAGACTTGGAAGATATATCATGTTTCTCATCAAACTGTTCTTGAACTTTGGACAATCTCTATTCATATGTCTTTGTTCCTTGCACTTGTAGCAATGAATCGTCTTTCTGCCTTTAGGCTTTAACTTGGAATTTCACATTCTAGAACTTCAATTCTCCTCCATCCTTCCATGATCCGAAGTTCTCGGTTTCATCGAACTTTAATATCTCGAATTTTGCATCAGACATTGTTATTTGAAATTAATCCTGCAGGAAACTTTTCATGTCTTGTGTCGAAACAAAAATACACCGCAAATAAATTCAAAGAAAACTAAAATTTTCTCTGTTAATTTTAACAATTTTTCTGCAATTCTGCTGTGATTCGTGAATCAAATTTTTCACAAGAAACACTTTTNCTCTTTTAGTTTTCTCGATAATGAATGTCATGTTGTTGGTCATTTATGGTGTTGCCTACCTTTTCACCTGTGATAGCAAATATGCTTGCTAAAATATCTCATTTTGGGAGGCCCTTTATTGAGAAATTAGGGTGAAGAAAAACGAGAATCGACACAAATCTAGAAGAACACACAGAGATTTAACGAGGTTCGGCAAGAATGTCTACGTCTTCGAGAGCAGAGCCACGAATTTCACTATTTCAGAGGAGTCTAGTACATACCCATAGGGTTATAGATCATATATATATAGATAAAACTCACAAATAAAATTACTAACACGCCCTCGCTCCCCCTAACCCACTAACTTCCAAGAGACACTCATCTTCATTCCAGGAGACACACCTCTTCAATTCCAAGAAACACACATCTTCAATTCCAAGAGTACAAATTTTGGTACATAAGCCATGCCTAACAAATCTCCGCCTTGGCGAATATCCAGCCTCTTAAGAGAAATAATAAAAAAACATCATTGAGTTTCTTACACCGAAGTGGGTTGGGCAACGATGTCGTCTAACAATTGCAAACATTCAACAAGTTCAAGCAATGCAAGAACTTATTGAAAGTATCTAGCTTGTCAACATATCTGCTGCAATTTCATCATATGATTCAACAGAGTGAACTCTACCTACAACTGTACTCCCCAACATTTTATAGATATTACTTGTAGTGATATTTCCTTTCATCACAGTCAATGCACTTTTAACAATTTTGATTGTTTTTATATCCTCATCTGCCTTAGGAATAAAATCATTTCTGTGTAAAATGCCCAAGGAAATTAAATTCTTCTTCAAATTTGGAATATGTCTTACATCATATAATGTTCAGACAGTGTCATCATACATCTTAATTTTGACTTTGTCAATACCAGCAATATTGTAACATCTATCATCACTCAAATAGACTGAACCAGAATCTGATAACTTGTATGAAGTAAACCATTCTTTGTTATGTGTTATGTGATAAGAGCATCATGAATCTAGAATCCATGCATTCTTCAACTGACTTGTTGTAACTGAAAGTATGTCACTATCACTACAATCTGAATTATCACTCTGCACCATATTCATAGACTTGGAAGATACTTCATGTTTCTCATCAAACTGCTCTTGAAATTTGGACAATCTCTATTCATATGTCTTTGCTCCTTACACTTGTAGCAATGAATCGTCTTTCTGTCTTTAGGCTTTAACCTGGAATTTCACATTCCAGAACTTCAATTCTCCTCCTTCCTTACATGATCATGCTTAACCTTAACATATAAACTGTCGTCATGAGATTTTTCTCCTACATTCTGCTTCCGCTAGTTGTGAGCCAACAATGCTGCGATAATATCATCAACTTTGATGGTTTATTTCTCATATGTCAGAGTAGTCACCATGTGTTCATAAGAAGAAGGCAATGAATACAACAGAATTATTGTTCGGTCTTTATCCTCAATACTCGCATCAAGCTGTGTCAGATCTGTGATTATTTGATTGAAATCATTCAAATGTTGTGCCAGATCAGTGTCTACATGCATCTTCAGCCCATACAGTCTTTTTTCAGATACAATTTATTTGTTAGAGATTTGGACATAAACTGAGATTATAATTTCTTCCACACTTCTCTTGGAGATTTCATATTCATAACATGATACATAATCTCATCTGTCAGACATAAACGTATGGTATCTTCCGCTCGTAATTGCAATTCTTCACAATCTCCATCTTTCATATTATCAGGTTTCGTAGCTCGCAAACCCTTCAAAATTCCTTGTTGTGCCGACAAATATTTCATCCTTGTTTGCCACAATCTGAAGTTCTCGGTTTCATCGAACTTTACTATCTCAAATTTTGCATCAGACATTGTTATTTGAAATTAATCCTGCAGCGAACTTTTCATGTCTTGTGTCGAAACAAAAATACACCGCAAATAAATTCAAAGGAAACTAAAATTTTCTCTTTTAATTTTAGCAATTTTCCTGCAATTCTGCTGTGATTCGTGAATCAAATTTTTCACAAGAAACACTTTTCCTATTCGCGTCAACGCCTCAACTAAACTGTTATCCTGCGAGCGAAACCGTTCGCTTATTTCCAAAATAACTCGTGCCTGGTCGCAAAACACCTCGGCGAAACCACTATTCGCGAATTGTCGCGCCTACTCGTTTCACCTGCACCCTGTCGAACTTCACCTGCCGCAGCTCCTGTGAAAAATTTGCAAACTACGTTGTTCGAACTCCTCTGTTCGCCACTGAAACTTTTCTCCTCTACGAACCAGAACACTGCCTTTGTCGCAAACACCTCACTACAGGAATTACGAAGGAATATTCCTTCTTCTCCTCTGATTGTTACTTCCGCCGCCTCTCTGTTCCTCTCTGTGGCTACGTTGTTGAACTAATGTTCGCACCGAAAGTCCCTTCGCTGACCTCCTCTTGAACACTCGCTTGCGAACTATTCCTCCCGCCTCCACAGGAACTGTGCAATTGTGAACCCTTCTTCGATTATTAGCGAACTGCTGCTCGTGTCTGCGAACTCCTGCTCTGAATCTGCGTTGCGCGAACTCATGCGTTCAAATCCGCATCGCGTGAAAACCTGTTGTCGAGTACTCCTTCAGTCGCACAAACTCCAGTGGTTGCAAAAGGCCTCGCCGAACTGCTTTGCGCCCCTTCGTTGACATGCGAATACTGTCGCTAAATTGCCTCGACTTTGGGAACTACACGTAAAACTGTTGAACCGCTCTACTACTCCGGTCGCTACAACTCTCGCGCGAACTTCCTATCGTGGAAGAAAACCTCTCGCGCTAACCTCCTTCGCCAAAATGTTGCGAACTTCTGTATCGCGATCTTCCGCTCAAACTCCTAGAAGGCCTAGCCGAACTCCTCCTCCAAATCACTGAATTATTCTTCATACTTCCTGTGTCACCAAAATTTTTCTTCTCTGTA
The DNA here is from genome assembly GCA_003013225.1 of Phalaenopsis aphrodite. Taxonomy (NCBI): domain Eukaryota; kingdom Viridiplantae; phylum Streptophyta; class Magnoliopsida; order Asparagales; family Orchidaceae; genus Phalaenopsis; species Phalaenopsis aphrodite. Next base: position 597,840 of record NEWO01000200.1, read on the forward strand.
CTAGAACTTCACTCTAATACCAATTGTTGAGAAATTAGAGCAAAGAAAAAATAGAATTGACACAAATCCAGAAAAGCACACAGAGATTTAACGAGGTTTGGCAAAGATGCCCATGTCCTCGGGAGCAGAGCGGCGAATTTCACTGTCATAGGAGTCCAGTGCATACCCATAGGGTTACACATCATATATATAGATAAAATCTACATACAAAATTATCAACACGCCCTCGCTCCCCCCAACCCACTAAATTCCAAGAGACACTCTTGTTCATTCCAAGAGACACACCTCTTCAATTCCAAGAGACTCCAAATTTTGATATAACCTAACACCCTTGATGGTGTAACTTTTA
>NEWO01000200.1:605840-622024 GCA_003013225.1 Phalaenopsis aphrodite
ATGGTGTAACTTTTACTTCACCTTCTCGTGAAATAAAAAACCCTCCATCTTCAATGAAAATTTTTGTTTTATATTTTGATAATGAAATTTCTCGTCTTGTTGCACCCTTCGGATAAGCCTTAGTGGGAAATTTTCAATATGTTCTTCCTTCTGCGGATGATATTAAAAAAATTTTCAAATATTTGTGATTGAGTTTATTTGAAGTTTGAAAATCAACCAAAACAAATTAAGACTATAGATATGTTACTTTAAGATTACACTCAATATTATATTCAACGTTTGTGCTTTAAAAAGAAACTTTGAACTAAAAGAAACACTTGTTGCTAGCCATATCATGCAAGTTATTTGGGGTGCTTATAATAAGATATTATGGGTTGAATCAACTTGTCGAACATCACATCTGCTTATATGATTAACAGAGAAAATGGATAAGTTGATTCTGAATGAGATAATATCATATCTTATTGTAAGGATAAGGGGATACATATAAATTTGATTGTTTTATAAGTATGTTGTTTAGTAATAACAACAGATATTTTTTTGAAACAATGGTTTAATCTCATTAAAATTAATTAATATTCTTACATTAAGCCAAGGATCTGCCAAAAGGAAATATAAACTAGTCAGCTTCAGCAAAGCTCTGGCCGACATTACAACGGAATCGATCAATAGAAGCTTTCCATCGACAGATGCTTTCAACCAACAGATCACCGACCGACGAACCTCTTGCTTGAATCAAATAGTTTCCTTTGATCGGTTGATCAGTCTTCTCGGCAAAATTGATAGATTCAATCAACTCGCATAACCGACTAAACCGAGATATCTGACGGTTGATAGACATTATATTTCTTTGTATTATAATATAATTTTCATTCAATAAAATTCAGTTATTTTGCTGGTTATTATAGTAGCTCCCTAATTTTTGTAACTGTAATTTTAGACCCCTATAAGTAGAACGTCACGATATAAATAAAATAAAATTTTCTCTTTGAGCTCTCCCTCTTCCTATCCTCTTCCACCTCTCATCTCTAATCCTTGGGCGTGTTTTTTGGAGGACAACTTAGGATCCAGAAATTTCCTTTTAAGTATTTCATTATCATCCTAAAAGCTTTTATTATACTTGTAAATATTTTGCTTTGTGAACAATTTATTTATTTGTAAAATGCTATCTTCTCAAAAATTAAAATTTTTTTGTGGGCATCTTAATCTAATTTATTTTTCTTCCCATCATATTTTTAAAACTCACGAAAAAGGTGAGAAACCAAAATGAATATTTGGGATGAACTTGCTTGGGCTGGACTTGAAATTGGAAGAGTTCTTCAAAAGAGGTTTCATGGCCCACTATTGTCACTGGGCTTAATCTTGCCCACATTTTAACACCTCATATCCTAACATTATTTGGTAGGACATGGATATTAAAATGAATACAGTAAATGATATATTATTGCTTTTACTATTTTACATTCAATAATTTGAATATTCGTTATAAGGATGTTCCAGTCTCATCCAATTTTTCTCCAAAGATAAAATAATATTCCCCTAATATTATATTAACAAAATAGTACAATTGGCCTGCATTTTATCATATGCAACGACTTCTTATATAATAATTATAAGACCTAATCTATGCTGTTAAAATATATTGATACTAACATGAAGAAAAAAAAACAATATATTGATTATAAGAATAGCAAAACCATTGGTTAATTTCTATAAAAAAGAGAGTCTATAATGTGGAGGAAAACGCACTAATGATATACACTCACACCAGGCAAAAAATACACTAAACAAAGGAAATACCTCGGCCCTCTGCTCTAGCTAGTGTCCATATACTTATTATATTACCTAACTTAGAACTGAGGAAGATAAATTATACTTGTAGGCATATGGGCAAATAGACAAAACAAATTTAGTTTACTAAGGTTGGGTCCATTGATCAAGGGAAACCTTTGAGCTTCTTTGCAATCAATGCAAAATATTTGCCCTGGTGGAAAGCGAGCTCAAGTTCTAGCTCTGTAGGAGCTCTTGAGCCATCTCCAGCGAAAGTGCCAGCGCCATAAGGGCTACCTCCCTTCACCTTCTCCATCTCAAACATGGCACCACCAAAGGTGTAGCCAATGGGAACAAAGATCATTCCATGGTGAGCCAGCTGAGTGATTGCTGTTAATCTACACAACAACAAAGGGAAAAATGCCAATACATAAACTAGTATAAGAAGATAGACGAGGTTTTTGAGACAGAAGAAGAAGGAATTACGGAGTAGTCTCTTGTCCACCACCTTGGGATCCAGTGCTGTAGAAAATACCTGCAGGCTTACCTGCAAGTTGCTGAGTTCTCCAGAGCCCACCTGTTGCGTCAAAAAAAGCTTTGAATTGTGCTGCCATCAAGCCAAATCTGGTGGGAAAACCTAAGAGAACACCATCAGCCTCCGCGAGTTCATTTGGTGTGATGACTGGAGCGTTGCCCTTTGGAGGAGCACTCATCTTCGCGAGCACCTCTTCGGAAAGTGTTTCAGGCACCTGCTCGCGGAATGTGGAATCATTGTTCTTGGTTCATCTCATAACATTGAATGCATCATCTTGTGAACTGGAAAGAGTACCTGCCACAGCTTAGCTTCAACGCCCTCAACAGAGGCGGCTCCATTTCTAATCACCTCGGCCAGCTTCTCAACATGCCCATACATGGAGTAGTACCTGTGCAGGCAGCAAATATTATTGATCGTAATAAACAGGGATTTCTATTTATCCAGAAATCCATAGGTTGGCTTTATTTAATAAAGTATGATATACATAAAATATACATATAGGCCACACCGGACTTAAATTTTGAGGAGTCATAACTACAAGGCGTCTTATAAATTGTTCTGGCATGAAAATCAACTCAGAAAATGGTACATAGATAACATAGCAAGACTAGGCATGTTCCAAAGACTAGTATGAAAACTCGAGGATTCTGATAAAAGAGTGCGTTCCACAAGAGCAATACTACCAATTCTAAATTAGAAATCTTGTGGTAAATCTATTAATTGCTGTGGGATAGGAATGATATTGCACAACAATCCTGTGGAACATCTAGATAAGAACTTTAAGGAATAATTTAGCAAAACTAGAGAATAAAGAATACTCTTTCTAGAGCAACATGTTACTTGTGAGGTTAGTTATAGCGCAAAAACACCATAAATCGGAACAATCTCCAGATTTCTTTTTTAATTACAAAAAAAAAAAGCAGAAGTGATACATAGATTCAATATTACAACGTACATTCTAAGTGTTGCTAGTCGTTACCTTCTAAATGAAGCATGAAATCATTACAGTCACGAGAATTTTTTTTTGAACGAGCAACAAGATTGAATGTGATCATCAAGCCAATTAAGATTAATTACAAGTTGAACTTTTGGATGGTAGGAGAATTTTCGGTTGTGGGTCCCTCCCAAGTGAAGGCAGCCGCCTTCATTCAAAGTTGTTGCGATCTCGCTTGCGTCCGAAGGTTGTCACGGTTTTCTTCTTCGGGCTTCCTCGGGATAGAAGGAAGAGAAGTGCAAGAAGTAGTTCATTGCAGTGGAGGAAGAAGAAAGGAAAGAAGATTGTTCTCTTTTAGCTTCTTCTTGGTGGCTTGTGACAGAAGAAAAAATGAGTTTATTTCTCTTGTAAGTTTATCTTCTTCGGTGTATCTCGGTGTAGAGTAAGGAAGAAGACGAAGACAAAACCTTCGGACGCAAGCGGGATCGCAACAACTTTGATCGCGAGAAAGCAGACAGGCTCGGGACAGCTGTGATTGGCAGAGGAGTTTGAGTGAGAACTCTTTAGCAAGGATCGGTTCGGCCAACAACCGTGAATCATGAATTCCAGCAGGAGTAGTTCACGGCAGTGGAATTCGGCGGGAGAAGTTCCGGAGAGGAACATGTGTTATTTGGCAGCTGAAGCCGGGGAATTTGCAGAAAAGTTTATTGCAGGATTAATTTAATATGACAATTTCATGTGCAAAATTCAAGGTGGTGAAGTTTGATGGAACTGGTAACTTCGAGTTATGGAAAACAATTGTGAAAAATTTATTGGCACAACAGGAAATCTTAAAGAATTTTCGAGCAACGAAATCAGATGTCATGAAAGATGAAAATTTAAAAGAATTGCAACAACGAGCGGCAGCGACCATACGTCTATGTCTGACAGATAAGGTTATGTATCACGTGATGAATCTAAAATCTCCAGGGGAGGTATGGAAGAAATTGGAAACTCAGTGGTTTGAAAACTTTATTGAGTCTGGAATTTGACATGAAAGACTTGGGTTCTACAAAAAAGATTATTGGAATGGAGATTTATCGAGATAGAGGCTCAAGTCGATTATGTTTATATCAACGAGGCTATGTAGAGAAAGTGTTGGACAGGTTTAAGATGAGCAAAACAAAGTCTGTAAGCACTTCATTGACAAATCATTTTAAGCTTTCTTCAAAACAGTGTCTTAGGATACAGAAATCGAAGACATAACAAATTTCATATGACAGTGCAGTTGGTCTTGATGTATGCAATGGTATGTACTCGTCCTGATTTGGCTTATGTTTAGCCAAGTCTGCAAATACATGTCTAAACCTAGAAGACAACATTGAAAAACAGTTAAGTGGATTTTCAGATATTTGAATGGTACTGTAGGACATGAAATTATTTTGACAGTCAACATAATGATCCTTCAGTTGTGGGATATGTTGATTCAGACTATGCTAGTGATTTAGATGACAAAAGGTCTACAATTGGGTATGTGTTTACTCTTGGTGGAAGGTCTATAAGTTGGAAATCAATAATTCAGTCTATTGTGGCATTATCTATAACTGAAGCTAAGTACATGGCAGTAGTTGAAGCTGTAAAAGAAGTTTTATGGTATGCTGAACTAGTAAAAGAACTGGGCGTTTAGCAAGGTGGAGTTCAGTTGCATTATGACAGTCATAGTGTCATTTATCTGGCTAAGAACAACGTGTACCATGCGAAAACCAAACATATCGATGTCAGGTATCACAATATCAGAGAATTGATTGTTTCTGGTGAGATACTGTTGAAGAAAGTTCATACTGATGAAAATGCGGCTGATATGTTGACCATGTCAGTTACTATCAACAAGTTCTTGCATTGCTTGAACTTGTTGAATGTTTGGAATTGCTGGACAACATGGTAGCCCAACCCACTTTATTATGTAAGAAACTTCATGATGTATTTCTCCTAAGAAGTTGAATATTCGCCAATGTGGAGATTTGTTAAGTATGACTCATATACCATATAAGAGACAGATGTTGGAACGAAGTTGAGCAGAGCAGAAAAATCTGTCCAATCAAGGGAGTTTCGTTATGTGAGTTCGAGGTGCAGCGGCAACGCCTCGCGGTACGGTACAGAGGTAATTCTGTAATTACATATTATACTTCAGGGTTATATATATATTTGTTTGTAACCCTAGGGCTAAGGTTGTGTGCTTTTGTTCTGAATTGAAGGAAAGCCGCTTGTCACCTCCCAAAAGAACTCTTAAGGGTGGTGGGCAGCCCAGGATTTAAATACTGTTTTTCGGCCCTACACCTAGCCAATGTGGGACTATTTGTCCGTGGCATTCTCCTCCACCCAATCACGTGACGCCCTCGTTACAGATAGGCTCCACCGAGGGTCCCACTGGACCATGAAGAGTTCACACACCTGGCAGGCAGTAATTTGCTCTGATACCACTTGTCACCTCCCAGAAGAGCCCTTATGGGTGGTGGGCAGCCCAGGACTTAAATACTGTTTTTCAGCCCTATACCTAGCCAATGTGAGACTATTTGTCCGTGACACGCTGCTCTGCTACCGATGACGTAGACATCTTTATCGAACCTCGTTAAATCTCTTTGTGCTCTTCTAGATTTGTGCGATTCTTGTTTTTGTTCGTCCTAATTTCTCAACAGTAAGGGATAACCAAGCAGAGGCAGGTGTTAGGTTCAGAGAAACGAGATAGAAGCAAGAGTATAAATTACCAGAGTCGTGAAAGCAATGACAGATCACAAGGAAAGTCACAGAGAAGGAATGCATTCAAAAGTTTTCAGTATGAAAAAATGAGACATAAGTGAGCTCAATGTAAACTTTTTAAAAGATAACAAAAGCAAAAATAGAAAGATAAAATAAAAAAGAAGATGCTAATACAACAAACACCGTACATGTCAGAATTTTCGTCGAGTAGTTGATTATGGTGTTTCATATCATGTCACTTTTCGTCATGGTGTGTTTTTTATCTACAATGAGGGTGAAGAAGGAGAATGATGCAAAATATAAAATTATGTGCATGGGTGATGTTTGCATGAATACTAATGTTGAATGTTGATTGTGACTAAAGAATGTGAGGCATGTTCCAAAGATCCACTTGAATTTGATCTCTGCCATTATACGTGATAACGATGGATACCTTAACAACTTTTGTAAAGGTAAATGGAAGCTTACTAAGGGTTCTTTGGTCGCAAGTAGAGGAAAGAAGCACAATTCTATTTATTTGATGGAAGCTTAGTGTTACAAGAGAGAAGTGAATGCAATTGATGATACATTACTAAACTATGGTATATGTGACTCAGTCACATGAGTTGGAATGGTATGAAGAAGCTCTCCCATAAATAAATTATTTATAACATAAAGTCACAAAATTGGAGGTATGAAATCATTATTTGGTTGTTAAACAACATAGAGTAGTTGTTAAAACGCTTGCACCATCTAGAAAAGCTAAAGTGTTGGATTTAGTGCATATTGATATATGTTCTATGGAAGCTACGAGTCTCAGTGGCGCTCGTTATTATATTATTCTCATTGACAATCATTTCAGGAAAGTGTTGGCTTACGCATTAAGATCTAAAGACCAAGCTTTGTCTTCAAGATTTTTCAGGTGTAAGTTGAGAGGAAAACTGGCCAAAAACTGAAGTGCATCCACTCATATAATGGTGGTAAGAACAGGTGAAGAGTACTACATAACTTATGAGATCAAACTTAAGAAACGGCCAAAAACTCCTCAACATAGCGGAGTACTTGAAATGATGAAGTGCACGATTAATGACATGATTCGTTGCATGTTATTTCATTCAAATTTGTCAAAGTCTTTTTGAGGAGAATCTATGAGATTGGCGGTTGACTTAATAAATCTTTCGCCTTTAATTTTTTTTCAATTATAACATACCGCAGAGAGTTTGGACTGGAAAAGATGTTTAATATGGGCACTTGAGAGTATTTTGATGTAAAGTATTTGTGCATGCTCTTATAGACGAGAGTCTAAACTTGATAGCAAAACAACACAATGTATCTTCATTGGGTATAACCACAAGAAATTTTGGTATAGATTGTGTGATTTGATTCACAATGAGATGCATGTTTTTTTTAAGATCAGAACATTGTAGATTTTGAAAAATCAAACAATTTAAAGACTAACTGTGAAGAACATGTTGATTTAGGTAAATCTCATCCAATTATAGGTCACGGTAGGAATGACAAAGGTATACAGATAGATGCGCCACTTTCAGTTGATGATGATCCAATTGATGAGAACCTAGAAGAGGGAGGAACTTTCAGTTGATGATGATCCAATTGATGAGAACCTAGAAGAGGCACATTGAACCTTTATTAAGAAGATCCAACAAAAGGATACTACCTTATATGAGATGTTCTACGAGTGAATATGTGACACTTACTGATGAGGGAGAATCAAAGACTTATCTGGAGGTATTTTCACATGAGAAGAAAGAAGAGTGGTGAGTGTCATGTAATATGAGATAAAGATCCTTAAATGAAAATCACATAATTAGATTATGCACCTAAATGAAAAATAAATTTATTTTTAAGAATAAACTTCAAGATTTTAAATTTTATAATGTTCATAAGAAAATGAATTATACATGAAATAAAGTAACAAGCACTACTAAACAAGTGGCAAAAAATATACTTGAAGAATCAAAAGGAAAAGTTTTTATAAATAGAAATAATTGGTGGTAGAATAATATTGTGCAAGAAAAGATAAAATATTACAAGTTGTGTTATAAAAATTGATTTAAATATAAAAGCTTAGAGAAGTAGAAAAGTTATAAGGTGACCCGTAGAGAGTTTAAGAGAAAAAATTGTGATGTTAAAAATTATGTTCTTAGTGATTTTTATAGTAGGTTAGATACTAAAGAAGGTGAAAAATATATGTATAAACTAGTTAAACAAAGATAAAAGAAAATTAAGATTTAATTTAAACAAAGCATATTAAAGATGAATTTTTCAATAAGGTTTATGAAAGCACGGTCGACCTTAGTGATTTTAATATCGTTAATAATAAAAAGATATTTTATTTTTACCGCTGCATTAGAAAAAGAAAAGTTGAAGAATCTTTAAAGAAAACCAAAAGTGGAAAATCTATAAAGCCTAATGATATCTCAATTACAGTGTAGAAATATTTAGGAGATTTGGGAGTTGCTTGGCTTACTAAATGCTTTAATACTATTTTAAGAACTAAAAATATGTCTGAGGAGTGAAGCAAGGGTATTTTGGTCCCTATTTTTAAGAATAAAGGGGATGCACAAGAGTGTAGAAATTATATAGAAATTAAATTGATGTGTTAGACTTCAAAATTATGGGAGAGGGTAATTGAACATAGTTTAAGATGTGATGCAGATTTCTCATAATCAATTTGGATTAATGACGGGCAAGTCTACTATGAAAGCTATACATTTATTAAGAGGTTTGATGGAAAAGTACAAAAAGAATAAGGAGGATCGACATATGATTTTTATTGATTTAGAAAAGCTTACGATAAGATTTCAAGAGAAGTCTTTTGGAGAGTTCTAGAGAATAAAAGTGTTGATATGACTTATATACAAGTCATTAAAGATATGTATATTAGATTTGTTACTTGTGTTCGAACAGGAGGAGGATTGACCATATATTTTCCTATTTCAGTTGGATTACATCAATGATCGACTTTAAGCCCATATATTGTTGCTTTAGTTATGGATGCTCTTACTGGACATTTAGAGGAGGATGGACCCTGATTTATGTTTTTGGCTGATGATATCCTTCTTGTGGATAAGAATATAGAAAGAGTTTAAGATAAACTTGAATTATGGAGGTTTACATTAAAGTCCACAGGCCTTCGTGTGAGTAGATCTAAAACTAAATACATAGAATGTAATTTTAATAGTAGTAGTTGTAGCGACAGAGTTGGAAATATGGGTGACCAAATAATTAAAAGGTGTGATTGTTTTAGAAATCTCAGGTCTATTATTAAAAGTGATGGTGATATAGATAAGGATATTATTAGTAGAATTCAAGTTGGTTGGTTAAAGCAAAGGAATGATTTGGGCATGTTATGTGATAGAAAAGTATCAATTAGACTGAAGGGAAAATTTTATAAGATGGTGCTGAGACCGGTAATATTTTATGGTGCAAAATGTTGTCCTTTAAAACAAAAACATAAAACAAAGTTAAGTGTTGTTGAGATGAGAATGTATAGGCGGATGAGCGGCTTGACAAGTAGAAACAAAATGCAATATTAGTAAATTCGCGATAGGGTTGGTGTAGCTCCAGTGGTGGAAAAGATTAGAGAGAGTCATCTTAAATCATTTGATCACAGTAAACATCTACCATCTGATTATCCTGTTAGGATAATAGATGCTTTAGATTTCACTTATATTAAAAAAAGGTAGAGGTATGCCTAAAAAGACTGGGGCATATTGTCTAAAAAATGATCGTAATATTTCAGAATTAAAAAAATTATGTCACTCAATAGGATGCAATGGAGAAAAAGGATTTATGTAGTCGATACCACTAAGTGGGATAAAGGCTTATCGTCGTCGTCGTTGTTGTATTTTTATTCTCTTTTCACATATTCAATTTATGTTTTATAATTGTCTATGCTTAAGAAAGCTTACGATAAGGTTCCTTTAGATATTCTTTGGAGAGTTCTTAAGAAGAAAGATGTTGATATAACTTATATTCAAGTCATTAAAGATATGTATACAAGAACTATTACTTGTGTTTGAATAGGAGGATTGACCAAATATTTCCTATTTCTGTTGGTTTACATCAAAGATCGGCTTTAAGCCCATTTCTTTTCGCTTTAGTTATGGATGATCATACTGTACACTTATAGGAGGATGTACCTTGGTGTATGTTTTTTGCTAATGATGTCCTTCTCGTGGATTAGAATAAAGAAAGAGTTCAAAATAAACTTGAATTATGAAAATCTACATTGGAGTCTAATGACCTTCGTGTCAGTAGATCTAAAACTGAATGATAACAACTCTAGTGGCGGAGTTGGAACTATGGGCGATCATATCATTAAAAGGTGTGGTTGTTTTAGAAATCTAGGGTCTATTATTAAAAGTGATGGTGATATAGATGGGGATGTCATTAGTAGAATTCAAGTTGGTTGGTTATAGTGAAGGAATGCACCGAGTCTATTATGTGATAGAAAGGTACCACTTAGACTGAAAGAAAAATTTTATAAATCGGTGTTGAGACTGGTAATGTTCTATGGCACAGAGTGTTGGCCTTTAATAGAGAAGCATAAAACAAAGTTAAGTGCTGCTAAGATGAGAATGTTTAGGTGTAGCTCAATGGCGGATGAGTGGCTTGGCACGTAGAGACTACATCTGTGATAGGGTTGGTGTAGCTCCAGTAGCGAACAAGATTAAAGAAATTTGTCTTAAATGATTTGATCACATTAAACGACGACTATCTGATGATCTTATTAGGAGAATAGATGTTTTAGATTTCACTTATATTAAGAAAGGCAGAGGTAAGCTAACAAGACTTGGGCATATTGTCTAAAAAATGATCGTAACATGTTAGAATTAAATAAAAATATGCCACTCAATAGGACGAAATGTAGAAAAAGGATTCATGTAGCCAACCTCACTTAGTGGGATAAAAGCTTGTTGTTGTAGTTATTGTAATTTCATTATCTTTTGACATATTCAATTTATGCTTCATATTTGTCTATGCTTAATAAATTTTATTTGTGTTATTATTTCTTTATCAATATTACATATACTCAGTAAAATTTATTTAAAAAGGGAATATAATTTGATCATAAAGACTATTTTGTGGTATTTTAAAAAGTTAGTTAAGAAAATTACTTTATTGTGTTATAGAAAATTAATTTATAATTTATTTAGTGATGATTAAGATAGTTAGAATGAATTAAAAAACTTTTTTAAAAGAAATAGTTTGTATTGATTTAAAAATTTAGATAAAATATTTATAAGTGGTGATGTTATATAGGTAGTGGCCATGTTAGTGGTCTTGCATGTATAATAAAATAAGTAACAAGCGGTGAACTTATTCGAGAAAATATTAAATATTATAATGCAGGATATCATAATTAAGTAGTCTTCAATGTATAAAAATATTTTACTTGAATGAAAAAGGTTAACAGCTAAAATTTTAAATAAGGAATATTTAAAATAAAAAATATTTAATATTACATGAAATTAAAAAATTTTTATATCGAAAGTGATTTCAACCCGATTATTGATTTCCACATCACATGAGAAGTGTGAGCCATCTAATGATACTCACTATGGTACTCTGACCAATTATGTACAATCAAATGAGAAACAAGCAAAAAGATATGCAAACATGGTAGTCTATTTCGTTGACCCATAATACCAATAAACAACTGAAGAGCATCCAAACATCAAAACTCAATAATTTATAATTTGTTGAGTTCTACTCAACAATTATTATTACATTACTGCAACGTTTAGTGGAAAATGCATTGATTTCAATTGAAGTGATTTTTGTCTACTAGATTTTCAGGCATTAGATATACTTTCAACAAACAAAAATCTATTAAAAAGCCAAATTACCAATTGATTTGAGTGCTTTAGGTGAGAGCAAACCTTGATATTTTAACACCAACAAATTTTTTCAACTATCCGATGTAGGATTTGACCCAAAACTCCCACATACCTCAAAACATTAAAGCTTCTACATCGGAAAACCTTAGAAGCCCTGATCCTCACAAAATCCCAGCTTTGATTTCTTAACTCTTTCAAGAAAATATCAAGTCTTTCAAGACCCCCATTTTCCACATAAGGCCGAAATTATTCCACCATTTTTATAGGACTTTTGCATCATGACGCTGGGATCAAGTAGGTGTCATAATACATGTCAATGACCTTGAATAGAGTGACGCAACCAAAAATACTGTAAGCAAGCGGGGTAACTCTTAGTTGGACAACCAGAATCATTTCCTCAAAAATAAATATTTCAAAAGGACTTCAGATTATCAATCAATAAATAAATAAATAACATAACATAAAAGTTTGCATTAAATTACTACAGTAAAAAACCAGACATATTCATGAAGACAATGTTATCAATCCCACTAACAAGATGAAAAAGTCAAAAGAATATAATTCTATAAATGCCTGACACGATCCCTTCCATCTTTATTCTTTCAGATTTCCTTTGCAAATTTGTAATGCATAACTCTTTTTTTCCCGCTATAGAATTACTAATTCATTTTCCAACAAAACAAAAAGGTATAACAATACTTGTATTACAAACAATGCAGCAAAAATGGTCCTCTTCATGCTGCAAAACCATATCTGATACTTTCTTTACCTCGAGCCAATTAACAGCATAAGAGGTAAAAAAAGAATTAAAAATAAGAGCACATTCACTTATCGTATTCACTGCTATACTAAATCCATCAGAAGATTTAATTCTCCTCTAAAATTCGAAGCTTTTCAAAGCTCTGGCTCAGCATACTATATTGAGTTAAGAATTAACAAAAGAAAAAAAAACAACTTCAAGAGGAAAAAATTAAAATTTTGAATCACAACAATGTTTAGGTTTTTCCAACAAGTAATCGGTTCCGAGCCAAATATCATAAACAAATTAACGCAATTCAGATAACCAATCAAGAAGAAGTAACCTAGGAACCTTCAATCTAAAAATCTCAAAATTGATACAAAAACTCCATGTAAGAAAGATCAAAGCATTCGGGAAACGCGCACTGAAAAAAAAAAAAACTCGATCGATCGATACGCTTTATGAATCTAATAGTCGCCGCTAGCTAAAAATTTAAACAGAAACAAAAGAGAATGAATAGACAGAGATCGCTTACACGATATAAATCTTGGTCGCCATTAATGTATATCGACGAGCTAGGCCACTCTCGCCGGTGTTGGAATCCCAAAATGAAGAGGACGGGCGCTCTGTAGGAAGAATGCTCTTGGTTCCGGTATTTATATAGGGAAATCTCGGCAGTAATTTCTCTTAGCCACTGATTGGCTGGGGTTTATCATTTTGTAAGATCGTAAATATGAGGATAATTTTAAAAGATTTTATTTTTCATATTATTTTTGTAGTACGAAGAATTTAAAATACTTAAATATAATGTATGTATTTTGAATATTGTTTTATTTCCAACAAATTTTTGTCATCCGGCATGAATCACAATGTATGACATAAATAATTAACTCATTAGTCGCATTTTTTAGTAAGAAATATTCAAACATCAAAGCAAACTTATCCAGAGAACTTTAATTTCAGCAAACTCGTAGTCAAACTGACCGGTTCGACAAGTAAAACCCAATATTATCAGAATAAGTCTAATTTGAGTCAAATCAAGTTCAGATCAAGTCATTAAAATGCTCTTCAAAGTTTTGTTCACATATTTAAAATATTAAATGAATCTCAACTCTAGCAAACCTATAATCAAATCGAGTGTCCCGATAAGAAGAATTCAACCAGCTTATAATTGCTCAATTCCATCATTATTTGGGCACTCAAATGTTCATCAAATATCATCTAATCGAATGAAGTCTTATGGTCTGTCTGATCTAATTGTTTCATATTGCTGCATTCATTGCACCCAGAACACTAAAATAGAGCAACACTTCTCTCATGAGGGGGAATTGGAGGCTTGAGAGAGAACATAAAAAGAAGAAGCTGAAGTCCAGCGCCACTCCTGTCACACATAAATTGTTGCAAGCCGCCATCGACTACCGCCGATCATCGTCAACATCTTCCTACTACCATCGATCTCAGCCAACCGTCGTCAATCGTCATGGACCACTGCCGACTGACTTCGACAACCACCGACCGCCGTCGAACACTATTGACGCCTTCAACCACCTACTTCCCGCTTTTGATTTCCCTTCATATGCCCTAGAATAGGAGGGTAAAAATGCAGAAATAGAAAAAGAAAGAGATGCATTATTGATATTGAGGATAACGTTACCAGTCACAACATTAGAATTCCTAACAATTTTTTTCTGAACTAGAATTATGCCTTCATTAACAATTGTGTTAACTGAATCAGAAATAGCATGCAAGATAGAATACAAACTTCTATAATCAAGTTTTGTTGACCAATCGAAATATCACCACTAGAAATTAACATCAAGAGCTACATGATTATTAGGATTAACATTAGATTCAATAGGATGAATTTCACTAATATCTCCATATCTCAATTTAGTAATGCTAGCAGATAAATCAGCAGAAATATTAAGATTGACAACATTATTATTATTAAATGTAATATATAATTAATACAAGCAATTTTGCCATACATAAACTTTAATATGTATAATTATAATTTAAATATAATTTTTTTAATAAATTAGCTTGTGGTGCTCCACTTAAGCTTGCCAACAATCATAAGCGGGTCATTGAACTTTGACTTCCAGTCCCTATGTGCTGTTAAAGTTTTACTTTACAGTCAGAATCTTCGTCCTTCGTCCTCCATTTATTAATTTCCTTTTTCCTTGATGTATGGGTGAAGGCTGGAGCTGGGTGGGTGACTTCTTTCCCAAGTCTACCTCGCTTTGAAAATATTGTAAGCCCTTCAGATCACATTGCTATAATCACACATAACCGCAATCATGGCTGCTTTGCCTCTTTGCTTGACCTTTTGCTGATCCAATTATGAATCATACATATTTCTCCGCAGATCACGGCAAATAGGGTTCATTGTGTAATTTTTTTCAAACTTTGTATCATGTTGCTGGCTTATTACAAAATTTATTTATTTATATGAACAAGAAAATAAAAGTTTGTTATATTAGAGATTAATTTTTTGGAATTTATATATCATTGCAATTAATTAATTGTACATTAATTCACCTACAAGTTCATTTATTTTTTTATGATCAAGTGCTAATTAGAACGAGTTATTATATATGGAGGATGGATTGATTGATCAATTTGGACATTTTTTTCTTAATCCAATTATAATATCCCGTTGACAATTAACCAAAAATCATCATATTATTTAAATGAACTCAATCATATAAATAGTTAATAGATAATGATAGTTTTCAAGAAATATGAATAATTATATTTTGATTGATAATTTCTTAATAAATATGATAAAAAATATGAAGAATTTTATCATCAAATCATCATTGAAACATGAATCCCTTTTAAATAAGGAATAAAAAGTCAATTTTTTTGTCTAATCAAATTAAAAAAATTAGCTCAATTTTACTTCAACTTAATAAGTGAGTGCAAAAAATATTATAATTTAATTTCATTTTAATGTTCTCAATTCAAGTTCTTCAAATCAAAGCAAGTGAGCACAAAGGAGCGTGGATTCATGAGACTTAAGAGTGCCCAAGGATAGATTCTAAAGTTGACTATGTGGATCAGTGAAGTTATTAAATCAAAATACTCCATGGTCAAATTTTAAGAATCCAATTTGTGGGTGATGAAGAAATATGACTTTAGGGTATATTATTTGTACATATTTGCTCATGTCCTTTATAATAGTCCAAAATCAGAATGACACATAAATTGATGTTCTAGGAGCAATAATAATATTTAAGAAAATGTAGGGATAAAATATAGTGTTATCATCAGAAAATAATTAAATGCACTATCATTTCTGAGACAAAATGTACATATTTTGAGGGTAATCCAAAGTTGCAAATGGATTGCAAATATATGTCTTGTAATAGTTGAAAAAACTTTGGGAAGCTTATATTTATACATAAGAATAGAAAAAAAAAAGAAGAAATAGTTAAGATAATTTAACACTATAATATGGTTGCTTACATGAGATCAAGGGTGGTCAGAAGTTAAAAAATACTTCTACTCTGTCCTGATCATCTGTAATTCTACGGAAATTGCATGAGACTTTTTAATTGGAAAATTTAAAAATAGAAAATTATCATGCTTAGCTCAATTAATGAAACATTTATTATTTGT
>NEWO01000200.1:633705-690978 GCA_003013225.1 Phalaenopsis aphrodite
AGCAAACACAGATCGTTTACGTGGTTCGATCCAACTGGATCTACGTCCACGGAAGGGAATCAATCAAATAGTTCACTAAGGCAAAAGAAATGGAGAATACATAGCTTATACATAGAGATGAACCCTCATCTTCCTTCTGTGGCCTCCCTCTCAAGCGATACCTTGATACAAGGCCTCAAGATGCTCTCCTCCTCTCTAACTCTCTAGTTATTCTCTCCTCCTTTGTAGTAGATTAAGATCTCTTCCCTTGCTCCTCCTTCGTGATAGCTTAAGATCTCTTCCCTTGCTCCTCCTTCGTGATAGCTTAAGATCTTTTCCCTTGCACTCTTAAGCCTCACACCCTCTCTATTTATAGGAGCAAGAGAGCGGTAGGTGCGAGGTAGGCGAGCGGTAGGTGAACGGTAGGTGAGCGGTAGGTGAGATGTGGTAGGTGAGCGGTACCACATTACAAAAATGCCCCTTTACTTCAATAATTGAGGGTCAAAATAACAGAAAGCTTTCTAATCTTGATAACAGTTTAAACCATGGCCAAGTTGCTTCGAAATCAAACTTATTCACTTGGATTTCTACTCAAGATTTCTCTCAATATTGATTGAATGATTGTTCCATGATATTACTTAACGAAATTAATAATTTTGTGCATTGGCCCATCCATGCATTTATTTATTCATGCTTCCTATCTCGAAGTTTGCGGCAGTCCCAAATTTCATAACTTGTCAATTGATAATGCTGTTTTTATTTTATAATTCAAGCATCTATGATTACTGAAAAGTCATGTTTGTGGCATTTCCAAAGAAGCTGAATTAGAATATGTTGGAGACAGCTTTCAAATCTGCTTGTAGTTTCACATCTTTATCACAATTATGTTTGAAAAATTATGTTAAAATACGGTAGCTATGAGAAAATCATTCTCTATTCTTTTGAACAAATATGTATTTCTAATTTTCATTACAACTTTCTAAGAAGTTAACCTTCTCATCACAGTTTTATAAACATATTTTTAAAACATTATTGCTACCCCAAACAGACACTATATACACTATATGGTATTTATACAACTCAGAGGAGAAATTATTAAATGCATACACCGCACATAGTGTTGACAATTGTAATGATGATTATAAAACAAACTCGAGGTTACATATGAATGGTCAAATATTTTGTAATCCTAATATAGAACGTGCAACATATTATTAGGAAATATATCAAACTTATCTAATCAAGATGTGATAAATGCAAGTCAATTTATATCTTTGAGAACGCAATGTTGGTTGTATTGACCAAAATCCCAAAATAGTTTATCAAAAGGTTAGTGCTGTTTATTTTAATTATAAAATTTTCATTAAACATTTAACAACATTAATGACCATCAAATTAAGTGATCTTAGTCATATTCAAATTATCTAGTTAAGATACTTAATCTAACTAATATGCCATCAACAAAAAATCATCCTCCTACACAAATCTCGAGGCATTATACAAATCTCAAGATAATATTTAAAGTAAGAAATGTTCAAATTTTGATAAAAAATCATCCAGTGCTCCGATTGTAACAAACTTATAGTCAAACTGATCAACTCGTTGAGATAGACCTAATGAGATCAAAGCTAGTACAATCTAAGTCAAATCGAGCCCGGATGAAGTCATTAAACAACTCTTGAAAGATTTACAGGTAAGTTCGGAAGGTCAAACGGATGTCAGATATGGTAAGTTTATTGTCAAAACGAGTGTATCGATAAGAAGAATTGAACGAGCCCAAAGTCACTCAATTCTGACATCATTAAGGCATCCAACTTTCTATTAAACACATTTTGATTGAAAGAAGCACTCTGGACTGTCTGATGAAAATGGTTAATATTCCTACAATAATTGCACTCAAAACACTATAAATAGATCCCTAGGAGAGAAGCTTATGCCTTAAGAGAGAACTTGAGACTTTGAAAAGGTGTTGAAGTCCAGCACCATCGTCGATCGTCGTCAGCCGCCGTCGACCTCCGTCTTTAACCACCACCAACAAACATCTTCAGTCGACTTTGTAATTTGAAAAAGATAGTAATAATTTTCCGTCCGTGAAACAAGGGTTTTCTGAAAAAGATAGTAATAATAGTGAATTTTTACAATTAGGTCAGACTCTGTAGTATTTTTTCTTTACGGGTTTTTCATGTAAAAAATTATGATATCATCACTGGTTATTTTTCGTTCATCAGAGTGTGTGTTGAATTCTAGTGCAATGCTAATACGATAATCAATTTCTCTACCCCGCAAATTCTCTAGCACGAATCACAAACTATGAGAAAGAATATATGAATTCAAATATTATTTGAACCTTCAAAAAATATTCTTAAGTTTTTGTTGAGAAATTAGGGCGAAGAAAAACAGGAATCAACACAAATCCAAAGAGCACACAGAGATTTACGAGGTTCGGCAAAGATGCCTATGTCCTCGAGAGCAGAGCGGTGAATTCCTTTCAATATTCAGAAAAGAGAATACAAAAATCAAAGATACCTCCTATGGTTACTAACATGCTTATTTATAACCCTAGGAGTAAACTCTAAGTACAATATGTAATTACAACATTACCCCTGTACCGTACCGTGGGCTTTGCCCCCACACCGCCAACCATCATAATGTAACTTCCCGATTTGGAAAGATTCTTTCGCTCCGCTCCGCTTCGATCCATCGTATGTCCCTATATGGTATATGAGTCATACCATAACAAATCTTCACCTTGGCAAATATTCAGGCTCTTAAGAGAAAAGATAATTGGGAGTTACACCTGCACCAATGTAGGTTGGGCTACCATGTTTTTCTAACAAATGCAGACATTCAACAATTCCAAGAAATGCAAGAACTTATTGATAGTAACAGGCTTGATCAACATATTAGTTGTGTTTTCATCAGTATGAACATTCTGCAATAGTATCTCACCAGAAGCAATCAACTATCTGATCTTGTGGTATTTGACATCAATGTGCTTGGTTCTCGCATGTACACTTGGTTCTTAGCTAGATAAATAACACTATGACTGTCACAATGCAACTAAACTCCACCTTGCTCATCGCCTAATTCCTTTACTAGCCATAAGTCTTCTTTTGTAGCTTCAGCTGCTATCATGTACTCAGCTTAAATTGTAGATAATGTCACAATAGACTGAATCGTTGATTTCCAACATATAGGCCCTCCACCAAGAGTAAACACATACCCACTTGTAGACCTTCTGCCATCCAAATCACCAACATATTCAGAATCAATGTGCCTCACAACTGAAGGATCATTCTGCTGACTGCCAAAATAATTCAATGTCCTACAGTACCCTTCAGACACCTGAAAATCTACTTGACTGCTTCCCAATGTCACCTTACAGGTTCAGCCATGTATTTGCAGACTTGACTAACAACATGAGTCAAATCAGGACGAGTACATACTATTGCATACATCAAGCAGCCAACTGCACTAACATATGGAACCTTTGTCATGTCTTCGATTTCTGTATCTGTCTTAGGACACTGTTATGAAGAAATCTTAAAATGATTTGCCGAAAGGGTGCTTACAGGATTTTCTTTGCTCATCTCAAATCTATCCAACACTTTCTCAACATAGCCTCGTTGAGATAAACATAATCGTCTTGAGCCTCTATCTCGATGAATCTTCATTCCAAGAATCTTCTTCGTAGAACCCAAGTATTTCATGTCAAATTCCTGGCTCAATAAAGTTTTCAAACCACGGGCATCATTAATATTTTTTGAAACAATCAGTATATCATTAACATACGGTAACAGAAAAATAATAGAACTATCATCAAGACTCTTCACATAAACACAACAATCATACCAACATATCTTGTAGCCACTTTGAATCATGTAGGAGCCAAACCACTTGTACCATTGTCTTAGAGACTGTTTCAACCCATACAATGATTTCTTTAATCTGCAAACCAGATGCTCCTCTTCAGGTTAAGTGAACCCTTCTGGCTGCTCCATGTAAATATGCTCCTCCAGATCACCATGTAAGAAAGCTGTTTTAACATCCATCTGCTCCAAATGCAAGCACTGCCCTGATTGAAGTATGTCTGACCATAGGAGAAAAAATTTCATCATAATTTATCTACTTCTGTTGTAAAGATCCCTTTGCTACCAGTCGAGCCTTGAACTTTTCCCCTTCTTTTTCTGATACTGCTGGTTTCTTTTTGTACACTCAGTTGCAACCAATAGTCTTCTTTCTCACAGGAAGCTGAATTAGCTCTCATGTGCAATTTTTTGCAAAAAATACATCTCCTCAACCATTGCACCCATCCATTTCTCTTTCTCCTGGCTAGTGATAGCTCCTTGAAAAGTGGTTGGATCTTCGCTGCTGATGAGAAGTGCACAAGAGATCAGGTCTTCATAACTCAATATGGTAGGAGGACTTATATTGGTGTGTATCTGGCTAGATTATAATTCTGCAAAACATCTAGAATGGAATCAACAGCTATTAGATTTGAACATTCAACTCTCTCAGTTGTTTCTGGATGTCGTTCTAAATCCATCTGCACTGCATCTGAACTGGAACTGTTCCCTTGCACATTGTCTTGATTCTGTTGTAACATGGACTGTTCATAAAAAACTGCATATTTATTGATCACCATTTTCTTTGCAATCGGATCCCAAAACTTGTATCCTTTCACACCTTTCTTATAGCCCAGAAAGATGCACTTCTTGGATTTTGCATCAAGTTTTGATCTTTCATCTCTAGGTACATGCACATAAGCAGGACAACCAAAAATCTGTAAATGATCGAATTTAACTGGATTATCTGTCCATACCTCTTCTACGACCTTACCACCCAACGATGCCTGAGGTAATCTACTGATGAGATAACATGTCATATTCACAGCCTCTACCCAGAAACTCTTAGGAAACCCTGCATTCAGTCTAAAGCATCTTGCCCTTTTAGTTAAGGACTTGTTCATCCTTTCTGCTACACCATTCTGTTGTGGTGTCTTACGCACTGAAAAAATGTCTCTGAATCACATGCTCCACATAGAACTTCTGAAACTGCGAATATGTGTACTCTGTGTCATTATCACATCTCAAATAATTGATCTTTATACCAGTTTGATTCTCTACCTCAGCTTTCCACAGCTTGAATTTAGAGAATACTTCAAATTTTTGCTTGAAGCAATACACCCAAACTTTCCTGGAGAATTCATCAATAAAGGTAACAAAATACTGAGATCCTCCCAATGACGATTCCCTGGTAGGGCCCCATACATCAGAATGCACATAATCAAGAATCCCTTTAGTTATGTTTTTCAGTCATAAAACTGACTCTAGTATGTTTTTCAAGAACACAGAACTTACAAAGATAGAGCTTGCACTTTTTAACACCATGCAACAGGTTCCTTCTATACAATTTTGTCATCCCACATTCAACGAGATGACTCAGACGCATATGTCATAGCTTTATACTATCATCACTGACCACAGAATGAACTCCACCTACAACTGTACTCCCCAACAATTTGTAAATATTGTCTGCAGTTAACTTTCCTTTCATCACCGTCAGTGCACCTTTAACAATTCTGATGGTTTCCCTATTCTCATCTGCCTTAGGAATGAAACCATTTCTATGTAAATTGCCCATGGAAATCAAATTCTTATTCAGATCTGAAATATGTTTGACATCACATAACGTTCTAGTTGTGTCATCATACATCTTAATTCTGACTTCTCTAATAATAACAATATTACAGCATCTATCATCATCTAGATAAACTGAGCTAGAATTAGTTGACCTGTAAGTAAACCACTCCATGTTATGTGTTATGTGATAAGAGTATCCTGAATCAAGAATCTATGCATCTGTAAATTGAGTTGATGAAACTAAAAGCATATCACCATCACTGCAATCTGAATTGTCACTCCACACCACATTTACGGACTTTGATGATGCATCACCTTTCTCCCCAGTCCGCTTCTTCAACTTTGGACAATCTCTCTTCATATGATCTGGCTCCTTATAATTGTAACAATGAATTGTCTTTTTGCCTTTTGACTTGGATCCAAAATTTCGCCTTCTAGAAGTATCTTTCTCTTTCTTCTTTCCACGATCCTGCTTACCTTTAACATATAAACTGTTGTCATGAGAGTTTTCCCCTGCATTCTACTTCAGTTGGTTGTGAGCCAACAATGTCGCAGTAATCTCATCAACTTTGATAGTTTCTTTCCCATATGTCAGAGCATATGTCAGAGTAGTAACCAGGTATTCATAGGAAGAAGACAGTGAACAAAACAAAATCATTGTTCGATCTTCATCCTCAATAGTCACATCAAGCCGTGATAAATTTGTGATAATTTGATTGAAACCATTAACATGTTGCGCCAGATCAGAACCTTCTTACATCTTCAGCCCATACAACTTTTACTTCAGATACAATTTATTCGTCAAAGATTTAGCTATAAACTAAGTTTTCAATTTCTTCCATATCTCCCCTGGATGTTTTAAATTCATCACGTGATACATAACTTCATCTGTCAAACATAGGTGTATAGTAGCTGCCGCTCTTTGTTGCAATTCTTCACAATCTTCAAATCCTTCATGGAATCTGGTTTCATTGCTCGTAAAGCCCTTAAGATCTTCTGTTGTGCCACCAGATCTTTCACATTTGTTTGTCATAATCCGAAGTTACCAGTTTCATCGAACTTCATCACCTTAAATTTTGAACAAAAAAATGTTATTTGAAATTGATCCTTCAACGAATTATTCTGAAAAAATTTCTCTACAAATCCTTGCTCAGAATCTTTTCAGAAAGAAAAAAAAGAATTGAAAATTTTCCTTAATTAAGTTGCCATAATTAAATTTTTCAAAAAAAAAACAAAAAGTTTTTTTTTTTTTGAAAAGAAAAGATTGAAATCAAATATTCCTTCCTTCCAATTATGCCTGCAGCCGCCTCCGAAAGAATTTCCCGCAATGGAAATATGTGGAAATCCTGAAATCCCACAACGGAAATATCTCCCGATATCTTCTGCCTCCGTAAATTTGGGAAATTCGGCCCAGGGAAAGAAATTTCCTTCCAATTTCAATTTCTCAGAGCGGGATCTCGATTTTCAACAAGTTTGATCTCGTCCCTGTCCAAGAAAATTCCCTCTACGCCGAAGCCGAACCTTCCTTTCGTGTAGTGCGAAACCTTCCTCTTCTGCTCATAGTGAAGAATGTCGCGTGCGTCGAATAGCGTCGAATTCGCCCGTCGCGTGCGTCAAATAGCGTCGCTGCCAACTCGACCTTCACCCGTCGCGCAGAATGTCGTGAAACCTCCTTGGCGATCTCCTTCACGATCAAGCATTGCGCTGTCGTCGCGATAGAGCTCTGCATGTCGCTCGTTTGCCTCGTTGAAACAACCGAAGACAGCCGAATCCCTCTTTTGCCTCGCTGAAACAGCCGCAGACAACTGAAACCTCTTATTGCGCCGTCAAATTTTTCTTCTCTCCCTTGAACTTGACTCTGATACCACTTGTTGAGAAATTAGAGCGAAGAAAAACAGAAATCGACACAAATCCAAAGAACACACAAAGATTTACGAGGTTCGGCAAAGATGTCTACGTTCTCAGGAGCAGAGCGACAAATGCCTTTCAATATTCAAAAAAGAGATTACAGAAATCAGAGATACCTCATGGAGTTACTAACATGTCTATTTATAACCTCACGAGTAAACCCTAAATACAATATGTAATCACAACATTACACATGTACCGTACCGCGGGAATTTGCCCCTGCACCCCCAACCCACATAATATAACTTCTCGATGACAGATTCTTCCGCTCCACTCCGCTCCGCTCTGCTTCGATCCAGCGTCTGTCCCTATATGATATATGAGTCATACCATAACAGTTTCCGATCACACCCCAATTAATTTGTTTGGGTTTATTTGAGCTGGGATCCAATTTCTTTTTATACCTTAAAACTCGTCAAATTAAGATGTTTAATCTGACCATACATTTCGAGAAATAAAAAGATCAGATGACCCACTCAACCCCAAGAAACACATTTGCTTATTTAGGATTGATTGGGTCCAGAATTTGAAATTTGGTTTATTGCACTAAAATTCCCCGCATAAATTATTACCACAATCTATCTCTTTAAGAACAAATTAAAAAAAAAAAAACAAAACAAAACCCGAAAGAGAGAGACTGACAGAGAGAGTGAGCCTAAGTTTAGTTTATTCTGGATATTCGCAGAAGCCGAAGAGTCCGAAGATATGGGAAACACTGAAGACGTAGAATCTGCTCGGCTTCCAAACAGCCTCTGCCTCTACAACTTCCTCAGTACACGCATATATATATATATATATATATATATATATATATATATATATATATATATATATATATATATATATATATATATATATATATATATATTAACTAAACCACCATCATCCAAATTATCCCTGTCATGGATACCAACCAAATTGAGGCCAAGAAGGCCTTACAAGAAGCCGAGGCAATGTTCAACGCCGGGGATGTCTTCGCAACCCACCTCGAAGCTTACCGCATCCACTCCGCTTTCAATCATAAATCTCAAGACAAAGCCCACTGGTATTCAATCTTAAACGTCAAACGTTCCTTTGGACTGGAAACCATTCGCAAGCAGTTCAAGAAATTGCGAGCTCTCACTCACCCTGACAAGAGCAGTTCTGCTGCCGCTGAGGGAGCGTTCGAGCTGGTGTATAGAGCGTGGAAGGCCATTTGCCAAGACTTAAACAGTAGTAGTACTAGCAATAAAACGAGGAACTCAGCCAAATGCCCTGAGTGTAGTTGCCAGTGCGTGTATTTGGAAAGTCGAAGCAGAGTTTTGGAGTGCAAGCGCTGTAAGCTGATAGCCATGCGAGGTGGGAAGGAAGAAGAAGGGGTGATGGTGGTAATAAGAGATGGGATTGCGAACATTAATGTTGGGGGAGAGTTGAACACTGTTAATGTTCGTGGTGGCGGGAATACAACGGTTAATGGGGTGACAGGGGTTAATGTGTATAGAGGTGAGAGCGTACAGCTTAATCAATGCAAGGGTGTGAGCTTGAAGGGTGGCAAGGACATTCATATGCGCAATTGTACGCGGATTAGTATTAAGGGCTGTGGAATATGAGATTTAAATAGAGTTTTCTTCCACCCTAATTTTTTGGGGATTAAAGATGGTGTTTGGATTTATAAATAATTATGTTTTGGGTGCTAAATATGTAAATAACTTGCAAAAAAAAACAGGAATGTCTTTTTTTTTTCAGTTTTTTCCTGACTTGTTCTGTTGGCTAATTTATGGTTAAGGCAATGTTATCGCTAGTTCAAGGGACTTGGCAGTGATGCTATCAACATAAGTTTTTAGGTTTGGTAAAATTATCAAATATCTAATTTTTTAAAGTATTAGATAAAATAATATATTGAGTGATGATAATAAAACTAATGAATTACTTAAAGTACATTTAAACTTTTTTTATTTATATGGAGAATTTCAAATTTTAGGAGGGCAATTGTCCAACCTTGACATAACCGGATTATGCCCTTAGATTTTAGTGCCCAAAAAGGCTAAAGAAGAAGTAAACATGCACTGAAAAAAAATTGTGTTTGATTAGAAATGAAATATTAAGTTTCGAAACAATTAATATGGATTTGCGTTACTTTTTAAATACATAAGAATTGTGTTCTATGTATGTAAATGTCCCAACTTTAAAATATTTTTATTTAACCATTAATGAGTAAGTTAATCTCAAACCGTCATTTTGTTTTCAATATAACATATTGATCTTTAAAATTTCTTTAGTTTCATTATTTTTAGGGGGATTTACATATCACGGAGTTCTTACTTTTTTACAAATTCTAAGAACTAAATATTCATATTTTCATGCATATCACTTAAATTTTTAACATTACATCAGACGCTAAAAGATATTTGCTCCAGATCTATATCTTCATATGCTATGAAACTCAACACAACTATGTAGATGTTTATCTGTTGAAATCTCTCACAATAAGTCTTCTTTTGTAACTTTTGTTACCGACTTTTTTTTTTTCAGCATGTAAATTTACTTGTTGTATAGAGCCTTTTTGTTATCTCATAATTCTATCAGATCCCAAGTATGATTTGACCTTAATGACAACATCTCATCATTCATGGAAAATTTCCTTTTTTTTTTTTAGTTTTCAACTTGAGTAGCCTCTTCATAACACTTTGGTTTATCACTATCAATTAATAAATGATAATACAAAGAAGGAGAATATATATGTATCGATCATGTGACTCTACTAGATCTCTTGAGTCCTAACATTAGGTTAGTGAGGAACTTCCTGTGCTTCGTCAAATTGAGTATCTCTCATTTCCCCATTCTCATAATCATCAATATCTTCTATCACAATATATTTAGAGGACTCTTCCTAAGTAACTGATGCAAAACCTTGAGTTCTGGTCATGTCATTAATTGTACATTTCTATTTTATTGAAAGCAACATTCATGCTCCTGATGAACTTCTGATTATGATAATCCCAAATATCCAAATTTATTTGAGTCACACTTAATAAAACTACACTTGATAAATTTCGAATTAAGCTTACTTTTGGATCCTGCATCAACATGAACATATACGAAACACCTAAATATTCTCACGTTAGATAGATTTACCTTTTTATAACTTTAGACCTTTTCTGTTAAGCCTTCATTCAAAATCACTGATGCATTATAAATTATCAAATAAATTGTAGTGTTCATTGCTTCTGTTCGGCAAACCTACATGTAAATTCAAACTCCTAGAACACTTCATGATGGTTCTACTCATGCGCTCAGCCACACTAGTTTAATGTGGTGTCTTTAGAAAATGTGAACTTATATTGAATTCCCTCTGAAATACAATAACTTCTAAACCTCCAATCATTATACTAATCACTATTATCTGATATGAGATACTTCAACTTCAATTATGTCTCATTCTCAACCACAACCTTCAACTTTTTAAACACATCTAATAAATAAAATTTATGTTTTAAAAAAATATTCATACATTTTTTGCGTGATCATCAATGAAAGTTACAAAGTAAGGGGAACCTCTTATAGACTGAATTGGAGTATGACCCCATATATCAGTATGCACCAACTCAAACTTCTTTTACTTTATAATTGACTAGCTATTAGAGAAAGTAACTTTCTTTTATTTGTTATAAACATAATTTTAAAATAAATCCAACTCTATAGGCTATAAACTGAAGCTTATTATTAAAAAGTAAGGATTTCATACCTTTTATATAACCAAGCTTGTGGTGCTATAGACTTGCATCAACCTTTTCTTCTACCTTCATCAGGGGATTCAACCATCTAATTTATAAGATAAAGAGTGTCTTCAATGTTGCCCTAAGTCACAATCATTGCCCCTCTACTCACCTTCAATGAATCATCTATAAACGTAATCACGTACCTAGACCTTACAAGCTGGCTCATTGAAATCAAATTTTTCTTTAAATAAGAAAATGTTTAACTTCACTGAGCTTCCAAACTATTCCATTTGACAGCTTGATATAAATCATAATTTTCTATAATAATGTAGGCCTTATTATCACCCATACACACATTCCCTTTATCAATCTGAATGAATGTTTTGAACACCTCTTTGTTTTCAAAAATTTTTCTGTACGGACTCATGAGGTAGCTCTAGGTGCTGCACAGTGTATTCATGAGTTATTTTCAGGTTATTTCCGGGTTACTTTCAATAATCCCAAAATAATTCAAAAAATAACCCGCGGTCTTTAGTTTTGGGTTACTTTTGGGTTATTTTCAATAATCACGAAATAGGCCAGAAATAACCTGAAAATAACTCAAGAATACCCTGCAACGCACGCAGAGGTACGTCAGGTGTCCGGACAGAAAATGCACTCCTTTGTTTGGGGCAAGCATGAAAAGAGGCACATGAATCTACTATCCAAAATTCAATATTATACAGCAATAAAAGAGGGAGTCACATTAGATTTCACCTACGGAGATATTTATAGAGAGATTTTTATATAGTCTTCCAACTCGAGCCTTATTTAGAGCTTTGCAATCATTCTACGAGTAAACTTTCTTCATGTAGTTTCAACATTCACCTCTATCATTTCCTCTTCCGAGCCTAAACCTTTTTCTCATGATCTTGAATCTATCCTTATGTGTTCAAGCCTATATTTATTCATTTATTTTCAACATTTAGTGCAAAATTTGAAGTTTTTTCGCTCACCTTCTTGCAAACATCTTCATTCAACACTAACCCATAATACCATCAAAGTGTAGCTTTATTTCATCTGAAGAGTTACTCACCATCATGACCAGCTCATCCCACCCATCAAACAGTAAAGATAGGGTTAACAGTGCTCTAACCTCGTCATCAAACTTCATGCTCACAAAACATAACTGATTTGTCACAGTATTGAAATTATTCAAATAGCTTGCCACCGAACTACCTTCCAACATGTTCATATTGAACAATATCATCATCATAAATATTTTATTTGAAGCTGATGGCTTCTCTTACATCCTTATTAGTAAAACCATTATATCTACCATAGTTTTCTCATTCACAATATTGAAAGCAATAGATGAGAAAAGTAAAAAATAGATTGAATTTATTGTTGTTCGACTAAACACTTTTCATTCTTCCATAGTCACCAATTCAGGCTTCTCGGTGATTCCTTATAGTGGAACATATAAATCTTTTTTTTTTAATACAAAAAATCTTCAATTTGCAATTTTCATAATGAAAAGTTAGTACCATTGAGTTTCTCCACCTTGTACCTTTCTTCTTATGTCATTACTTTTACTTGAATAAAAAATCTTCAGAAGAACCTCATGCTTATACCACTTGTTGGAAGGATATTCACTTTCCTAGATTTATGGAAAAACATCGATTAGAGAAATCCAAAGCAAACAATTGAATAGAAACACAAAAAAAAGTAACCCAAAAAATAGAACACAAAGATTTAACATAGAAAAATCTCGAGAACAAAAAAAAAAAAACACAAAGTCACACCACACTAATAAATTCACCATGTAATGAGGAGGAATATACATATTAAGCCACACTCAAATCTCTATACTCTCCTAAAACTTATGAATGCTTCTCCACTCTTGATCACAAAAAAAAGAAATTACATAAATCCATCCACATAACTTCACGTGCTATTTTGCATGCACCACTCGTATTAACTTTCACGCTCGTTCGCACGTGACCGAGAATTCTGCAAATTCCGCATCAAGCACTTAAATATCTTAATCGCTTGAACTGTTTCTAACACTATATCGCCTATCCAAAGCACCGTGTTTCCATACACTATGTTTTTGGAAATCTGAAAATGTGCTCTAAGGCGTCATTTTGCTCCTTTTAAGCACTAAATTTCCACATGCTCGGCTCCTAAAGAATTTGGATGGGCGCCTAAGCGCCCTACTGTTATTTAGGTATCATCTTCGAAATTGGAGGGCATGGTACCCGGGACTATGGTGACAGGTACTAGGTTTTGGGGAGTCCCATCGAGTGTTGCTTCCTCGTGGTCACTTCTAGTGTTGCCCCTGAGTCCCATCCAATGCAGCTTAAGGTTTTAAGTGAACTTTTAACAGCACAACTAGGCTCCACACTATAACAAACACAGTGGATATTACATCTTTGATTTTATAGATGATAAAACTTTGGTCAAAAGATTTTATTACAAGTTGTGTTGGAATGAACTTCAGAGAAATTTAAATTCCACTTTAAGATTAATATTAATTTATATTAGGACGTCTTAATACTTTTTTTCATTGATCTCTCATGAGTAGAAGTAATTATTTTTGTCCATGAAGTATCACTGTTTTATTAATATTTTAAACTATTTCTATATGACAAAATATGAAAATACATATTATTTTTCTACAAAAACAATCAAACTTTCTTAAAATATGTGGCCCATTTTAGGTTTATGGTTTGGAGGTTTGGCTCCCACCATGGAGATCATGAGTTTCAATGGTCACGTGTACAAACACGTGCTTGAACTTTTGAATTTGTTAAATTCATTAATATCACAAGTAAATTAGCTGATTTTTCTTTTTTTTTTGGTAAATTTCTCAAATATTCTTTGTGGCTTTTGTAATTTTAAATACAGTTAATAATTTAATTTGCAATTAAAATTTATTTAAACTATACATGCATATAAAATTTAATAAATAATTATATGTTGGTCTTTCAATCAAAGGTAGAGATTTTATGAGAACTTCGAAAATCTTAGTTGTTCAAGAAAATTATTTTATCAATATCGGGCATAAAATCAGCTTAAAAAATTAATGTTGACCATAACGATCTTGTCCTCTTAAAACTAAACGGGCCAAACATTGAAACAAGTTCACATCTTCAATGGGCCTTACATGTTAGTTAAGCAATTTCTACGGCCCGGGAAGTTCATTGGCGTTATTATGTTGGAATACGGAGAGTTCTCAATAAAGAATGCAGACATGGAAACCTGATTTACCATACCGTAAGATCCTTAACCATATATTTGTTTTTCATAAGAAATTTTTTACCATTATGTAAGGCTTGGAGGAACTCACCCAGCTCAACATGAGTACTAAAGTTAACCAAGACAGCCATTAACTCAACCTAGCTAGCCAAACTTATGAGGAACTCACCACAAGAACTTGGAATAAATTTGTCAGACCTCAAATAAACTCACAAGATCTATGATGAGTCGCTGAAGCTTCCAAGCTCATACATGGTTGCCAAAGTTTAGGATCTAACCAAAGACTTTTTGAAAGGAGTTTAGAGACTATATCTTCACTTCCATCCTCCTGAATTACCTGATTATTGGGATCTTTTGCCCTCAACTTACTACACTAGTTATGCTACCTTAGGTCTTCCGTTCTTTAGCAATGCCTCTCTCATCTCTTACTACCTTGTATCAAAAGTTTCAGCCTCACCTCCTTCTCTAAGTGGCAGCAATAACCATTGACTCTTCCTTCTTTCTTCAATGATAGTTGTTGAACCAACTTCCTTGTTGGCTCCTCTTCTATATGCCGGCTTCTCTCCCCTTTCTTTATTTACTACAATTTTATTTTTTATTTATAGCGCGCCTATATATATATATATATATATATATATATATATATATATATATATATATAACTAATCGAAGTTGGTTGAATCATTATTAACGTTAAAAAAATTTTGATTCATCACAAAGTAAACAACTATTATTTATTAGAGAATAAATATGCAAGTCATTGTTAGGGGTTTGTAGAACTCTGAGTCCTACCCATTTGTCATTTCATTTAAAATATTATGCCTATATTAATAAATTTGTTTGTTGTATATCAAATTAATGTTTGTCTTGATTTATTGATGCATGGATGTTTATATATTTGATTTATAGCTTTTGTTGTTATGATGGTTAATTTTTAATTGATATTCTTGTTAATTGTAATTAATTTTTGTCATAATAAAATCATAATATTTAGCATATTTTTAGAAAACTAACTATAAAAAAATTCAATTAATATCTATGTGCAAGTCAGTGAAGCTTCTTCGGATGTTTGAGTTAGTTTCTTATTCTTCCTTCAATTACATCAGTTATGGAATTATTATATATGAAGTGAAATAAAATTTATTTATTTATTTATTTATATTTGTTTTAGCTTTTATTTATAAACGATCTTTTCTTCTGAGAATGTAAAATATTTTCATAAAAATGCACATCGTCGTTTGTTGTTGGGGGCATACTCCTTCCAAACCCAAGGTGTGACAAAATGTCTAGCAACTTGATTAAGCAAAATGTCATATATATCTTTTAACACAAATTAACTAGTTGATCATATTATGTATTTTCTTATTCATATAATTCAATATGTGTGTTCCTGTAACCACACATATCTTGATCTAAATTCTTAAATTCTGGTTATGAGATGACCCGAGTTATGCAATCTATAGTACAAAACTCAATTCTAGTGAGATCCTAAGATTTATATTATTGTGCTGTTGATCTTTTCATTGAGTGTTGTAAGACTTAGATTTAACTCACTAAAAAATTTTGATCCAATAAAATTTGAATATTATCTAAAATTCATGGATGAGCACTTTAATATGCTCAACTAAGGCTCAATTAAGGCAATGTGTGAACACATTCAGCATGATAAATTAAGATTGTTTACTCAATACATTCAATTAAAGTTTTATTTTTAGCCAAATAGATTTGACTTTATATGTGTTCTTGGTTTGATCAAATGAGTTGCTAACTTCAAACTTGTTGACTATATTGTGAATAAATTTGAGCAAATTGGAAAGTCATTAAGCTTGAATGTGCTTTTGATAAAAGAGCTGGTGTCTTATAATTATTACAGAGGTTTGAATAAGAAGGAACACGTGTTAAACAGATTTTGTTAATGTAAGGTTTGTTTGGGGGTAGCCGTAACTGTTTGAAAAAAAAGTAATTGTGAAATTGTTGTAAAAGAATATATTTTTTAATAAAAATTTACCATTACAAATTTATTTTATTTTTAAAATGTCATATATCAACTTTCTGGCAGCCACGACGTTTAGGGTTCGCTTGACAAAGCTTTGTCTTTGAGAATGTCCAGTGGAAAGCAACATCCCATCAAGGAACAACGGAATGATGGGCAGCAGGACCAAAGTCGTGGAGATCTCATGTTCTAAAATGGCTGAGAAATGCCTATACCGCTGACGCAACTCGTGAAGTCGGGATGAACTAAACATTGGTGAAGGATTTCGTTGCCCTTTTTTTCAACACAAGGGAGTATAACCTCGTTCTCAAATAGGGCTTTAGTCGGGTCAGGTTAGAAAACACCGCTTTCTACCACATTATTTTGGAAAAACAGACAAAAAGGTTTTGTCAAATATCAGAAAGTGCAGTTAGCACTATTTATTATGATTTTCTCTCGCTTAATTACATTTCGAACATTAATATGGCTCCAGCATTTGTACATATTTTTAGATTTATGCATCTGGAAAGCTACCACCACACCTAAATAGGTGCGGTGTGAAAACGCTGTTTTCAGCGTTTTGAAAACACATAAGCTTCCAAAACGCAGTTTACCCAAACAAGTCAAATGCGTTTTCCAACACACCAAATAAACTGCCCAAAACGGACCCTAAACTTCTGATTCAAATGCACCTTTAGTAAACACAGCGACTATTAAGAAACTCCCACTAATGAACTTTATGATATAATTAAATAGATAATTAATAGTGGTAAGAGACCCGAAGAGGAGCAGAGGTGACCCAACTCCCCTGCCGACCGGAATATACACCAGTTGTTATTAATTTTACTTTTCAAAGAAATTTGAATAAGCAGCCATGAAGTAATAATATGAGAGCCTTTAATATTTTGATAATATTTTTAAAATAATTATCAAATAAAATTTTGACATTAGATATATAAATACATAAACTGAGTGTTCTGTATGTATTTACCCTCTGAATTTAATTAATTTCTTACAGGTTAATACATGTAATGAATTAAATACAAAATAAAATTATACTCGATCCATTATAGCTAGATTATATATAAATTTTGAATTTACTGGACGGCCAGAAGCATGCAAAGTCGACAAAGATACTGAAAATGGCTTGGAGGCCATGACTGGCATGATGGGCAGGCCACTTAATTATGAATTATTAAAGGCTTTATTATGATTCTCTCTCGCTTAATTACATTTCGAACATTAATATGGCTCCATCATTTGTACATATTTCTTGATTTATGCATCTGACACTATGAAGATAACTTTAATATTCATCAATTGCATCATCTAAAAGAGAATTTTATGGGAATGTTGCTATACTAAGCATACATATAAATATGATTTCATTAAAAGGTGATCTGTTAAGTCGTATTCAATAGATTCCATTAAATGAAGTATTAAATATGGTGTTATAGTATGGCCATTAGGTTATCTATATTCCATTTACAGTATGATTTGTATGCCACTTTGTTCCTGCATTTAAATGAAAGCAAGTACGTCACATTTGCTGTCTTTATATTTGCATGATTGCATGAAACATAATATTTTTTCTATATATATATACACATTGCCTAATATTTTTAAAAAAATTAAATATTTAATGATTTGGAATGCATTCATGCTAGGTTACACTCAAAGCTATCAAAACTTTATGAAGAAGAAAGCTAGCGAAGAGCATTTCAAGAAAGTGGGGATGAGTTTAAACAAAGGGCAAGTTACTTGGAAATCAAACTTATTCCCTTGGGTTTCTACTCAAGCTTTCTCTCAATATTGATTGTTCCATGCTACTACTTAACGAAATTAATACATTTGTAGATTGGCCCATCCATGCATGCATTTATTCTTGCTTAGAATCTCGAAGTTAGCGGCAGTCCCATTTTTCATAACTTGTCAATTGATAATGCTGTTTTTTATTTTATAATTAAAGCATCTATGATTACTTCAAAGTCAAGTTTGTGGCATTTCCTTTGAAGTTGAATTAGGGTATATTGGGGACAGCTTTCGAGCTTGTTTGTAGTTTTAGATCGTTACCACAGTTATATTTAAGAAATTATTTCTTTACTGTCATCTCGAATTACTGAAATGGGAAGCAATTTTTTTCTGCCTTAAATGTTTAAATAGGGTAGTTACAAGAAAGTTATTCATTTTTTAGAACAAATATATGTTTGTAATTCTTAGTATAATTTTCTAAGAAGTTGATTTTCTCACCACAGTTTTATAAGCGTGTTTTTGAAACATTGCAGCTACCCAAAAAAGATTCTATATAGTATTTATACATCCCACAAGCAAAATTATTACATATTGACACCGCACATAGTGTTGACAACTGTAATGATGATTATAAAACAGACTCGAGCTTATATATTAACGATCAAATATTTTTTTTTATTCTAAAATTGAACATGCAACATATTATTAGGAAATAGATAAAAGAATTTCAAATGATCAGACTTGGGTGCTCTCCAAGTCTGCTCTCCCTATCAAAGAAAAAAAAGAAATAAAAGTTTATTAATTGACAAAAAACACTCTATATTAACGTATCATCTAACTATTTTGGTGCAAAAATGCAGTCAAATAGGGACCAGAGACTACTGACAAGAGTTAACTATCATCAATCATAAAAAACATACTAAAAAAACACATTTTTCGTGTACTTCCCAAAATACAAGACATTGACTCCTGAGATTCTTTTTTTACTTTACACGAAAACCATAATACAGAGCCCATTAATGCACAACAGCTCCCCTTGTGTTAGCTCCACGAGTGTTGTTCTGCCAATAAATACGTACGTGGGGCTTTGCAATGCCGTAAGCGTCATCCCTTATTTCTACTCCCGCGTGCCAATCGCCGCTTTCCTCGGACTCTTGTCTATGTTGTGGTGTCAATAATTCATCAATCGGCTTCTTCTCCTTAATTTCGCCTCCAACAGTTCTTAAGTTATCGTCGGCAATAAAATGGGATTTTAATGACAGTATCAGCATCTGCACACAACCACAAGGCTCTTAAATTTACTTTGTCTTCACTCTGTCAGAATGAGCGGCCACTTTTCAAGAATTCTGTAGTATTAGTTCATATTATAGTTTAGTTAAATGATATGAATGGGAGCAAATAAATAAATAGAAGCATGTTTTATGCCACACAATTCGTATAAAGTTGATAGTTATTATGTTGTTCGGATCAAGCTTTGCTCCTCATTTGATTCTAATTTTGTAACAACTGATTTCAGAAAGCTCAATGATTCTTATTATTTATCGTTCCAATTACGAGACTTCACTGCCTCTGTCGTGTTTAAGATTCAAAGAGCTCAAATAAATCATAATGATTGGTCTAAAATACCAAATAATTAATAATTATAAAAAAATAATAACATCTTAAGTTCAAGACCTTTGACTAGGATAAATTGGCTTTATTGTTACTGCAGGCATAATAAATATTATACTTTTAAGCTCACTACATTGTGATTAGATAGATTTGATATGTCATCAACAAATTTTCATCATCCAGCACAATTCTGGAGCTATAGCAAGAATCTCAAGATAATATTTTGAGCAAGAAATGTTCTAACTTCAATTAAAAGTCATTCAGAACTCCGATTTCTACAAACTTAGGATATGTTTGGGGTGGCTTTGGCTGTTTGAAAAAGTTCACAGGTGCAAAAGATCGCAGCTATTCAAAAAACTACGGTGGCTATCACAATTTTTTTTTCTCAAAAAGTAGGACTTTAGTTTTTTAGTTGTCATCACACTTGGCCAGATCTGAATGCAAAACACAGCTTTTAACTATAACTTTTCGAAAAAACAAACCAAACACATATTTGTCAGTTAGAAAAAAGTGTGGTGTGTTATCACATTGTTGCTTCAAACACACCCATTTAATCAAACTAACCAGCTTGACAAGACGAACCTAATGAAACCATAATTGGTTTAATCCAAGTCAAATCAATCCAATATCAAGCTATTAAACCATTTTTAGAATCTTTCAGTGCATAACTGAATGGTCAAATGAACTTTAAATCTGACATGTTTATCGTCAAATCAAATGTTTTGACAAATAAAATCTAACAAACATAAGACCACTCAATTTTGATACATTAAAGAATTTCAATGTCCACAGAACATCATGTGATTGAGGGAACCTCTTCAGCTCGTCTGATCATAATGGTCTGAATTCCTTTCTTATTTCCAACTTTGGCACTATAAATGGAGTCTTAACCCCCTCTTGAAAGGGGACCTAAACCTAGAGCCAGAAAGAGACTAGAGCTTGAAGAAAAAGGAGCTGAAGTTCAACAACGTTCATACACCAAAGATCTGGTGAATTCCTCATGGTTCTACAGTCGTCGACCACTTTCGACCAACAATCTGGTAGTCATCATCTACCTCCCTCGGCGTCCCTCTACCATTGACTACCATTGGTCGTCATCTGCTCCTTGCAGTGTAGTCCTCTCTAGAGTGATAAAATACATTACAGAATCCCAGCGCACATTGCAAAATAGTTAAGCACCTAGAGTAATAAAGTATCACGAATACGACGCAAATACTCACTCTGAAGATGATGTAACAACGAACCCAAAATACAGTGTAACATTACACCCAGAAGACGAAGATTTTTCCCAGACACCTAACGCTATCTCCTCACAACCCGACAGTAAAACCTATGTCATCAACTACGGCCAACGGGGACCATAATTTGTGCAGCTCCTTACTTTAGCATCTATGCGGCCTAAAGTTATCAACAAAACTCACTACAATGGCCTACATACATAGTTCGCAGCTCGTGCGGCTCCCAACTCTGACCTTTATTGGCTACTGACGTTGTCCCAACTCGCCACCATGACCTACGTTGTCCACATTTCATGCAACTCCTAACTTCAATCTCTGAGTCCTAGAAACATCATCACAGTTTACAAATATGATCTATGTGGCTTGCAACTAGTGCAACTCCTAACTCTGGTTCTTTCTGCCTACAAACATAATCGTAGCTCATCATTATGACCTACGTGACCAACTATGAGTCTATGACCTACGTGGCTCAAAGCTAGTGCAAACCTTGAAATCCACCCATTGCGGACTACAAAATTCTTCACAGCTCGCGGCTATTGCCTACATAGCCAACTACAACATATTTGGGTACGCGGCCAGTGTGTCTCCCAAGTTTGATCTCTGCAACCCATATAAGTTATCAGAGTTTGTGCAGCTCCCAACTCCGGCCTTTGCTGCCTATTGATGTCATCATAGCTAGTGCAACTCTCAAATATGACCTTTGCGGCCCAAATATGTTATCATAACTCGTGTAGCTCCCAACTCTAATCTCTACGACCTACAGACATCATCACGGCTCACAACTATAGCATATGTGACCAACTATGACTTAAGTCACTCACAACTTCCATGACTTCCTACTACGGCTTATGTAGCTAATCAATGCTCCTGAAAAAACTATCTGCAGCCCAGAAAACCAGCTACAACCATGAATTTCAACTTCGACCAATGCAATAAGCTAGCTCTACAACCACTATCTACAACATTCATGATGGGTTGTCGCCCCCATAACAATCGACTATGACCCTTGCAGCGTGTTAGCATCAAGAACTACATTCATTATAGTAAGACTATGACTATTATTGATGAACTTGTGTTGAATTAATATAATGATCATCTTTGTACTCTATTTTCTGTAATTTAGGAGAAGATTTAGTCTGTGTACTCACTATTTATAGTGGATTTTTCAACTAAGCTAAGTCCCGTGATTTTTTCCCCTTTCTAGAATTTTTACAAACAAAATCAAGGTATTTCCTTTTTGTTATTTTCCCGAGCATGTGCTGAGTTTTAGTATAATACTAAGACATTAAATAATCATTTTATCTCCACAAATTTTCCACACTCCTGAAGATTGGATATCAAACTAATAACTAAAAAAAAAAAAAACTTCTTGCTTTGTTTATTATTAGGGCCCCGTTGGTCACGAGGTGTCAGCAGTAAGTGGGAGCCTCACCCATGTTCTGCTTGCTGGTCTCCTCAAAGAATCCCACTTGAGTTTACTTCAAGCCAAAGAACAAGTCAACTGCTATCTGCCCATTCATAATAATATCAAATTTGTGCCTAATTAAATATTCCAAATTGTAATAAAGATTAGGGATTCATTCGAGCTGCCACCTGCCCTCAAAATGGTAGAATGCAGGCTATAGATTATCATTATTATTTTTATTATAATTATACTAATAACAATTATTATTATTATAATTATATGAAGAAATGCACATCCATGTATTTACTATAATATTTTTTTAAACTAAAAATATGAGATTGAATTCAATGCTAGTTATGAAAAAGGCCATAATGTCTGCCATTACTCTCTCAATCACAAAATTTTAAATAGATTTGTTTAGTTCAGTGGCATACATAATGACATGTTATGCTATTTAAAAATGTCAGTTACTTCAAATAATATTTCAAAAATGATATTCATGTCATGCCTTTTTATTAATGTTTGATGTCAATCAAATCAGGAGCATCCCACTTCTCGTGACAGCTGAAGATGTCATTTGCTACAATTAATATAAATAATATTGATATGAATAACATACATAGCCTCCAAATGCAAATGCGAAACTTGCAGAACTGAACAGCACCAAGCATTTCTTCAGCATTCATTAAGTATATTTGCATCCCAATACAAGCCACAAAATTCTGTTATAAGATCGCAAGAAAGTAAATGGTTTTCTGCAACACAGACGCCATTAAATCCATGAAATTTTAGGGCGTGTGAGATGTTAAAAAGATAAAACTGTGGCTGAAAAGATGATAAAAGAAGAAGAAAGCTTCGCAAAAGCTGTACAAATTGATTTCTCAACGAGCAATTAAAGCAGGAACAATCCAAAAACCTCTCATTTTCACACAGCTCTCCACCAGCTTTACCTTTTCGTCCATACAAAAAGGTTTGGAAAACCAAAATGCCAATGTACGCTGTACAGATTAGCTATGAATAAAAGCCAAAAATAAAGGAAAGCA
This sequence comes from Phalaenopsis aphrodite, assembly GCA_003013225.1. Lineage (NCBI taxonomy): Eukaryota > Viridiplantae > Streptophyta > Magnoliopsida > Asparagales > Orchidaceae > Phalaenopsis > Phalaenopsis aphrodite. Next base: position 657,194 of record NEWO01000200.1, read on the forward strand.
AAGAGCTTTAATCATGAGCAGAGCCTGGGAAGTGATCTTGAGCCTGTCGGGCAGGAAGACTTGGTTTTCACCATCTTAGTCATCTGGTTCTGCATCTTCCTGCAAGCCTTCTCTAGCTCTATAACCTTCCACCGCATGCCTTGGAGATGAGCTCTGAGCTTTTCATTTTCCATCAATGGATCTACCTTCTTGTCATACAGAATGATCTGTTCTCCATCTTTTGATTGTTTTTGTTCACCATTAAAGGATCTGAAGTGGTTGGACTCTTGGAGCAGGCCCTTGATTTTGGATTGCTGAGACAGTAGCGCTTGAACTGCAGTTCTAGGTGGAAATTTGGAGTTCTGAGCCAGGTGCTTGCAAGATTGTAATGAAAGCTTCTCGTAATTAATGGTGCAACAAATCTTCATCTTCTCCGCTTCTGACAATCTATTGTGAACCTGCGATTTTTCATTTAAGGATACTAATTAGAACATGAATAAGAACAATAGTTAATAATTAGTTGAATATTTCCCTTAAATATATTACCTGAAGAAACATGTCAATGGCTCTATACAAGGAGTCATGAGAATCCCTTGCGATGTCAGGGAGTGCTGTGATTAGTTCTACAAATTTTGAATGTTTTAAGAAGATATCAGGTGCAACTTCAGCCATATACAAATCCAGAAGGCCTGCAACCTTCTTCAATCGAGCTAATGTTGTTCGTCCTCCACAAGAAAGAAAGTGTGTCAAGAACCTTATGAGTATGTTCACATCATAAAGGCTTTCAGTCTTAGTAGGAGAAGAAATCAGTAGATTATCCAAAGTAGCTTGATCAATCTGACTACCAATCATAATCTCCAATCTGTCCCTGCAACAACTGCTAAGATTTTGAGATGAAGAGATGCGAAGAATATCAAACAAGCCTTTGCAAGATACCGAGTCTCTGTGTAGAGAGTAGAGGAGCTCAATGACAGTCTCAGTCACCTTTCTCTTCTCATCAGAAGCCAAATTTGATAGCTTGCATTTCAAATAATAAAAGAGAAATCTGCTGATTTTGGCATGCTCTACTTTCAAGGAAATCATTCTTCTAATGATCTTATCAATCATTGCCATGCTTAAAATGACGAGGTCTTCGAACCACCAAGCTCTATTATGGCTGTTCTTCAAACTAATGTTACTCTTTGTATCAAAAGATCTGCGGAGGACAGAGCTGTCGGGTGAACAAGTTGAAGTGCTACAATCACTTGCTATGGTAATTCTAGCTACAAGAGAATCAAGTACTTTGTCCAGGATTTCTGAAGAATCAGAAAACGGGAAAAAACTTTGGCATTGTTGTAGAGCTGTTAAGACTTCAGGCCAAGACCAATCGGAAATACACTGAACAGCTTTCTCAGCTTGTTTGATTAAACCGTTGAGGGAATCAGCGTTTTCAGTTACTTCCATGGATTGAGCTACAAAGAATAGCAGGCAAGCGTTGGTTGGAGTGATTAGGATTCTGCCATTTTCAAAGCAGAACTTTGTCAAGAGCTCCGAGGCCTCTGCCCCTCCTGGTAAGTCATGGAGAATCACTTTCAGAGGTTTTGTGATTGATGCTTCTGGAGATTTGCTTAATAATTTGTTTAAATTGTTGGAGAATGAACAAAGTATTTCCTGCGTAAAGATGGTAATTTTAATTTATTTCAACGACGAGCGTAACAATATAAAACCTTGGATTCTTTTCAAGGCAAAAGAAGAAATTTTCAGTAAAGCTGAATCTGCAATGAGTGTTCTTAAGCAACAGAGCATTAATGAGTAGGAAAACAACATGATAGACATGTAAGAAATTTGATTTAAAGGATACTATTGGATGAGCAGGAGAGAAAACAAAATACAACAGAGCATTAACAGGATGTCGAGCTCAGTTATTGTCCAAATTTTACAGTATGTAAGTTGAAGTAACTAGATATATCCAGAAAATTGCATTAAATTCTCAGAACTGTAGTGATTATGAGTAGATAAATATATAAATTTACATAATATTATGATAAGGCCAGACTAATAAGAGTGCAAAAATCTAAATTAAATTTATGCACTGAACAGAGAAAAATAGTTGCTGTAAAAGCCACATAACATTAAAGTCTCACAACTTGAGGTTTTTTTTTTTTTTTTTTTTTCCCTGATAAGAAGAGATAGAAACAGCAAAATCATCTTTAAAGCAAAGGCTCCGAATCATTTTCAGCCATAGAAAATAAAAGGTGATCACGCAGTTCTCAGGATTTGCTTTGAAAGAGGAAGACAGACAGAGAGATTTACATGTAGGAGAAATGAATGGGACTTGATAATAGGCCCAACCCTAAAGTGAGCATAATAAACATAGCATATTGCATCGAAATCAAATCAAAATCAAAAGAATTATCAAAGCCTCAAATTCATTGAAGTTAAAAATAAAAATAAAAATCTGCGAAGAATTCCAAGCCAAACATCGATTGAACTAGCGTTTCACATTACCTTGTTAACAAAAAAAATGTCTTCACCATTGACGTCAACTTCAAGTTCGGAACACAGCTTCATTGGACTCAGAAGACAAAATCCAATATAAAACTCCGATAGCTGAGAGGTTGGGGATGGGATAAACTTGCAGTTATAAGAATCACAAGACTCTCGGGCAATATACTTAGAGAAGAAAAGCGATATAATGATGCCGAATGAAAAGGAAATGCAAGAATGGAAACGAAATCATAAAGTAATATTCTTGGACCAGAAAGAAGACAAATGGAAGACGTGCGCCTCTCTTACAGCTCTGCTCAATGGAAGTGGAGGAGAAATAAGAAGAAAAAGGGGAAAGGGATTATAAAAAAGTTCACATTTGTGAACTTGGCCCGCCAGAAGGAAATTGGAAAGGGGCCAAAACAGCTGTTGATGAGGGTTCTGACATTTCTGCAACACTCTTCCTACTGTTACCAAATTTATGCAACTGTTTCTCCTTCTCTGCTCTACCGAAAGAGATATTACTACTGCTTCTTCGCTCTTCAGCTCTCACTGCCTCTTCTCAGTGGAGTCCACACCGCTTTCGGAAAGATATAGCTCGAATGGACTAAGGATATGACGAAAACCAGTAAAGCTGCCGGCTTTCCATGCGACTTTATATTGTACTCGGTTCGTAAAAGAATTACTGTGGGGGTTTATTTAACATAGTTTAGCAATTCGTTTGATTGGCAATAAAAATCTAAGCTTAATTTAAAATTAACGTTGATAAGCAAGTACTGTTAATTTTTTAATTGTGGTCGACGCTGCCCACAAACCAACTAACGTGGGTCATTTACTTTAATAATATATTGTAATTAATTAATTAAATTATCATAAAACCTTTTGATATATAACTGACGCTTTTATGAATGGTGGTTACTAATGTGTCTTATTTCTTTTAATTAATTAAATAATTTAACATAAATATTTTTGGATATGTAATCCCTTTTATGGATGGTGGTTACTAATGTATGTTATTTATTTAATTAAACTATCTTAAATCTTTTTTGATAAGTAACCACTTATGGATGGTGGTTATTAGCATGTGTCATTGATATAAATGACAATTAATTAATTAAATTATCATAAATCCTACTGGTTAGTAACCCCCATGTTGGATGGTGGTTAAATAACGCATAATTCAGAAGATGATCATCTCTCTTCTCAACAGACAGCGTATATTTCTTTCCATCAGAAAGTACATAAAATTTCAGAGAATTAGAGAGAGAAACTTGATCTTCTCATATCTAATTCTACAATCATGAATACATGTATATTTCTCTTTTATGAATGAATGTGTAAAAATTACGAATTCAAATATCTTGATCATTATATGGATAAAGTGATTGGGTTATAAAATTGAATCGCAAATGAAAAATGCTAACCTGTGGTAGCAGATCTAAGTTATTGAATTAGTAATTTTTTTATTTTAATTTTATGTATATTAATTGTATTAAATTTTCACTATAAATTAGATCTTAAAATTAGATCACAGTAGTTAATCTGTGAATTGAGAGATTATTTTTTGTATTATAAAATATGGGTTTTGAATTACGACTTAACCCTATAATTTATGTTATGAAATGTATATTGTTGTGATTGAAATTGTTGTATATTTGATGATTATATTATGTTTGACTTGTTAGTCACCAAAGTGACCAAATTAGTATGTTTAAATGATGTTAAATTAATTAAAATCAATTACTCATAAGTTTGTGATGCTTATTATGAAACAATTTTTTTTCTTTTATATTTCATTATGGGTATATTGAAATTCATTGATTATAAAATATTTGTGAATCGCTCAAATGTTGATTATTTATTTTATAATCTTTGAATTTGATTGTGAATTATTTATATACTTGGTTAAATACGTTTATATAGCTAAAGATAATAAATATGTTTAATTTGAGTATAAACAATTGCTAATTATATTAAATCAAAATCAATCATCAATTATGTTTATAATTGTTTGTTGTTATATCACAAAGAGGAAATTTTCAATACATTATTAATATTTTCATTTAATCTGATTGGTTATGAATATTAGTTCATGTTTAATACTCGAAGCTTTAATGTGTGAGTATGTTCTATTTATTTACAGTATCTACTCATGTTTCTCTTCGTCCTCAAACTATATATGTTCCGACGTCCAATTGGCTTAATTTCTTCAGATGGTATGAGAAAGTCAAGTTTCACCTTAGTGTTTTAGATCATGATTTTACACTCACGATGGAGAAGCCTCCTACTCTTACTGATTATAGTAGTGTTGAGCAATGATCTTTTTATAAAGTTTAGGAGAAATCAAACTGACTAAACTTAATGTTTATGCGAATAACTATAGCAAACAACCTCGTGTACTTTTTCTAACACTAAAAGTGCTAAGGAATTCATGAAATTTGTTGAGGGATGTTCTCAGTCCAATTATGTTGATAAGTCTCTTGTTGACACTATTGAGAACGTTAACCGACATGAAATTTGATGGTTCTCATAATATGCATGAGCATATCGTTGAAATAACAAACATAGCAACAAGACTTAAGACCTTGGGAATGGAAGTGAATAAAAATTTTCTTGTGTAATTTATCATTAACTCATTACCTCCTAAGTTTGATTCATTTTACATGAACTACAACACCATAAAAGATAAGTGAAATGTGAATAAACTATAATGTATGTGCATTCAAGAGGAAGCAAGGCTTAAGAAATGAGAAAATCACTCAATTAATCGCATGGGTCATCAAAGAAGAGCTATAAAGAAACCTGAAAAGAAAAATGAAAATGACAAGCAAAGACCACTAAAGATTAATGTGTAATCTACCCCAGTTCATAAAGAAGAACTTAGAAAAAATTAAGTGTTTTCTTTGCAAAAAGCCTGGACACTATCAAAATGAGTGTCAGAAGTGCAAAAACTAGTTCGAAAAGAAAGGTAAACCATGTGTTTCTGTATGTTTCAAATTAAATTTGGCTAAAGTTACTTATAATACTTGGTGGATTGATTTTGGTTGTACCACTCATGTTTCTAATACAATGCAGTGATTCCTTCAACATGAAGCATAAACCCAAATGAAAATTTTGTCTTCATGGGAAACCAAGTCAAAGCTCAAGTTGAAGCCATTGAAGTCTATCGATCGATTTTAGATAATCAATATCATTTAGACCTTTTTCAAACACTTTATGTGCCTTCTATTTCTCGTGATTTGATTTCATTATTTAAACTTGATTATGTTGGATACTCTTTTAAATTTGGGAATATATGTTTCAGTTTGTTTAAACACAATCATCTCCAATTTCTATCACATTCAAAGATTCTTCATATGTCAGATATACCTTCCTAAAATCACCTCCAATATAATTTCACATTAATTCCCAATGAAAAGTTGTATGGAAAGAAACCCTTGAATCCAGTATCCAGTCATCAACAAAACTATGAACTGTCAGTAGTAATGCATCATGTGCTTCTTTAGTTGTCACATTTGCACTGTCATTCTCCGTCTTCTTGGAATTTATGCAATTCCTCTTTATGTGGCCAGTTTTGTCACAATTCCTGCAGGTTGTTTCTGACTAGGCATTAACTTGCTCATGTCTCTATGCTTTGATTTTGATCTTCCTCTCTTTGAGTTCTTGTCATGTGATCTCTCTCTGGACTCAACATTTAATATTGAACTCAAACCAGAGGTCTCGCCAATATCTTTTCTGCGCAACTCCTCAGCCAAAATCAAATCACGAATATCATCATATTTCAATCTAGATTTCACTGCAAAATTACTAACAACATCCTTATGGTTTCCTAACTATTTGTCAGTGAAGCCAACAAAATTAGTGCACATATCTCATCATCAAATTCAAGTTCTACAGACGATAATTGATTTTTGATAGTATTAAAATCATTCAGGTTTTGTACAACAGACGTACATTCCACAATCTTCACATTGAATAACTTTTTCATCAAATATACATGTTATTCGTCGATGGTTTTTTATCCATACTTGACAGAAATGTCATAAGATATGCAATTATCATTTCATTGATGACGTTGTGTGCAATGGACTTCGATAGAGTTAATCGAATAACCCCTATAACTTGTCGATCCAATAAATTTCATTTAGCCTCATCTATTTTTCCTATCTTTTCCACAGTAATGAAAAATGAAATTTCTTCTTATAGAGATAATCCTTTATTTGCATCATTCAGTAACTAAAATCTGTGTCATCAAATTTTTCGATCCCTGAAATCTTTACTTCGTTTTCAACTATCATTTTTCCTCAGATCTGAACCACGGTTCTTATACAAACTTTTGTGTTATATAGAACGATCAACAAAGAAAGCAAAAAATAGAACGAGAAAATTTACAAAACAATAACTCAGCAGAACACACAAATTTACGCGGTTCGAAAATTTGTCTACGTCCATGGAGTTGCAGAAGATTTTATTACTTGAGGAATTACACCAACATCGATCACGTCAACTTACACCAAAGAGTCTCTCTCTCTCTCTCTCTCTCTACCCCCCTCTCTTTTTCTCTACCCGTGAGCAGTAGCCAAGAAGAAGAAGGCTTAAGAGAAAAATCCACATTGCAATTCCCTTTTTCTTCTTCTGTATAAACCTCACACCAAGGAACCCAAGCAAGCATACCTTGTGATTTTGATGGGAGAAGGAGAAAGCTTGAAGAGGAGGAGGCAGCTTTAAAACCAAAGCATCCCTGAGAATTTGCTTCTCGCGATTTCTGTACAGTGCAAATTAGGTGGGCGATACTTTTTACCGCGAACGGGAAGCGGAAAGAATCATCGATTCACGAATCGACACCATGCGGGAGGGCGAAGCTTTGCGGGAAGGCGGGAGCAGGCGGAGGCAGGAGCAGTTTTCCTCTTCTTTTTTCTTTCTTAACCGGGCTCAACATACTAACATAAATATTCTATCTTCAATTCAAAATCGTAAGAACCGAATCAGGGAGACTGCCCCAACGACTTAGGTGTGTCTAGAAGTAACGCAAATATTTCAGGGTTGCTGTTTCGTAAGCCTGTAAAGAGGGACTGTGGCGGAGTCAAGCCACCCGGTAACTTTCAAATCCACCTAGCTACGCCGATCTGGCGTAGGTACGCTAGGTCGCTGTGGTCTAATTATTAGGTGCGGAGGGCGCACGCAGAGCGCGCCTTCCGATCACAGCCGCACATCGCCGCTGTATGACAGTGGGACCACTGTCACACAGCCGCGATGTGCGGCTGTGATCGGAGGGCACGCGCAGCTCTGCGTGCGCCCTCCGCATGCAATAATCGCTCGTGCACAAGGATGCTGGAATTCTCTTTCCTCTCCCATTTCTTATATAGATTTTAATTCTGCGATTGCAAGTGAAAATTTTATTTTTAAAATAAGAACACGATGAATCTGAATGATAACTTACCTTAAAATATCTGTAGATAAGAAGATTTAATATAAGAAAATTCTAATAATATTTTTTATTCAATATGACCATTCTCTCTAACAATTAACACGAATATTACAGTAAAGTTTTTTTTATCAATATTTTTGCAAAAGGATTTACGTATTTATTCACTTTTTATCCTTTAAAACACAAACCCTTGGTATTAATCTCAATATTTCAATGATTTATTTAATTCCAAATTAGCACTAGCAGTGTAAATTTTAAATCCACTCACTTTTTCCTTTTTAATGAGCTAAATTAAAAGCCTATATTTTTCTGATGCATTGCTTTACACCAAGCTTACGAATCAAATCTGGGGCATTTACATTCATATCCATCCAATTTGGGGCATTTAAATCTAACTTGGTATTTACACAAAAAATTTAAATTCAGGTGGTAAATATGTAAATACATAAGAATTGAGTGATATAACCTTGAGAAATACTTGAACCCGCAATTTTAATTGGTGCAATTTTTCGACTGGGTGAAAACCCTTTTCCTGCAAAAATATTTGCCTTGAGAGACGTAAAACGTCTTTTTTTACTTTAATTTTTTTCACAATTATATTATTCATGGATAAAAAAATATGGGCCGGCTTCTAATTGTACTTAATAAGCTTAGTAGATTTTTTTTAAAATTTTGTAATCATGCCCTGCTTTAATCCTTTGGAAGATGGCCCATAATATGGCCCATACATTCATGGGCTCAGAAATTTATCCACGGGGCAAACATGAGAGTACTTGCCACTCAACACTAGTTAGTCATCAATTACAAAACTCTTTTTCTTGATTCGATTAGATCGTAGTTTTTTTTATTCGATCCGACAGTAGCTCGAAATCGGATAAAAAATAATTCAAATCAAAGATTTGGCTCATAGCTTGACTCATTCCACTCGATCAGATCTCGATTACAAATCAAATTTGACTCAATTTTCAAGCTATTATTGATCTTTGAGCTATTTTCTACAATGGCGAACATCAGTATTAATTGATAGTTGAAGGTTAAGAGATAATAACAACATGAATGAACATTTATGAACTAATTGTATCAGGCAATGGAGACTATGAGTGGAGTCAAGTTCAATTTTGTATTTAGTTTATACATCTGTAGTCATGTTTTTTATTATCAATACATTACTTACTATATAATCGAGACCCTCCTATAAATATAGGATCTTACGGAAGCTAAGTGATGTCTCTGTCTTCCCCTTTAGGAACTCTCTTCATGTATTCTCCCTTTTCCCTCCATGATATATTTCATAGATCTCTCTGTTTTTTTTTTTTTGCTTATGGCTTATATTTCTAACAATTTTTTTTCTTATTTGAGTAATAATCCTTATGTTTTTTATTCTTGCTTTTAGATACTTGTTATTTTCTTCCATTTCTGAAACTCTTTCTGGTTTTTTTTTCTTTTTAAACGCTAATAAGATTTGAGATTGATATGCTACCAAAAAAATATGCATGATCAAACACCAATATTGATGCATTTTTAGTAAGATCTTCTTGATATAATTTTAGGATATCCAAGCTTTGATTTTAAAAAAATTCTAGCCAAAATAAATTTCTCAATAATATGGTTTAGTGACTCTGAAAAATGATTTGATTTGACCCCAATTGATGTCGAATCAAGCACTGAAGTATAATTGATAGCTTTGAAACACTGATTGAAAGTTCAAATAATCTCCAACTTTGACATGCTTATAATTATATTAATCATCTTAACAAGAGAATTTCAACAAGCTCAATATCACTCAATACTGATGTCATTAAGGCACTTAAATGCCAATCGAATAATTGATGATTAAGTGAATCAACGCGAACCATCCAATGAAATATTTTATAATTTTACATATAAAGATTTGAAGAAGGACAAGAAAGATGTTGCTAGAAAAAAAAAACTTATCAAAGAAGATCTCATTAGAGAAGGGATCTCATTAGAAGGGTTCTACCAAAAGTTCCAACTCATACATAATAAGTCAACCACATAAATATAGTAGCTTTCTCAATCGATTTAAAACTCTTACATAATAAGGCACTCACATATATAAAAATAAATACTTTCAAAATCACTCTCATTTTTTAAAATTTTATTTTCTTAACTACCCATAAGCACTACTGGTTTTATGAAATGAGTTCAATAATGACACTTGGCAAACACATCAAATTTGTTGCTTGGACAACTTAGCTTTTTTTGATAAGTTTGTTGAGAGTGATGAAATTTATTATTATTATTATTATTATATATAATTTTATCTACACGATTCATCATCAAACCCCTTGCTAACGTCATTTGCCCTGCTTGGACAAATCCCAGCTACGAGTCTAATTCTCCCTTTTAAAATACAATCCACGATGAGAAGTGCATAAGTTCAATCTATGGCAAGTCTAAATGGTGAACACCTATAAAGACTTAGATCTCTTGAAAGAGTGATCCATTAATGATGAATAAAATTTTCTTGAGTACGTGAGTGATACTACGCCACCAACAAATTTTCATCTTCTGACATGAATCTCGAAGCATAACAAGGATCACAATGCGATATTTTGCCTAAGAAATGTTTAAATCTTGATAAAAACTCATCCATAGGTATGATATCAGTAAACTTGCAATCAAATTGATCGGCTTGATAAGACGAACCTAATAACATCGAAGTTAGTCCAATCCGAGTCAAATCAAGCCATGTATCAAGTCCTTTAACAGTTTTTGAAAATTTTCCACATTTAGAATGTTAAACGAATGACGAATCTGGTAAGTTCATAGTCGAATTGAGCGTCTTAACAAGAAGAATCCAATGAGCACAAGATCGTTCAATTCTGATATCATTAAGACATCTAAATATTCATTAAACACCATCTAAATGAAGTAATCTATCTAGACTGTTCAATCAAAATGATGCATATCCTGCATTAATTGCACCCATAATATTATATATAGAGCCTCACCCCTCACATGAGAGGGAGATTAAGCCTAGAGAGAGAGAGACTGAGTCCTTAAGGAGGAGCTGCAATATCACTGTCGACCACTGTCGATCACCGCAGACTGTCGTCGACCACTATCTACCGTTGTCGACCACCGCTGACATCATTCGACCCCCGCCAATCGCTATCTGCCTTCAACCACCGCTAACCTTCGTCGACAACCGTCTACTGTTGTGGACCACTGCCAACCGTCGTCGACCATCGCCGACCTCTGTTGAGGCTAGCCATCGTCAACCACCGTCAACCATTATCGATCAACACCAATCATCATCAATCACTACCAACCAAATCTCGTCAGCCGACATTGTAATCTGAAAAAATATAGTTATCATTTCTTGTTTGTAGAACAATGGATTTCTGTAATCATCAATTAATATTGGATTTTCGCAACTTGGTCAAACCTCGTGATTTTTCTCTTTACGGGTTTTCCACGTAAAAACTTTTGGAGTCGTCACTGTTTGTTTCTCTTTTATCTGTGTGTGTGTTGAATTCTCGTACAACGCTAAGACAATAACTTGTTACTCTACAGCCATGAATTTTCTAGCACGCATAAGTGAGCACTAAGAGGGCCATTTTAGAGTAAAATTATGGGTGAAAAATGTGATAAATAAAGCCAACAAATGAGATTTACTAACCAAACGAGCTAACATAGCACTGAACAACTTCTAGGATTGATAAACTCATCAGTGAAGCTTGTTAATCCAGAAATGTAGATCAATTTGCACATATATTATGTAATTTGCATATGATCCATAATTCCCAGTCATATTTTTCATTCATTAATTTGCCTATGACAATTGATATCATCAATTTACCTGTCATATATGATATTCATCAATTCATATATGACATCTGATATTCATAAACTCTCTTTTGACATTTTCTATTCATCAAGTAGTGTATTGAGCACATGGCATATGTGGAGTACTTGACAATTCTGCGCTACGAAGTTGGAGCTGAAGATCCATGGCATTATAGTTTTTAGCTCTATAACTATGATCGGCTCTTAGCAAAAGTAAAGAGTAATTTGTCAACATAAATTGTTTTTACTAATTTAATGTTAGCTAATTCTCAATATAACTCACAACTGATTCCCAAACTCATCTCACATAGATTTTACTTTTGATTTCTTATTATAATTTTTTTTTCCTTGCTTTTGATAATTTAATTAGGTATGGACCACAATTAAAAGGAGAGAGAGAGAGAAAATATTCCTCTTCCCTTGAACTCAATCATAGAATCAAAGAAAGACAAAAATTTCATTTTACTCTAATGAAAAGGCTTCCATCCAAATTGCATTAAAGATTTATGCGTTCAATAAAGATCCAAATAATTATTTTAACCTTCATCTTTTTTTCAGTGCGTGTGTGTGCGTCTATATATATATATATATATATATATATATGGAATTATTCTATTTTATCTAACTTTCATAATATTTATTCTTAGGCAATATTATACTCGTTAAGGTAAAATATTTAAAGATATACTTTATATTAACTAATTGTTCAAGACTACAATATGACTGTCGCTAGACCACCTTAGTGCAATAACTAACGATCGACACATTCATATCCCAATTAGTCTCACCATAACGGCAGGATTACAACGCCCCTTCCAAAAACGATAGAGTAGTTGTCTTAAGTCATTTAATCTAAAAAGGAATTTTTGTAAATATAGATTAAATGTGATAAATGTTCTTTTAAAAATCTATAAATTGTTTTTTTTCTTATATATTTTGGACTTGTCTCTCTAGAAAAGCAAAAATCTTATTTTCTTAGAATTCATGAAATTTTTGCTCCTACCTTCCAAACTTCGTAGAATTTTATAGTCTAAACTTACATTCAATTTCTTTGATTAATGGTGTTCTTTGAAGCTGGAAAAGTCTCACGAGATCAATCATCTCCCAGCAAATCCTTGAATGGCATCACATGCATCTGTCTCAAATTGTTGTGTGTGCTCATATCACTATAGGAAATGTTGCAATTAGCGTCCGGTAATTTCGTCGGATTTTTCCGACGCAAATATAAGCGATGGTTTTGTCTTATTTGCGTCAAAATTTGGGATTTTGTATTTGTGTCAGATTTTACGTCTGATGCCGAAAAAAATTCGGTGCAAATGCTAAAGTCAAAAAATTGAAATAAGAAATTTGAATGCGACGGAATTTGCATTGAAGAAGTAGACGTAAATAAATACTTAATTGTGTTAAATTACGTTCGATACAATCAGACGCGAATTCCGTCGCAAACTCCACGATTAGATAATTGCGTCAAAAAAAATCCAACGGAAATCCGACACTAATGCCCTAATATACATTTTACGCTGCTCAATACTCATTTCTTCCCCCTCATACTAAAACCTTCGCTTAAGGCTTCCCCCTCTCCCGGTTTTTCCCATCTCCAACAAAACTCTCGCTTACGACTTCCACCTGTTGTGAGAACTGTATACCAATTGTGGTGTTATATAAAATAAAGTAGAAGAACGGTCTTTGAAGCGAAAAATAGAACGAGAAAATTCACACCAGAAAAGAAAAACACAGCAGAACACACAGATTTACGTGGTTCGGCAAATTGCCTACGTCCACGGAGTTGCAGAGGATTTTACTGCTTGAGGAATTTACACCAGACGATCACCTTGACTAACAAGAGAAACCTCTCACTCTTCATTGTTCTCTCTCTTCTTCTCTCTCTATTCTTCTCTCTCTACACTGAGATACACCGAAGAAACTCTACACCGAGATACACCAAAGAAGACAAACTTGCAAGAGAAATAAATGTGGTTCGACAAATTGTCTACGTCCACAGAGTTGCAGAGAATTTTACTACTTGAGAAATTTACACCAGTCGATCATTTTGATTTACAAGAGAAATCTCTCACTCTTCATTGCTCTCTCTCTCTTCTTCTCTCTCTACACCGAGATATACCGAAGAAACTCTACACTGAGATGCATCGAAGAAGACAAACTTACAAGAGAAACAAACCCAATTTCTCTTATGTCACAAGTCACCAAGAAGAAGCCTAGGTAAAACAATCTTCTTCTTCTTTCTTCTTTCTTCTTCCTTCTGCCGCACGAAATCGCTCCTTCTTGCACTTCTCTTCCACTGTCTCATGGAAGCCCAAAGAACTCTTCCTCTATCCCGAGGAAACGTAAAAAGAACTCAAAATATGACTTAGAACCAAAAAGGAGAGTCGTCTGAAACATTTTATCATGAACAGAAAGGAACTTTCACGACAGACGCGATTCTTCGTGAAATAACAAACTGTTCGTGGGAACAATTCGCAAACAAGGGAGGGGAAGACGCAATCGGGCGTTCGCGACGTTTCGCGAAATAGAGGAGGCGGGAGTGGGAAATCTGTAGTGGGAGAACGCTGATTTGCAATTGGGAACAGCAATCGGGCTCCAGCGCTAACAATCTCCCACTTTGAGACCGATAAACTGACTACAACATCTCCTTTCTAAAACTGATATCCTCCACTGGTAGCGTCGCCCTTTTTCCTTCAACATGAATCCTCCATCATGAATCTTCTACTGTGAATCTTCTACCTTGAATCCTCCACCTCTGCAACTTAAAGCCCTGTCTTCACTCCAGAAGACTAATTGAAGCTGTGCATAACTTCAGTTTCTCAAGAGTAACACCCTCAGTTAACATATCAGCAGGCTCCATAAAGCTTTGCACTTCCAAGTTATTTCCTGGGTCACTCTTGTCTCTTCTTACAACTCCCACTTCATGGGCAAAATCATGCATCTGCAGAAATCTTTTTTCAACAAGTATAGCCTTGTACCTTTTACAATCATTAAGCTTATTCTTCACCTGGTACACCCGCTTGTTGTATAATGCATTCTTCCGTGGTGGAAGTTCTGCTAGCTTCCACTTGCTCGAACTTTCATCTTGCAAGATTTCTTCATAACTCTGTGGTTCTCCTCCATCTTTTTGTGAAACAATAGGAATGGGTGTGCTGGACCCACTATCCTCTTCACTTCCATTATCAACAGAACTATGATCTGTCAACAACAGTGCATAATGTACTTCTTCAGATACCACATTTGCGATATCATTCTCTATCTTCTTGAGATTCATGCAGTTCTTCAGTGATGATATTTTTGCCTTCGTGAACAAACCTTCGCAATACAATCGCTATTAGAACTAGTTGGCAAGACAACAACAGGATCACGACTTATAGAGACCATCGAAACTCCTATATTTGTCCCTTAACAGAAATCATTGAGGAATGTATGTTTTTCAGTGATGATATTTTTTATGTGATAATGGATGAACAAATAATTAAAAGTAGTGAATGTTTTTGATATCTCGGGACTATTGTTCAAAGTGACAGTGATATAGATGAAAATCCTATTAGTGGAATTCAAGTTAGATGGTAATATTTGGGATTTGTAAATTCATACTTCTCTCTCCCTTTTGACATACTTGAGTTTTACTTATTAAGACAATCGCTATTATTGAATGTTAAGTTTTAAGGCATTTAGTTGGTAGATTTAACTCCACCATGCTTAGCTATTATAAATTTTGAGTGAGTCTGAACTTTTGAGTATAAAAATTATCCTCAAACTTGTTTTCGGAAAAGATGTTTTTTAAAGACAGGTGTGCAAACTGGTCTTAAAAATGAATGACTTCAACTTAATTCTTGTGTTGTTGTCATTACAAGTCTCGTTGAAAAAGGAAATCTTACACTTTGAATTAAAGTCTCTAATATGAAGTTTGGGAAGGCATGCATACAAATAGTTTTTTATCTTATTTTATTTTATTTTTATTTTTCTTGCTTTTGATGCCTCACAAATTTAGTTAACTATGACTTCTTTCGTGATATTGAATTAGTGTCATTGTGTGAAAAAATGTGCACTTTGTTTAGTTAAGCAAATGTAGGCGGTGAGCTATGATTAGTTGATGCAGTGAATAATGTTGGAAGGCTACATTTAATTTTTTACATCAAAGATTTTAAGAGGTATCAAGGTTGTTTGCCTCAATATTGAAGGCAGAGGTCCAAATGGCATTGTTCAATATGAACTAAAATTTGTTTGTGTGAATTCAGATTTTCTTTAGATTTCACAGACGACTGAGAGAGAATTGAAAAGATGGGAGCAAGAAAGTTTTTACACATTTTTAATTTCTGAAAATATTTGAACTTCTATTGAACGTGTAGATGCAAAATTTTGATAATTTATATTAGTTTTTGTTATATCGTATGTTTTTTTTTTCATTGTTGGAATTCGTTTGTGATATGATTTTGGTTCTTGTTGTAATTGTTAATACTATTTTTATTTGTGTGCAGGTTATACGAATCAAAAGTTCTTTTAAATTTTTTTTTCTCATTGACATGTTTGCATAGAATTAGCGTCGACTTTTTCGACACTAATTTGACGTGAAATTTGCATCCGATAATTTTCAACGCAATATCCAACGGTAATTTGTGAAAGTGTTTCAGGCGTAAAAGTTATCGTTAAACTTTTTTTTATGCAAATTCGAAGAAAATTTAGTTATCAACCCCAAGCTTTACCATCATAGCCCATTCTGACGCAAATTGGGTGAATCCACCGAATTATCGTCAGATTTGTCCCATTTTTGCATCGGTTTGGCCCGACGAAAAATTGTTTAATTCCTGTAGTGTATGCAACTATCACCGCATGCACATGACACTTGCATGCTTACGCGGCCACACATATGTATTGACTCTACAATCCATTCCATTTGTTTGCGCAAAAAAGCCTTCACGCACGTTCACATGATTTACAAGCAATTATCGCTTATTCTTAGACATATCAGCATGCCCATAATAATATGTCAAACAATGGCAATATCATTTATCTCCTATATCCAATGCTCTTACAAGTCTAATGTTAACTTTCGCCAGCCTATAGCCATTGATGCTTGACACCTAACATCGGCCATGTAAATTACCATTTACTCAACATGCTCTCAATTCTTAACAATATAATCTCATCTCCTCTTATTGCAGCAAGAAATATAATCAATGATTTGTGTTTATAAAATTATTTTTAAATGATCTACGCATTCATAAACTAGTCCAATGCCATTTAAGTTAATTAGTAAATTTATAAATAAAATAGAAAAAAAAAAAGGAGGAGTCACTTTCTTCATAAAGTATGTGAAAGCGACCCTTCAATTGAATGTGAGGTCAGTATTCGATTTACCATAAAAGTCCTTAATATCCCACCAGACGACCATGCTAAACCAATCCTCAGCCCTGCACGTAAGGGCCCTTTAAGTTTTATGTATTTACATTTCTACCCCCTAAAGTTTATACCACTCAAAATTTCTACATCTCATCAAAAATATCACGATATATATTCCTTTTGCATTAATAAGTTGGCTTATATGTAAAAATTGAAGTTTAGATGTTAGATATGTAAATAGATAGGACTTAAGTGGTATGTATGTAAATCTTCCTTATATATATATATTTTTTTATTCCATGGTTATTGTTGTATTATTTTCATTATTTGTCTGTACTCTCTATCTATTTTATAATAAAATTAATATTCCCATGCGTGTTATAATTTTAATTAGTAAAAAAACAAAACAAAATATTTAATTTTTATATAGAGTTTAGGTCCCCCAGATATTTGGAATATTGCAACCAACAAGACGTTAGCAATTATGTTTTATTATGAAAGCAGAATTACTTTCTTAAATAAAAAAATACTACTGTTAGCAAATTAGCACACGGCTCTCTGCATCTTCATTCATATGTTTTTCCCAGAAGGATATCATTCATGAAAGGAAATGACAAAGGAGTGATAAAGACTGCTGCTTGCCAAATATTGATGACATCTGAAACTTGCTCGCTATAAGAAAAGGAAAATTTACATGCATATATACAGCACCATTATTATGTATTTACATATCAGACCCCCCCAAAATTTTATATTCATGCTTTCATCATTTTGATAAATTTATACATGAAAAAGTTATGGTTCCCTTTTTAAGAGATGAGGATCATAACATTTTTTATGTGATTGAAAGATTGGGAGGTTGTGCATGTAAATATAAAAATGAAAGTGTTAAATATGTAAATAAATAGTTAAATCTGTAAGTAAATAGGAATAGGGTGGTATGTATGCAAATGTCCCTATAAAAAAACATGGTTTACGTCAGCTTATGTGACTCAAAAACATATCCAACCTTATATCTCTTTTTCCTTGATTCAATTATTGTCATTAAATGTAATAGTAGAATGAAGATCCAAAACTCTCATGATTACCGTATATTATAACATTTATAACATTGTGGGAGACATGTGCCACGCACCCCAATTTGTTGGTTGGCATTTACGAGTCAGTAAGTCTCCTAAAATCAGGAGTTTGAATCCCTTACTGGTGATAGTCATTTTATCGAGGGTGGTACTTGAATTTTTAGGCGGATTAGGGGTGGCTAGAAGCTAGAATAATACCTCTTGCTATTCCTAATAATGTGGGAGACTAAAGGGGCCCATATAAATAATGAAGAACTATTTTGGAACTTTATCAAATTTAGATAAAAAGTTTAAAAAAAATAAATTTTACTTATAAATTCTTCAAAAACAGAAAAAGAAAAGAAAATCAGTGATATCTTTCCATTAATAGAATAATAATAATAATAATTACTATTATAATCAACCAAACAAAAAAAAGGAAAAACAATATTCTCACAATTTTCGGCCACCCCAATAACATCAAAGCACACAAAAACGAAGCTAGATCATACTAATTACAATCAAACAAAACTACTATATACATATATATATAATTTCATCATTTGTATAGACTATGAACGCCGAAGAATGGAATGGGTTCAACCAAAGAACCCGGTCCGGCTCCAAACCGCATCACGAACCCGGCTCATATCGCGCCCCTTGAGTGTCCGGCCGACCCCCTCGAACACCGAAGTAGGCACCGCCGTCTTTCCGTGAACCCGTGCCACGTACTCATGCGGCGGGACCCACTCCTCCTCCTCCTCCACCTCCGGCGAACCTTCCTTCCTCTCCCAACCCGGCACGCTAACCGGCGCCGACTTCGCCGTCTCCGCCGCACTCCTGCCGCCGCGACGCTTGCGAACCGCCGCCGCCTCCTCCTTCGCCGGCGAGTGGTCCCAACTGCCGCCACATCGGCGAAGGGTCCAAACGCCTCCGTTGGAGGAGGATAGGGTGCCGGCAGCCCAGATGTCTTCTTCTCCGAGGTCGAGGAGGTCGGAAACAGGGGATTTGGAGAGGGTGGAGGAGTTAGCGGATCCGAGGAGACGGTCGCCGGCGAAGAGGTGCTTTCCGCCCATTTGTTTTAGGGAGGGGATCGGGTGGCGATCACTGGCGACGAAGACTGGACTGACTTATCATTTATACGCTGGTTTTTGTAGGTTTCATTTGGATTACATTTGGATATGGATTTGGCACGAAATTTGATGTTGGGAGGATACCTAGGAGATATACATAATTAGGTTAGGAGGTATTTATATAAAAATTGGAATTTTGGGGTTAGATATGTAAATACATAAGAATGGAGCGGCGGGTGTGTATGCTATGTGCATGGGATTGATTTGCAGACCATTATATTAGACCACGCTCATATGATACGGAAGAATGATAGCTTATCATTAATTTTTAATAACAACGAATCAATTGTTAGTTTAGGTAAATATTTCATAATTAGTGTCATATGGTAGGTAGTTTTGTTATTAAAATAATTTAATGAGATATCACTTCATAGTAGAACTAATAGGATTTAGGAGTATAAGAATATTTTGAAGTAACTCGGATTTGGGTTATCTCAAACAATTTTTAAAAGTAATTAAAATGATAACCTCTTATTTCTTTTATAATGATTTCATAGAAAAATGGTGCATGTTAGTATGTACCTCACATATATATAAACCTTCTTAATAAGACATTTTGACCATAATGGATTTTGATGACTAGCATTTCATTTTATATGAGTTGACTTATTGGCAATCATAGAACCCATTGGAACAGAGGGTGAAGGGCATGATGATATGTCATTAATCTTATCCAGATTTAACAGACAAATAACAAATCAGATAAGTTTGAACTACTATTAGTGCTAACATGATCCTTAAATCAGTTGAAGAAATAATAATTTGGATACTAAATTATATGTTATAATTACTAGAAGAAAGAAATAAAAGAAAGCAAACCAAACGATTGTAGTTGGTTGATTTGGCTTTACTACCAAAATGAGGTATGATTTTTTTTATTTGAAATAAATGTTATTTCAATCATAATTTTTTGTTTGATTTAAAAACTAGTTTTATAAAAAACTAAAATGCTAACTATAATTATTTTTTTTCTAAAATAACACACACACACACACAATATATATATATATATATATATATATATATATATATATATATATATATATATATATATATATATAAACACACTGATTTTTTTCAAGTTTTTAGTTTCTTCCTTTGTTATAGTTGGAATTTGGTGCATCTATCATTAATATGGTTTTTCATCAATTAACAATTCATCAAAGGGGTTAGATCACATATTCGCTTTTTCATCAATAAGGTTTTCATTTGGTGCGTCTATTATTAATAAGAATAAAGCATATTCACCATAATATGGTATAAAAATTAAAATATACTCCTAAGAGTTTTTTAGTATTCCTCAAACTACATATTTTAAAGTCAAAATTAAAATAAAATCATATAATATAAACTGGCTATAGATTCTCTAGATATTTAGTCTAACGTCCTTTGATCCTTAAATCATAAACATTCATTGGTCATCCTCTGGTGAGCGATCATTAAGCACAACCCACTATTCTTTGATCATCAACCAATTGTAGATTTCACAACATCTATTAAGCATTTTAAACATTTGTATGCATATATTGCTAAACACTCATTATTTATTAGCAATAACCATTCATTGATAGTTCTTCATAGATTGATACCCACCATGACACAATAGAGGCCATAAGATATTAATTTGCTATTCACCATCCACCAACTTTGGGTCATTTTGTTCCTCTTTCTTGAGCAAAATTTAAGTATATCTTGACTGGCTTCTTTATCAAACCAACCAAAAGGTTATAAAATTCTCTTATACAATAAGATAGACTTTCATAATGAACTAACATCACCACATAAAACAACATTACCTATTACTTTCATAATATATTTATTTCTCATTCTTTGTATATTTTGTATTGTTGTATTTGACTTTATTATTTTTTTGAAAAACGAGTTTTGATTGTTAAGAATTAAATACTCTTTTACGATCAACTTATTTTTTTCATGCAACAAATAAATTTGCTCAAGATATTGATATAAATTTGAGAGGAATTAAAAAGAATATTGATTTGAATAAAAAAGTTTTATATCTTTGCATTTCTCAATTATGATAAGAACAAAACAGCTTATCAAAAATTGCATACTTGATTTGAAAATTATTATGTTGAGTGACATAAATTCATTAAAATATTTTGTATGTGTTGATCCAATTCTCTCTCATAGATCGTGTTCAAGGAATTGAGCGTTGGACCGAAGAGAAGTTATCGAGAGGGATAGAAATAAGAGAGAGGAGAGAGTGGGAGAGAGAAAAGAGGAGGACTTCCCCCGAGAGGGGGAAATGGGGTGTTCTCGGGCTCGTGAATCCATTTTATTCCATAAAATTAGATGGTATACATTCTGCCACCCAAAGTCCCATTTACATCATGAAGCCCTCCTATATGAGGGGTAAACAGTATACAAATATTATATTTGATCATGCTTTGAAGAGAGAAACAAAAAGCATTTAATTCCTTTTTATTTTGACAGTTAAATCATCTCGAGATCGATACAGGCTTTCAAGTCCATGGCTCTTTGTCTTGATCCTGATGGCATTGAATAAAAAAAAAAAAAAAAAAAAAACTTAAGTGGTTTATAAGTGAATTTCCTGGAGATCTGGCTAGGTAAAGAAGAAAGTTGGTCGATCGACTGAAATAAGGTGGTTGAGTGAGAGAGAGAGCTAAGTCGGTCGACTAAAGTGGGGTGGTCGAGCGAGAGAGTTTGGCCAAACGACTGAAGTGAGGTAGTAAACTATTATATAACAATGAGATCTGTGCAGATGATTTTTTGGAATACATATTAAGTTCCTAAATTTTCTTGATCATAGATAGTGACAACTACAATAAGAACAAATAAAACTATAAATTAAACAAACATTGAATACATAATTTGTCAATGGTGCTCGGCTCTGGAACTTTCATCATCACCAACGGGAGTTGAATCTATTTAGACCCTCAAAATTAATATAAAATGTCTGAAAGAAATATATAGATAAAAATTGAGTGTTGTGCATGTATATAAGACATTTTTTGTTTCTTCCCTCGTGGTTTCTGGTTGGAGCAGAGTGGTCAGCCGAAGCTATGGGGTGGCTAAAGAAAGAGAGAGAACGGTGACATAATGGGTTGTGCGGCTGAGATGGTGGTCTGGGCAGTTAGATGTGGAGCGGCAGATTAAGAGAATTCAAGAGGGATCGGTTTCCTATTTGAGGAGGGAGAACGTCGCTAAGGCGCATTGCCTGAGATCGTCGATGGCGAGCAAGTTGGGGGGTGCGGGGTGTGCGACAGACAGGCATAATTGTGCTGATCAATACAGTAATGCATCTGAGTGAGCAGGAGGGCATACTTTGTATGAAGAAGACCAATTGTTGAGGCGGTATCGAGCAACGGAGGGCAAGGTTGGTCGGATGTGCAGTGATCGATCGGGAGATGGTTGGTTGGAGAACAGGAGCAATAGTCAATTGTTGGGTGTGGTCGGCTTGCGGGTTGCCTATTTTTAACAGGTTTTGCAATTTGATAGCTCTGGATCTGGACTTTCATAATTTGGGATAGAGGTGGAGGGATCAAATGGATTTGGACGACCAGACGTCACGGTGTCCGACCGGAGGGTGATTTGTCAAGGGAAAAATTAGTTTGGCATTATACAATATATAAGAATTGAGTAGCAGTTATGAGAATAAAACATATATAGGAATTGAGTGTTATGTATGTAAATCCTTCTTTTGAGTGTCACAGTCATCGAGTGGCTATTGAAATGCATGTACTTTGAGTGTTTCAAGTATTGATCTTACACAATTAGAAATGACATATCGGAGGCAGATTGATAGTTGGTGGTTAGCCAAAGACAATCAGAACAATAGTCGGACTAGGAGTGTCGTTGGTCGGTGGGTGAATTTATGATATATATATATATATATATATATATATATATATATATATATATATAGGATTGGGTGTTATGTATGTGTATCTGTATATGAATTGAGTGGAATGTAATCTCCCCTATTCGTTTAGTCAGTGTAATGAAGTCCGGTCGTCGGAATGTAGTCTAGTAAGCGACATGTAGTTCTGTTGGCAGGATGAAGAGAGTTAGCAAATTTCGATAGATAGGTGCGAGAGCCCCACTTGCAGCAAAAAAGAAATGTATAAATGAGTTTTGTTATTATAGAAGAGTAGTGGAGTGGTGTGAATAAAAATTGCTTGGTATGTATGTGTATTTGTATGTAAATTTAGGTATATGAATTGAGTGGTGAGTATTTAAATCTCCCATGTTCGGTTATACAGCGGAATGAAGTACGGTCTTCGGAATGTGGTCTGGTCAACGATATGTAGTTCGGTTGGCGGGATGTAGTGCGGTCAACGAAATTCAGCCAGCGAGTGTGAGAGCCTCACTTGTAGTAGAAGAATGATGTGGAAATGGAGTTTATTGTTGGAGAAGAATAGTGGAGTTAAGAAATGAGAGAGAGAGAGAGAGAGAAGCTGGGGAGAGGAAGTGAAGGTCTCGGTTGGAGATGGAAGTGGAGAGAAAGCCCGCAGCTTGAGAGGCGATGGAGGGTGAAAGTACGGGTTGCCTGAGAAGAAGATGCGTGGGGAGTTTGAAATGGCTTGGTAAGTTTGTGGGGAGAAGAGTTTCATCGCTGCTATGAGGTGATGTGAGAAGGATGCTTGAGAGGTGATGGGGACATCTATTTCCACTAGATCTACAGGGAAATACGAAAAAAGAGATGTAGTTTCTAAGAGATCGCTGGTAATGATGAGTAAGGAAAGTGGATCTGCTTTTGTGCAATTTTCCTCTTATGTGTTCTTTGTTAGTAGTGTCTCTGAAAGATTTCTTATTTGTGCTCGTCTTCTTATTAACAAAACGATTCATGCTCGCCATAATTTTTAGGATGTTAAATTTAAATATGTCTAATAGATCGTGTCTAAAGAATGGAGTGTTGCATCGAGGAGAGGAGATCGAGAAAGGGAGAGAAATGAGAGAGAGAGAGAGAGAGAGAGAGAGAGGAGGAGGAGGAGGAGGACTTCACCCGGTTGGGGGGCAAAATGGGGTGTTCAGAGTCTCATGGACCCATTTTATTCTATTAAATTAGAGGTTACATACGTGAAGTGTCTTCCCCCACAAAAAAAAAGTCTATTTTACATCATGAAGCTCTCTATTTATAGAAGATAGGATGGGTAAAAAGTATAAAAAAATTAGATATTTGACCATGCTTTGAAGAGAAAAGCAAATGACATTTTTGTTCTTTTTATTAGACTATTGGATCGTCTCGAGATCGATGCAGGTTTTCATGTCCATATTTTTTTGTCTTGGTCCTGATACATTTAATACATAAGAAATAAAATGGCTTATATGTGAATTTCCTAAAGAAGATGATTGTTTTAGCTTAGCTATCAACCTGCAGTTGAAAGTTGGTCAGCAAAATGAAATGAGATAACTAGGGGGAAAAGTTTGGTCGGTCGACTGAAGTGAACTGACTGACTAATAGATTACCTCGAGATCTGTACGGGTAATTTTCAGGCATACAGGATGATTTCATGTTCTTTCAAAAATCAATTTATAGTCTAATAAACATAATAAAAAGACATGTAATTTAACATGAGAATTTAAGGGCATGTTTGGTAGGATTTATGTTAGATTTAACCAAAATTCAATCAAACGCGAAAAATAGATCACAAGTTAAACACGAAATTTCTCTAAATCCATTTTTTTCTTCGCTGTAACATAAATCCCGGATTTTCTAAATCCAATCGATAGGTAGATTAAAAAAAAAAAAAAAAAACCTGTCAATTTATCTTGTTGCACAAGAGGAAAAGAAGCAATTGTCAAACATTACGAACGGGTTTAACTGTGCTTAACTTAAACCAAATTTTTTTCTGAATTTAACACATCTTTATTTAATAAATTCAGATTTACAGCAATTACTGAAGCCTATTTAACTTAAATCACTGGTGCACCCAAACACCCCACGTCAGTTTGGAATCGTCTCAAGGATGATATTCTACCACGTGGGCACCCATGCGGGTTTAGGTGGTGGAGCCCAGCTCTTTTCCTTTTAAAGTTCGACACATGTACCTAATTTCCAGGTGGCAACTCGCTTGCCGAATCGTCAGATGCCCTGGTGTTAAATGCTGATAAAGAAGCTGCCGTCCCCAAGTCCGACGTCACTGAATGCTACCGGAGAGTGTTATTTTGCTTAGATTATTAATTAATCATTCTTAGTACGATAATTATAATTAATTAACGCCATGCTTGCTGGCTGCCTATGGCTGTAAAATGGGCCCAGCGGGCTCCTGTCGACGGTCCTTCATCTGCTGTTCAATGGGCTTTTGGGCGAGCGAGACCGGGGCTTACGGCATGAACAATTAGTAAGTGGGCTCCATACCCATACTGGCGGCAGCTGTTGGAGCCCGTCATGAAACGTCCTTTAGGTATCCGGTCACGAGGTGGGGCTTTAGGAAAAGTATAACGATGGGTATCTCAATATCCTCCACTGCCCAAATTTGGATACTTTTTTGATGTATTTACAGACATACCACCCGATTCTTGTGTATGTATATATCTAACAACAAACTACTTTTTACATGTATACTAACCCTTCATCTCACATCAAAAATTCCTTCTACAAGAGAGAGCTGTACAAATTTCTCGCACACAAACAAATAAAAAAAAGGAATGTACTTAATTTGAAGGGTTAGCATAAATGAAAAATAAATACATGAAAGTAATGTACTTAATTTGATTGTTCCGTGACAGATATCATAAAAAAATACATACATGAAAGTAATGCACTTAGTTTGAGCTGATTGTTCGGTGAAAGATATCATAAAAGAATTTGAAACAAAAATGATGATCGAACAATATTTATCATATGATAATGATGACTACCAGAAAATGATTGTTGGACAACAACTGTTAGGTATTGGTAATACTGGTCAAATGCTAGCAATTTTGGTTGGATGATGATTCACTGATTATGACAGTTAAATTATAATAATCAAGCTATTATCATGGGAGGGGGTAATAAGGTGATGGTGATCAAACTTTGATAATCAGATAATAACAATTGATTGGTAGTTACTAGTGGTTGTCTCAGTAGTATGTTAGGCAAAACTCTTAAGTTCTTCAGACTATTAAGATCAAACTCAAGTTAATCTCCCCCTCTTTGCGAAGAATAAAGGTTATAATTTCTTAGAATTGTATTTTGGTAATTTTATCCAAAGTCCCAAAATGCTCCATCTCATGTTGGCTCATTTGAATATAGATTGTTCTTTTATTATTTAAAAGCTTTAATGATGTCATCATTGAGAGATCTTGGGTTTGTTGTATTTGTATCATCATGACATGTAGTTTGATACTAAATTTACTTAAATTGGAGTTTCAAATATCTTGATTTTGACTTTAGAAGCTATCTCATATAAAATGAGTCTAAATTTATGTCAGATTATATTTTTTTTTTTAATTCACATATCTAGTTAAAATGACTTCATTCTAAACTCGTCAAGACACCTAAAAAATGAAAGAATAATTTATAATTAATAGAATTAACAAATGGTGTTCAATAAATAGTTTTGAGTTTGTAGGAAAATTTACTGAAATATAATTTCATAAAATTACAAATAAAGTTTCATTTTCTACATGAAATTAGACTTGGTCCTTGACATGAAATTTAAAATAGAGCTTGAAGATCTAACAAACTCTAATGCTCCACAGAACATTTAATAAATGTTCATAATTAATTGTTCATGTTCTATCAATTTGAGCACTCCAACACATCTTTCTAACCAGCGCTGCCTCGGTACCATCTTCTAGCCAATGTTATATGGAATCTATATATATCCCTACCATCATTACTCAACTACACTGAAACCCTATTACACCAATGTCTATTCATTTTATTACTCTTCATCTCCAAAACATAAATGCATGAAATTACTAACAAGGCTAATGCACATTGTACAATTCAAAAATGTCTTTTGATGTCAACATCGGATTTATATATAACTTCTTAATTTCTAATCTTCTTTCTTCAAAACTGAATGACTAGTATATTATATAAAGATGGTTGAACATAACTCTAATCCCTTATGACACTTCAACTCTCACCATGAAATCCATCATCAATAGCTCATAAATAATATATTATATCAACATATATTCTAATCCCTTAAGACTACCCAAACTCTACCCCTCACGACACAACTCTCACTCTCATTCTGGATAGATGTTGTTACAATAGTAGCATACCTTATAAATAACATCACATCTAAAGTTACGCACATGTAATTCTTCTATCAATTACTCTTCATTCAACCACCATAATACACTTATCTACTAGTCTTTGGTTCCTCTTGCTTTCCTTGGCAACAACCAACAACACTAAATAAGATCTCACTAAAAGCCCCACATTGCATATCCCTTGACAATTCTGAGAATTATAAATGCTACGATGTCTCAATCCCACATCAATAAATATTCTCAAATCTAGGCATGTCACATGATGAAAATTCATTTCCCCACTCTTCTCTCATCAGAAACTCGAACAACCCCCACTTATACACCTCCTCGCTATCTATATTACTCCCAGCACATACTCACACATAAACTCCACTTCAATTCCACGATAAAAAATACCCCATAACTTACACCCACCTCTCACTTCATTAAACCCAAAAACAATATAGCATCAGAGCTTCCAATCGTTAAAATTTCTCAAATCCCAAACAACATGCCAATTCTTTCTTCTCAACTAGCAAACATCCCATGATCGCTAGACTTTACTTAGAAACCTAGAAACATAAGAAAATATTGTTTCAACCAAGCAATTAACTTCTCCTAGTGGTGAAAAGCTATGTCTGAGAAGTTCACATCTCTGCAAAAGCAAGGCACATGGCAGCTTGTTCCCTCCCCATACCAACATCTTGTCTTGGGTTATCGTTAGACTTACAAAACCAAATGCAAGACTAATGGATCTATAACATGTCATAAAGCTCGACTTGTTGCTCAAGAATTCGACCAAATTCAAGCATCAACTATACTGAGATGCTCAAACTAGTGGCTAAATTCCCCCACAATTGGAATTCATTTAACCATTCCTCTCTGCAATCAGTCGGAAGTGCATTAGCTTAATGCTTCAAATGCATTCCTTCACAAAACATTGGAAGACACCATATATACGATACAACCATTAGGATTCATTGATGAAAAACATCCTAATTATGTATGTAAACATTAAAAAGTATTGTATGGCCTAAAACATGCTCCCAAGTAGTGATACTCTACACTATTCATGTATTTTAAATAATAAGCATTTATAGTTAACATTGCAGATGCGTCTCTTTTAATATATAACGGTACATACATCCAACTTTACATTTTAATATATGTGGATCACATAGTCACATGAAACAATAATACTACGATTTACATTCTTGTCTTCAAGCTTCATCAACAATTTCAAATAAAAGACCTAGGCCTCATCTCAACCTTCTTGGGGATTCAAGAATACAAGACAATAAATCGGTCAAGACACTACTTCTAGCCAAATTACTTTCAGAGATTTTATATGGACTGCCATATGAAAATCTAACTCAATTTAGTCGTTGGATGTCTCCAATACATTACAATTACCTGCCCATATATGACATTTGTCTTAAATCTTCTCTTCCAATGTATGCATAGTCCTACCATCTCTAGTTTTCAGCTATTCAAAAGAGAACCACTTTTTCATGAAATGTTCAGCTAACAATGATCTCGTCCTTAAAATAGATAAACTACAACTCCACTTTTATTTTGATTTTAACTGAGTAGGAGACTCAACCGACTTTCGCTCCACTATGGGATTCTACACCTTTTTAGAATTCAACCTCATTTTATGGAAAGTGAACAAACAAAAGGCAATGACAATTTCATCAACTAAAATTGAATACAAAGAAATTTTTGCCACAGTTCAAGACATAATTTAGCTAAGAAGAATTGTTAGTGAATCTGGTAAATCACTATCTACTACCACAACTATATATTATGACAGTACATCATCCATTTCCACAACCAACAACCCCATTTTCATGCTAAAAAAAGCATATAGAAGTAGATTATCAATTCATATAATAGCATATAGCTAGTAACCTAGAGCTTATTCAACATATCTCTACCCAAGAACAAATTGCAAACATTTTCACCAAAAGCCACACTTCCTCCACGAATCAAAAACTTAGTTCCAAGCTCCCTGTCCAACCGCAGGCCATAAGCTCTAGGAGACTCATAACACAACTGGTTATGACAACCTTCACTTAGGTTGTCTTCAGCAACTACCACATGCTAAAGTTGCAGCCCACCTTTTTCCCTAACGGTTGTCCCCACTTTCATACATAATTCCACATACCATACTATAAATAACTGTATTGTTACAACTCTCATTAGTGTGATAGTTTCTACATTCTAATTCTCATTATTTCTTTATTATTATATCTATAATATACTAAGTTCGTAGAAGATAAAAGACTGGCGACAGCGGTCTTGTGACGGAGATCTGAATTCAACATCCCCAATATCGGTGGTGACTAGGCAATAGTAGTTAGGTTATTGTGATCCAACAATGGCATTTTGTATGGTGGCGGCAACAATGATGTCGACCGCATGAATGTGGTCTGACGGTGAACATATGATGGTAATTTGAGGACAATGCATACGAGGAGTTTATAATCATTTTAAGTTAATTATTCAAATTTTAATGCCCATCACTCGTTTCAATGCCAACACTCTTAAGTTTGCACATCTATCTGTTACATAGTAGTTGAGAGTATAACTTTTCATTTGAATTGTCACTAGTTCAAATAACACATATTGCCATTTGGGATCATCTTTTTTAATAAATAGAGAGAAGAACACACTTAAGCTTATAAAAAAAAAGAGATCGAAGAAGAACCATGGGTTTGAAAATGAAATGGATCAAATTCTATATTCAGTGGTCGATCATGATTAGAAATATGTTCAAATATTTGTTTTGAAACTGATGTTCGAACATTAGATGCTAAACATAGAATTGAGGATGGATTAAATAAATAGAGAAGTTATAATAAAAATTTTAAACCTTCTTTAATATTTGTTCTCACACTAAACCTCAAAAATAAAATTCAAGCAAATTTCAAGTAAAATTTGAACTTCATGCAACCTCTTAGAATCATATTGGAATATCATTCAAATAAAATATAAATTATATTTGAATTTCATTGAAAATTTATAGCCCAAGTAATCATAATTAACAGAGGGAACAAAATATATTTAAACGAATTATTCAACAAAAACACTTATAATTAATAATATATTTACACAAATGGTTATACTGGGTCTATTACCTAACGGTGGGTACTAAGCCCATTAGCATCGGTTCAATGGCACAAAAACCATGTTTAAGGGCCGGATCGGCCTGAAACTTTTGAAGGACAATTTTAGGTGCTGCTTCTGTTATTTTGCTTTGTTTTGTTTAATTTATGCTGCTATGGACTTAATCTACATTTCAGCAGGAATGACCTACCTTGGTGTTCTTACATTGTTTATCTTTTGGGCAATATAAGAAGAACATATTACAAGTGTCGGTCATATATTCGCACAACGGCGTGGATCACACTACGGTATATGCAAGCGATATAATGAGATTCACACCGTCATCCAAATACTTGATGGTCTAGACATAATATTTTTTTAAGACAAAAGCTTGAACTCATGTATTAGAATTCTTCGCTTTATTTCTAATCGAGATGTTGAAGCATGAGTTGTGTTTGTCGTAATTAAAACGTTTGGAAGTGACATATTAATGACTTTCTGTATCCATAAATCTAAAATATGATAGAGAAAGCAAATCTAAAATAGGGCCCAAGAATAATGATCAGTGAAATAAATAAAAATTTTTCTAGACATATTTTAGCAAATAATATCTAACATCTAAAGCTTAATATTTATATTTGTAATTGTTTGATATAATATATCTTGACATGAAAAGGGGTATTTCACTCTCAAAGCCATCGATTCTGTCTTTATGAGAGAAAAGCTCCGAAAGCAGTATCCAGTGTACTATACATGCCAAGTTTGAACTACAATATCCCATAATGGAGAAATGGACCTCCGCCTTGGTCACTTTATCAAGGAGGTTCCGACCATATTTTCAGATATTATTGTAGAAAAATTCAAATAAGTGAAATGCATTGAAGAATTAATGAAAATTTATTTTTTCGTTGTAAATTAAAACCAAATGATTGAATTGTATGTAGGATGTGACATTAGCTTGAAGATCGTTAATCACTCGAAAATTAATTCGAAGTTTAACTCGGATCGATATCAAATCGAAATAAATGTGCAGAGGCACGAGCCAAATTTTTTTATCAAAATACTCAGGTTGAAATATGATCACTAACAGACTTAATGATGCTAGAGATATAAATTTAGCAAATTTAGTTTGAAGATCGTTAATAGCTCGAAATTTGATTTAAATTTTGGTTCGAATCAAGATCAGATTAAAAAAATGAGCCCATATACGAGCTAAAATTTTAGATCAATTTTTTTTTAGCAATTATGGGATGACCACTACTCGGCTCAAAATCAAATTGTTAACAACACTAATTATATGTCGTTGTCAGTATGATTATTTGTTCACTAGACTCATCTACACACACACACACACACACACTACGCCACAAAAAAATTATCATCCAACACTAATCTCGAGGCATGACACGAATCTCAAGACAATCTCTTGAGCAATAAACATTTTAACTTCAATTAAAAGTCATCAAGAGCTTCGATTTCATCAAACTTATGGTCAAACTGACCAGCTCGATGGGACGGCCCAATGATATCAAATTTCGGGTCAAATCAAGCCCTGGTCAAGCCATCAAATCAGGTTTGAAAGTCTTACAGACACATTTGAAAAGTCAAACGAAAATCAAATCCGGCAAGTTCATGGTCGAATCGAGCGTCTCGACGAGACGAATCTGACAAGCCACAAATTGCTTAATTTTGACATCGTTAAAGCACTCAAATGTTCATCAAACGTTGTTTAATCGAATAAAGCTCTTTGCACCATCAAATTAAAGTGGTTCATATTCATATATTAATTGCACTGAAAATACTATAAATAGAGTCTCGCCCCTATCTTATCGAGAGGAGAGGTTTTAAGCTTGAGAGAGAACTTGAAGCTTTGAGAAGGAGCTGATGTCCAGCAATATTTATATCATCGTCGATCATTATCGATCGTCGTTGACCATCACCGACCACCGTCGCCTGTCTTCGACAATCGTCAATCGTCATTGACCACTACCAATCGTCATCTACAACCACGGACCGCCATCGAACACTACCATCACCGTCAACCACCACTAACGTCGTCGGTCGCGACTAATTGTCATTGATCACCACTGATTACCGCTGACCACCACTGACTGGATGTTGTCATTTGACGTAGTAACTTGTAAAACTTAGTAACATGTCTCGTCAGCGGGACAATGAGTCTCTGTAATATAAATCTATAGTGGATTCTTACAACTGGGTCAAGTCCCATAATTTTTCCATTTATGGGATTTTCCACGTAAAAACGTTTGGAGTCATTACTGGTTATGTGTGTTGAATTCTCGTGCAACTGATAATGACACTAGAAGTTTTTACATGGAAAACCCATAAGGGTAAAAACCACGAGGCATGACCAAGTTGAAGAGTTCATCTATAAATGATGATTACTAGTACAACTCTTTGTCCTATAGAAAGGAAAGAGTTAGAAGATTTTCGAAGTTATAACGTTGACATATGGATGAAATTTTTGCAATGAACAGCCATCGATTGATAGCAATCGGCAGCCCCCAGCAGGTGGTGGATGAAAATCAGAGGTGGTTGACGAATGTCGACGACGAAAAACGAATGTCGACGGCGGAAGACGAATGTCAACAAATTTCGGCGGAAGATGAATGCCCACGAACGTCGGTGGAAACGGTGTCTGACGACGATTGATGGTTATTGACGACCGCATGGGGTGGTCAACAATGGCAGGTGTACTCGATAGCAGTTGGTTGTTGGTTGACAAAGGTCAGTGGTGGTCGACGGAGTTCTACAGTGGTCGAGCACTCCTGTTGTCGGTGATTGGTGGGGGACAACGACAGTCAGTGGTGGTCGATGGCGATCAGAGTTGTGTTGGACTTTAGCTCCTTTTCAAAACTTTAAACTATTTCTAAAGCCTTAAGCTCTCCTTAGACCTTAAGCACCCTCTTCTCTCGTGATAGGGGTGTGACTCTATTTATAGAGTTATGGATTCAATGAATAATGAATATGAATCACTTTGATCGAATGACTCAAATGACTTCCCTCGATTTAACGACATTTGATGAACGTTTGAGTGCCTTAATGATGTTGGATTTAAGTAATCTTGGGCTCGTTGGATTCATCTTATCATGACACTTGACTATAAACTCGTCAGAATTGACATTCTTTTGACCTTTCGAATGTCTAGAAAAATTCAAGAATGGATTTGATGGTTTGATCTTGGTCTGATTTGGTTTGGATTGGATCAAATTTAGTAATTTTATGAATCACTTTGATCGAATGACTCAAATGACT
>NEWO01000200.1:693791-728813 GCA_003013225.1 Phalaenopsis aphrodite
TTTCATTTAAGATGTAACATAGCATTATATAAAAAAAAATTAAACGCATTTATCAAATTAGAAGTTATTGTTACTTTTATTTATTTTACAATTTGTTTATAAAAATATTTCTTTTGTGATATATAATGGTTTTCATTTATGAAAAAATGCTGAGTAGAAATTTTAACCATGATATTCATAGTTTAACTAAGAAATTATTTGGTCAAAAAA
This sequence comes from Phalaenopsis aphrodite, assembly GCA_003013225.1. NCBI lineage: Eukaryota > Viridiplantae > Streptophyta > Magnoliopsida > Asparagales > Orchidaceae > Phalaenopsis > Phalaenopsis aphrodite. The sequence continues at coordinate 694,002 of NEWO01000200.1, forward strand.
AAAAGAGTAGGAAATAGAAGAACTAAAAGTTTTTTTCTAAATTCTAGAAATAAAACCAGCCATTAGCAATTCGAGGCCGAAGCACGTGACGAACGCTCGCATCAGTCATCACCGCAGAATTTTAAACCCGATATATGCCCTCACCCAACCCCGTTCACACTACAACCAAAAAAAAGATTCCTTTCCCCACCACATTCACACCCATCCCAAACTACCCTCCATATCCTCAATCACCGCCGTCCATATATACAACCGACTTCACGGTCGTGTCGGTGCTGCATTGGTTACTTACCCGCCAAGTCGGCATCCTACGTGTACTCCGGATTGGCTCGCTGACCTTTTCCTCTCCCATCCCGGGCCCACTTTCATTTCCCTGCACTTTCCACCCAATAATCCCACCTCCTATAAAATCCTCCTCTCCCGTTGAGAACCTCTCCTACTCCTTCCAAAAACCATCAAAACTTCGTAGAACTAAAAGCCAGTAAAAAGATGGGCAATTGTCTTTGCAGCCGGCAGCCGCTGGTTTGGGCCGACGACATCGACGACGACATAGAAGAGCATTTGATTCAGACGGACGAAGTACGAGGAGTTGCCGAAAGAGTAGAGTCTACTGCATCACCGACGACGGAGGTGAGGATCAGAATCAGCAAGAAAAAACTGGTGGAGCTGCTGAGAAAAGCGGATGCTAAAGGCTTAACCGTTGGAGATGTGATGAAAGATTTGATACATACGAGCATGACTGACTCTAATGAAATTCACTATCATTGGAGGCCTGTGCTCAGAAGCATTACAGAAGAGCCTGACGAATAGAATTAAATATTAGGTGTGTTGAACGCACTTATGACCAACAATTAAGAAGAGAGCGTGTATGTGTGCACATACTCTCTCCCTGCCCTTTCTCTTCTCTTATTTGTTGGTCCTAAGTGATTGCATCACATCTAATATTTATATTTAAATTAAGCCCAAACATCTTTCTCTTTTTTCTTTTTTAGTTAGATTGTATGTAAATTTATAATTAATTAGATTATTAGATTTGATTAGAAATAGTTTGTGAATAGAAGAGGAGATGAGTGATTTTTTTTTTCTTGGAGACGGGTTTGTTTGAGTTTCCTGATTTTGTGAAATAAATAATTTAATAAATATTCTCTTATAAATTCAGTGTTCTCGTCCAAATAAAGGTGGGCCGTTGATTTAACTGAGCGCAATTGCAGATCGGTATTGTTTGGGGTAGATCAGCAAACTGGGCAGGAAATTTTAATTTTGCTGAAAATAGAAATTGTTTTTTTTTTTCTTATGAAAATGCTCGTGATCGTTATTTTTTCTTATTTTTTTTATAAAATAATTAATTATTTGATAAATATTTTTTTAAAAAAATGTCAACCATATATCTAATTACTATTATTCGGGGCACAAATAGAAAGCTGATCTAACCTTTAATGATAAGTTGAAATTTAAGGAGCATTAATTTTGTTTATTCAGATGGCATGTGCGAGCGCAAACGAGACTGGTATAAGCTAATTGTATAATTACATTTCTACCATGCTGGCGACATTTTATGTAATTTGACATCGAGAAAAAGGGCCGATTTTGGAAAGTCGTCAAGGTGACTAATATATGAGATTGTATATTTTTTTTAATTTTGGCATCAATTATTCAGAAAATATGTCGGTCTAAACATTGATTGATGGCTCTTAAGCATGCTTAAGCTTTTCATTTTTCAGCATTTACGAGAACGTAGCCGTCATATTTAAGTAAATCTGTATTAAATTCTAACTGTATTATTATTGTTATCTATATATATAGAGAGAGAGACACATACACACATACATACATAGCAAAAATTTCAAAAGAAGAAAGAAATGAAGAAAATGAACACCAAATTTAATATTGTAAGTCGTAACTAGAAAGTTACTTGGAAATATATTGAATGTAATTCTAAAAAAATAATATAAAAATATATTAGTACTATGGAAATGCTATACCACCCAATTCTGATCTATTTACATTTATAATACTCAGATCTTTAATATTGAATCTAATTGTTACTAATTATAGACAAAATACTAGCATTCAGACGAACGATCAACCATGTGGATCGCACCATACGGTGACGTGAGATTCACGTCGTCATCTATAAACTCAGATGACATACCTAATATTTTTTCCTAATCTTGACATTAATTTTGGAGCATATTAAATCTTCATTGTCATGCAAATGTCACATGAGTGCAAGGAAAACAAAAATAAAAATGTTTATCCACAAGTTATGTATAGCATGGCATGCACCCAATCATAAATCTTAGTAATCATCAATCAAATCATATATCATCATAAATATAGCCAACTATAACAAAAATTTATTAACAAAAATAATTTATTAATGAATGAATCTAAATATTTAATACCCGATTAGGATATAATTAATTATATTTTCGTATGTGCATGTTGGATATAGCTGAAAGTAAGATTTTTGGCTGTATGGTTAATTAATTAAATGAAATGGTTTGCCGGCGAAGGTAGTGGAGGCCAGCTATATTTATTTGCGTGGAGTATTATAAATTATTTAGACAAATTACAAGCATAAAGACATAATAAATGAGTTCTAAGGTTGAAGAAAAGTATAATTATATTTATTTATAGGTTTTTTTTTGTAAAAAAAATAGTTATTTGGTGATTGAATTCCACATATTGAGCTCAGCCATTGTATATATTTCTTAATACTTAAATTATGTACGTGTACTTGATGCCAGGGGAAGTAATTGATTATTGTAAGTTATGCTGTCTTGCTGCGAATTGAATATTTTATATGTTGCATCGAAGGGTGACTAATATTAATATAGGTATTAAAATGTAATAAATATGGTTTAATTAGTAAACGGTAAAATTCTAATGCTGCATTTGGTAATCACCCCACTAAAATATTAAAAATTTGACATTAAAGAATTAATTATTCTATTATATATTGACCAAATGGTGTAATTAATTTGGACACGTGGCATGAAACCGACAATAGGCTATTTGGGCAACTAATGAGGCATTTAAATACTGATGTTATGGTTGATCTGCAAAGCTTTTAGGCTAATACTTTGCAAATTTTGAATGGGTTTATGTGATAAGAAGGTACAAAGCCAAGTATATATTATATTTAGATGTTATGAACAAGGCATCATTCATGACGGCCCCCTAAGACTATGCTTTTAATGAAAGTAAATTGGTGCGTGCTAAAAAATTTACGGCGATAAAATAATGGAATATTATCTTAACATTGTATGAGAATTCAGCATACAAAAAGATGAAAAAAAATAATAAGCAATGAAACCAGAAGTTTTTATGCGGATAAACTCATAAAGAAAAAAAATCACGAAGTCTGACCAAGTTATAATGATTTACTATAAGTTGATGATTGCAGAAACTCACTGTCCCACAGATGGAAAAAGAATTACTAGATTTTCTCAGTTACAACGTTGATTTAAGACGTTTGGTTGGTGGTGGTTGACGACGATTTGTGGCGATCAAAGTTGGTTGGTGGTTGTCGACGACAGTCGATACTGGCCGATGACGATCGACAGTTGTTGACGATGAAAAGATGATATTGGACTTCAACTCCTTCTCAAAGCCTCAAGTTCTTTCTCAAAACTCAAACTCCTCTCTCATGTGATGGGCGGGACTCTATTTATAGTGTTATGAGTGCAATTAATACAGAAATATGAATCATTTTGATCAGACAGTCCGAAGAACTTCATTCGATCAAAAAATATTTGATGGGCATTTGAGTGTCATAACGATGTTGGAATTGACCAATCTTGAACTCGTTGAATTAGTCTTGTCGAGACGCTCGATTCGACTATGAGATCGCCCGATTCGACATCTGTTTGACCTTCCAAATACGTTCAGAAATCTTCCAAGAGTGGTTTAACGACTTTATCTAAGTTTGATTTGACTCGAATTAGATTATTTTTTTATCATTAGGTCAATCTCATCCAGTCAGCCTGTTTGACCATTAGTTGGTTGAAATCGAACTTCGGTTGCCTCTTAATTGAAATTTGAATGTTTATTGCTGGAAAAATTGTATTGAAATTTGTGACATTCTTAGAGAATCGTGTTTAATAATGAAATTTTTTTGGCGTATGACATATAGTTCAAATAAAAACATTAAGAAAATTATTAATTAACGACTCACTAATGTACAGTTTTATTAGTGGCAGTTAATCAAGGAAAAAAAACTGGGTTACGACTTGAACAGAGTTCTATTTCTCTTAATCTTATTATAAAACTATTAGAAAATGATATTAAAATACACATGGTTGAATTCCAATGTATTTACATTTCTAGCACTTAAATTTAGCTTTTTATATTTAATCATATAACTTTTTCATATCACATAAAAAATATCACAATTTTGATTTTTAAAAAGTGAATTGCATATTCGCATGTATAAATAAGATGATATATGTGCAAGCAAAAAATTGAAATTTAGGTATTAGATATTTAAATACGTATGAATCAGGGGATATGGATGTTTTATATCTCCTTCTAAGCATCGTTAACCTCTCATATTCTCATTCCCTCACTATTTCCCAACCATCTCCTCGCTAGATCCACTTCCTAAACAAGAGTTTTTTTTTCTTTGAAGGAGCCGTCTCATATAATGGAGAAAATATTACATCTGGACTCCAGAAGTAATTTAAGTCTGGAGTCCAATGGTAGGGCGTCATATATTAAGTGAGCTTCACCGCTTTTAACACTGGCCAATATTAGTTTATTGTGGTGGGGCTCCCTTGACACGTGACGCCTCACCATTAAACTCGGGATGCAACCGAAGTTCGCATGTAATACTTTTTTCATATAATGAGAGATTGATCACAACATAAGAATGCTAGATTTAATTTCATATATAATAAGTAAAATGCATTAATGAAAGTATAACAAATGACCACCTTTACTAAATTTAAGGTTGTTGTCTCTAAAAAAAAAAGACTCGACCCTGAATAGTGCTTGTGCCATGAATAACTTCAGCAATAATTATTGCCCCTTATACTATGCCACGTTAATTACAAGCTAACACATAGCTAATTTGATTTCATTATTATATTTTTCATGAATGAAGGACACCTATGTAATCGGTTGCTTATGTTTGCAACAAATAAAAAAAAATGAACAAAGAAGTAAATTTGGGGTTATTTGGGGCTTTGAATTAAAAAATGTAGACCTTCTAGACATGGAACATGGCTATGGTTGTTTGCCTTCCCATATTGTTAATTTCTGCCTTCAAACTTTCACTTCAACTTTTCCTTCGCTTTCAATTTGAACAATTAGAACGTTGTCTCATCATTGAGAATGCGAAATATTCAAGCAATATATTACCCGAACAACTTGAGACAAAAAAAAATATACATATAATTATATTCAGAACACGGTCAAACGATTGAGAATTTGATCGAAATGAAAAATACGTGTCGGTGGTATTACCATGAACTTTGATTTTTAAGGGAGAATTTAAAAAATGGAGCTAGTGGGAGTTTGATTTGTAAATAGTAATGCTCCGGGCGGTCTATTAGTTGTTGCCCCTAAAAATAATTATCTTAGAGTTCATATTTTTTCAATTCTTATTATTAAGTTTGAGCGATTGAATGATGATTTTTTTATTATTATTATTATTTATTTTTTTTTGGTGAATGCTCAAATCTTACATCTCATTATCATTCATTTTATCTTCAATCAATGTGACATTCCAGCACTTTGGATGAGGACATGAAGGTATTTGGGACTTCACCATATGAACTAAGTTTGGAGTTGAGCAGAGCTAGAGCCGGTGGGAATGTATTCATTTTTGGTTTGATAAGTTTAAGTTGGACATGAATTTCATTTTAAATTGTGTGGACGGCTCAAAATAAATCTATTTTTAAGAAATAAAAAATATATATATAATTGACTTGAGAATATTGGTGTACAACTCATATTGTATATGAGAAATTGGCTTTTGTTGGTTGAAGCACATGTTCATTAGGTGTCATGGGCATGGAAAGCCCATCTACGTAGAAGTTATAATTGTCAGTTGTCTTGTTCCAACTATCAAGTCGCCCTGTCGATCTGACTAGACAAACTAGCTCACTGGTCTGTCAGATTCATCTTATGAACTGACTGGCCAAACTCACCTAGCTCTCGTCGTCGGCTATCCATAAAACTATCAAAATGGAAAGTCAATACTGACATAAAAGACAAACATATGTAACATCATCATTCATGAGACATCAAACGTCATTGCCAAAATCTTTTCATCGAGGCGTTGTGGACGGATTGTGTACGTCATGACTTGTATTTTAATATTTTCTTGAAACATGTATGATTTATGGGGGTGTAGAGAGATTGGAGGAGAGATAGATCATCGACTATTTGGGCTATTTTGAGGGATTCCACCCACTCTATGATTTTCTTTGGAGCCCTCAGACCCCTTCTCTCATACGATCTTTGCTTCTAAGATCGTCTTTGCTTTGTCCAAAAAGGATCATAGAGTGAACATATAATTCAAGCCTATAAAACACATTTATTCTCTTCATTCATCTTATTTCATGCAGGTTTTTCTAGTTATATGAACCAATGAATATTACGGGACGCAACGTCCTAAAGTGATTCAACACAAATGCTATATTTGTATAGTCTTAAAAAAAAAAATTAGTAGGCTCAAGTTGATTCAAGCCTAAACAACACACAACAAACCTAATTATATTTCAATTGTTCACATAATAGTGAATTTCTAATGGAAAATTAAATGCAAAATTCATGTATCTTTGTATTTATATAAATTATATGTTCTTCCAAAGCTACATCTACATTCAAATCGGCTCTAAATAACTCAACTAGATTTTTAAATCAACATTCAAATATATTATATGTTCTTCCAAAGCTACATTCAAATCGGCTCTAAATAACTTTTTGGCCCAATCATATTTGAAATTACATCAGGTCAAGCCCGTTCATGATTGAAGTCAAGCCCAGGCTGATTTTAATGATATTTGAAAACTTTAAATTTATGTCTAAATTTAATCTGATAGGACCTTTACCACCCAAATCTTAAGGAAACAAATTTGGAGCAAATTTCTTTCTTTTATTATCAACAAGTTGACCCATTCATGTTACATAGAAGTTTATTTGTTTGTGTAATGAGTGAAAAAATAGAAAAATATTAAAAATGACAAGTAGCGCGCGCGCGTGTGTGTGTCCAACAAATCTTTATCATCTGATACGAACCTCAAGACATTACACGAACTCAAAATAATCTTTTGAGCAAGAAGCAACACTGATTTCAATAAACTTACAGTCAGGTTGACCTGCTCGATGAACGGACCCGATGGTACTTAAATTGATATAATCCAAGTCAAATCAAGCTCAGATTAAGACATTAAATCAGTTTTGAAAGCTTTCAGGGCATATTTTAAAGGTCAAACAGACGTTGAATTTGATGATATTATAGTTGAATTAAACATTTCAACAAGATGGATCCAACGAGCTCAAGATTATTCAATTATGAAATTGTTAAGACATTCAAGTATTCATCAAATGTTGTATGATCAAAGAAATATTTCTAGACCGTCTGATAAAAGTGGTTCATATTGTCGCATTAATTGCACTTAGAATTCTATAAATTAAGCCCCATCACGAGGGGGAGGGGAGTTAGAAACATGAAGAAGAGCTTGAAGCATGAAGAAGCTAAAGTCCAACATTACCTTTGTCGTCACCCATTTTTTCAACAAGTTCATTCATGCACTGTTATAACACTGAAGAGTGTTCACCCTTTCCCACCTATGGGACTGATGCATGCTAGAAAATTCACAGGGATAGAGTAATGAATTATGGGTTTAGCGTTATACGATAATTTATCACACGCTTGGGTGAAAGCAAACAATCAGTAATAATATCTGAAGTTTTTTTATAACGAAAATTCGTAAAGAGAAAAATCATTGGGTCTAGTTCGGTTGTAAATATAAAAACCATTGGGTCCAGTTCGGTTGTAAATATCAACTGTTGATTGATGATTACAAAAATCTCATCTTTTTAAAGTTATAATATCAACTGATTGCATTTGATTAGTGGTGCTTGACAATGATTGGTAGTTACCAATGGTGGTAGGCAGTGGTCGACGGTAGTTGGTGAGTGTTTACAACGGTCAGCGGTAGTCAACAGTGGTCGGCAGTGGTAGTCGTGGTCAACTACAGTCAGCGGTGGTCCATGGCGATTGTCGGTGATGTCACCGGCGGCCTACATTAATCGGCAGTGGTCGGTGGAGGTGGGCAGTGGTCGGTGGAGGTGGGCAGTGGTTGATGGAGGTCGGTGGTGTTCGACGACGGTCTAGATGGTGTTGGCCTTCAGCTTCTTCTCAAAGCTTCAGTCCTCTCTCAAAGCTCACGCTCTCCCTCTTGTGAGGGTTGGAGCTCTATTTATAATGTTCTGGGTGCAATTAATGAGAGAATATGAACCACTTTTGATCAGATGGTTCAGAGAGTTTCCTTCAATCAGATGACATTTGATAGTCATTTGAGTGCCTTAACAATGTCGGAATCGAGCAATATTAAGCTCATTTGATACGTCTTGTTGAGACACTCAATTCTACTATGAACTTGCTAGATTTGACATTAGTTTGACTTTTAAAATGTGCCCATAAATCTTTTAAAAGTGGTTTAATGACTTAATCTAAGTTTCATTCTACTCATATTAGACTGGTTTTTATATCGTTGGGTCTCTCTCATTGAGCTGGTCAGCTTGACTATAAGTTTGTTGAAATCAGAGTTTTTGATGATTTTTTTTATCAAGATTTAAACATTTCTTACTCAAAAATACTACATCGAGATTCATGTCATACTTTGAGATTCATGTCGAATGATGAAAATTTGTTGGTGGAGTATCAGGAACAATTTAATGTACATGTGATATTTAGTTTATAGCTGATTTCTTCAACTGGGCTAGGCCATATAGTTTTTTTCCTTTTTAGGTATTCAACGTAAAAAACTTAAGGTATTTTTACTTGTTTTTTTTTTATTTTGTCCAAGTGTGTATTAAATTCTCATGCAACGCTAATACACAATAATCCAGTACTCTACCACCACGAATTTTCTAGCATACATCATGCATAAATTTTTAACCATCAACATCCCCCTAATGTTTTTTTTTTTCTTTAAATTTATTTTAATCATAGTTGGGATTCACATAGCTGCTTCAACTTTTCTTTCTTAGAATTTTGAATACATTTTATCTTTATTTGTTGAAGCCTACTTGATTTGATCAGGAACTATCAAAAATTTTAACTCGATAACTCTCATTCATCATAATTTATATGCATCATAATCAATTGGATTTATTATATGCTTGAAAAAATGATTGAGATCTAAGAATGTAGCGTAGTTCAATGATTGAAAGTAGAGAGCAACTGATTTATCACTCAAAAAATTACTTGATCAAATATAGATATTCATAATAACTTCAAGAGTCGAGTTCAAGACAACCCAAACTCTACTTCTAATAAATTTATATTTGAATTAAACATCTTCATAAAATAAATTCGATAATATCAAAAGCGATCTAATCCAAGCCCATATGAAATCAGATTGAGTGCCTAAAGCATAATAAAAATTCTTGAGATTTTAATTAAAGAACTAAATGATCTCTAGATCTTGTATGCTTATTTCAAATCAAGCATTGCAAATGGAAGAATCTAAGATGGTCTGACAAAGTGTTCTTATTTTTGATGATATGTATAAAAGCTGTCGCTAAAAAAATTTAAATAAATCACCACTTTCTACATACGAAAGGATATGAAGGGGACCAGGCCTAAAGAGTTAGCTCATCATTATTATTGTTTGTCAGACCACTGCCAACCTCCACCGTTGTAGGGTTGTCACCATATGTCTATTGCCCGTGAGTTGTCATTGATTATCCATCATTGTATTACTGTCACTGCTTATCTACTTTCATTGGGTTGTAATTCAGCTACCCTTGTCATTGACCAACCTCCTGCCTATTTCAGGTTGTTTAGTTATTAACTTGCTTATCGTTATTGGGCCATTAACACCAAAACACCATCACCGAGTCACTCCCGCCTAACAACCATTAACAAGCTTCCATTGTATAACCTTTGCCAATAAATCAACATCTCTCATCCACAACCATTATACTGTCCATGACATACCACCATAATTAATTTTTTTATGCTCATATACAATCATCAAATCATCACGATCATTAGGTTGCCACTATCTTTTGAGCACAATTATCCAATCACTTCCTTCGAACTATACTAGCCCAAACTTCGTTGCTGGTCTACGATTGTCCGACATCCATCATGTGCATATGGTCACCTAATCATCATCACTTAACTATTAGTACTTGATTTTTGATATCTAATTGTGATAACAAAACAAGTGATATAATTACAGATACTTGACTTTTGTTGATTGTATGTGATTGTATACGATCGCTTGTCGATCTATAACCACCAACCACTATCTATTGATACAGGTACTCACTCATTGATGTTTGCCTATGAATGTCAGGTTTTTGTCTCCTTACCATGACCCCTTGGCCATGATTGGTCATCTACAATTTTTTTGGCCTTCGTGGCTCAATTGCGAGCACCTGATTGCTAACATTCGATTAACATTGCCAAACCTCCGTCGTCGGGTATCGACCATAAGACAAAATGCAGGTCATTGACACAATTACAATACTCACAGACCACATTGCCCATTATTACTAATAATGTTAATACATGCAATCATTCATATGATGATTATGCCAAACTTCTTAATATATTGACTTGAAACTACAATGCCTTTTTTTACAACAACTATTTTATTTGAATACGTGCATAAAAGCGGTGCAGATTTAAGATATTAATATCTAATTTTTGCACTCAACAAAAGCAATTCTCTGATTAAAATAAATCAGTTAATTTGGGGTTATGATGAAGGGTCCCAAAATTGGGACATGGTTCCGTCAAACCTTATCCGGTTGACCCCAGCCATATCCGACCCGCCATACAAAACCAGATCCCACAGGCGGGCCAACCAAGGCCCGACAGCAAACGGTGTCCGATCTTCGTTGACCGTAGACTACCATCTTCCACCGTTGATTCTGTCCAGTTGTCATCTCCTATCTTCCCGTAAATATCTCCCTCTCTCTCCTCCTAACCCTCCCTTTCTCCCGATACCGACCCCGTCTTGGTGGCTAGGGTTTTCTTTCCTCAAACCCTTTTCAGCTTCTTCTTATCTTATTAGGTTTAGGTTTTATATCCTCCTTTGAATTTCTTCATTAGGATCCTATCCTCCTACGCCGTTCACAGGATGATGCAGCCACAACCGATGAATCAGCAACATATGCAGAATCAGGGGATGACCGTGCCGCAACAGCAATGGGCGATGATGCAGCCGCAGTACCAACAGGCACAGCCTCCGACTTTGTGGAACCAGCAGACGTCGCAGATCCCGCCGCCGGCGCAGGTGCCTGCGCCACAGCAGCATCAGCTCCCTCCGCAGCACATGTCGCATTACGCGCCACAGACCGGCGGGATGACTGCTGGACAGATGCAGCAGCCTCAGCCCTCCCAGGGGTCTTCTGATGAGATTCGAACACTCTGGGTGGGGGATTTGCAGTATTGGATGGATGAGAATTATATCTATGGTTGTTTTGCTCAGACCGGAGAGGTGACTATCCTTTCTTTGCCATGTTATTTTTTTTTCACAATTATGAATTGTTTTACTATTATTATTATTATATTCAATTCTTTTTTTTTTCTTTTTATTATTATTGCTGCTTTGCTATTTGCTATGAATGTTGTTACTTGGTTGCTGTTTAGCTTTTTGCATGGATTTTATGAATTATTGGTGCAAGTAAGCTCAGTTAATTCTGTAGGTTTAGAACCTTTTTGGCAGATAATTTTTTTTTTCAATCAAAACATTCTCTAGAGTAATTAGATTTCTACTAATTCATTATATGCTATTAATTCATTAAATGAAGTTTGATAACTTGCGAATTTTATTTTGTTTTGAATAGAGTGATGAGTGATTCTAAAGTATGCCTATTACTACATTATTCATTCATATCATTTGTAGTTGCGTGATACTTAATTCTTTTAAGATTATATAATCCATGCTGAACAATTATTTAATGCACTTCTGTTTTTTTTTTCCTCTATAGGAATCTACTTATATTTTCTCTTTATATTTGGCTTTTTAGTATTGGATTCTGTAATTTAATTAATGCTTAGGATGAAACAATGCATTTATGATTTTGGTTTTAGACTTACTTTTACATGCATTGCACTATTTTGTATCCATATTCTACTAAAAAAAATTCTTTGGCAGCATTTCAATCCACTTTCAAGAACCCTGTTAAAAAATATGGATTGAACCGAACTAGATTGTCACTTGAGTTGTGAACGATGTTTTTGAAGAATTAGCACCGAACTTTTCCAATAATATTTAGAGGGTGTGCCATTTTTATTTCACCATTACTTCTAGCATGTCAATTTAATTCATATCTTTCACTAAAGCAAATGAGTCTTTTGGTATCCATGGAAAATGAATACATTGGGAAATGAAATTATTAGATTTGACATAATGCTTCAGGTAGTAAATCACTGTTATTTGTTGCAACTGCATCGTCAAGGCAAATTTGTTTGAACTTTTTTATTAATAATTTTCATCTCTGATGTTCTTTATGAAAGTTCACCTGTGCGATATGCTTTTCTAGTATGTCTGTGTTTTTTATTTAAATTTTCTGTGGACATTGAATTTGAGTGTTGTTTTAAAATTTGTTTTATGTATCATTGTCATTATGATCTTCTTTATCATTGAAGCGAAACATAGTCCATCTTTTTAGTATGTTGATATTGTTATTTTTTTAAAATTTGCAAAACTTTTATGCCAATCTTATCATAACTTGTAATTCATCCTCTGCAGGTTTTATCAGTGAAGATAATTCGCAATAGGCACACCCAACAGTCAGAAGGTTATGGTTTTATAGAGTTTGCATCTCGTTCGATGGCACAACAAGTTCTTCAGACATATAATGGTCAAATGATGCCTAATAGTGAGCAGGCCTTCAGACTAAATTGGGCATCATTGGGGGCAGGTGAGAGACGAGGGGATGATGCTTCCGAGTATACCATATTTGTTGGTGACTTAGCTGCAGATGTGACGGATTATCTCTTGCTAGAGACATTCAAACCTCGCTATTCCTCTGTTAGAGGGGCAAAAGTTGTTACAGATAGAGCAACTGGACGTTCAAAAGGCTATGGTTTTGTTAAGTTTGGAGATTTGAATGAGCAGTCGCGTGCTATGAACGAAATGAATGGGGTTTTTTGTTCTTCAAGGCCTATGAGGATTGGTCCTGCATCTAGCAAGAACAATGCAGGCATTCAACAACAAAATTCTACAAAAGGTATATGCAAGATGACTTATTGTACTTTTTTTTTATCTTATTTTGTGATGATATCGTTTGAAGTATTTTGCAAGAAAATTTCTATTGTGTTGCTACGCCGGCCCACTACTTTGTTTAAATGTTATGCATTCAACCAAAGCCGTATTGTTCCAGTAGTAATTCGCTTCGTACTAGATTCCTTTGTGAAGCAGGCTACATTAACACATTATTCAAAGTAAATAAATCTTATAAGATTCATATTCTTTCAAAGCAGGGCAATTTGAGGCCAATGATTGTTTAGGCCTGGAACTGACTTCTGAGAAGCTCTTCTCCTTTAGTTCGAGCCTCAATTAGGTCAGTGTCATTGATTTTGTCATAATTTGACAAAGAGCCAAGATTATCTATTTTCTTCTCCAATTTGACTTAGTAAAGTGAAAAGTTTTAGCTTGTATACTTAATGTAGTTCTTTACAATATAAGCGATGTCTACCAACTGAAGTTTCCTTTCTCTTTAGCTTTTTTGGTCTACTTTTGTTTATTTTAAAAAGAGAACCAGTCAATATTAAAGATATTTATTCCATCAGTTTTTTTTTATTCTCTACTAAAAATCTTTATAATTGTCGGTAGCTAAAGCCTTTTGATATTCTTTCCTTGTCAAATGGTATTTCTCCTCTGTATTCATTTCTCATTAAATATGCTTTATATTTGAATTGAATTGGTGCAGGGTTTCTCCTTAAGTAGCAATACAGTTCTTTCATATGCACCCTTTGAATATTGCTTCCTTCCCGTATGAAGTTTCTTCTTTGATTTGATTTCTTCCTTATTAGATATGGGTTTGTCTTTGGAGGCGGATGTGTGCATCAGATAGCTGTATGATTTTGACCTTGGTTTAAGCTCCTTATGTTTTTAGGCTTTATGTATTATTGTTCACGCGAATCACGTACTAAACATCCATTCTTCCTTTCTTTTCAACATTTTTAGTCCTTTCTTGGTATTTATACCAGCGAACTCTTAATGAATAACAGACACACGCTGACCAAAGTTGCCATGGATGAAATTTGTGAAATACTTTGCATAATTCTTGTTAAACATGACTTGCAAAAATCACTAGAAATGAATGATGAAGCAGGATTTGTAAAATTGACCCAAATAGTTTTTATGAGTAATGAAGTTTATTATGCTGATGGCGGTGATTGTAGTAATGATGATAATGATGAAATACCATTTTGCATATTATTTATTTAAAACTTTCATGATTTTAAATTTATATAATGTTCTTTGTGAAGACGGTGCGCCCTTTCATGCTTGTGGTTCTCAACTCTTGCATAACCATGCCATTTTATGATATGTTGGCTCGTGCTCGACAAAATACCATAAGAACCTTTTTCGGAATTTATGTTAAATATACATTCATTGGAGCCATAGAGACAATTATTGAAGCATGTTTATGATTTTTTAGTTTTGAGGTTTTCAAAGGACATATGTGTTTGAATCTTAATATGGTTTAATTTTAGGTTGATTTATTTTTTTTTATAAACCTTCTTATTTTATTAAATGTATTTCCTATCGGATTCATTAAGTACATTTGTATTTCACTTTATTGGTTTATTATTAATTTTGTATTTTGAAGGCAATTATTTTATAATGTCCTACTTTGGATTGTTTCTAACGAGCAATGACCTTACATGTGTGGCGCCTCATTTTTCACACCTCATTACGATCATCCAACTAGCATGTTGAATGGCTATTTTGCTTGGCCTCACACGAACGTTAATGGGCCCCTAATATTGAGGCTAATCCCTAGCAACCCATGCTTGATGGATTTAATAATTCCTAACAATTGCATGATGTGATAATTTTTACTTTATGATTTCCATTCTTTCCATAACTGGCAACACATAGCAGACAAGTCCACCATTAGGCACAGTAACAAGAACGCCCTGAGAGGTATATAGGAAGGAGAGAGTGATTGTATTGTTGAATTTCTTTTTCTTTTCTCAATTTCTATTTTACAAAAGCAAGTGAATTCTTAAGTAGATGTAAGTGGAGATCACCTAAAAGCTCGTATTAATTTTTGCTTTATTTTATTTGTTATTTTCTCTTAGCGGTTAATACCTTTAACAATTGAAGTAATCTAGCTCAAAAGACTAGTTTTAATCTTCTACATCCCCTTAAAATTGTGAGCGGGAGAGCAACTGGCATAAACAAATTTTACTTGTTAACATTTTCTATTTTGTTGAGAGATTTTGGGGCCAGTAGGAAGTCCAATGGATGATTATGAGGATCACAAGGGCTTGTTAATCGCCATCGATGCCTTCACATTGAGCTTTGGGAATGCCATTAAGTATACGCCTCTTCAACCCAACTTGATGACATTTTTAGCGTAATTTTATGATCTCTCATGCAAAATGGATGGCCTATGAAATGTGGCATTACGACAAACCATGTCGACATGTTATGGGCCACCTCTGAAACAATGATGCCTTCCCTTAACAATATCTCCGACTACCTGTTTTAGAAGTAGAAGACGATACCTTTAGCAATTATTGTTGTACTAGCATAGGAGACGGCTCATGAGCAAAGCACCCTATGGGGTTTCACGCAAATATTACTTAAATCAAGAGACACATTGCATTATTGGTGGAGATTCTACTATAAGCTCAACCTACCAAGCTGAAGATTCCATCTTTGGGTCATTATAAGAAGCTTGCACACCTCATAGAGCATTTTAGGAATTTTGCCATTGCATTGACCTCCAAATTGGGCAACTTGCATGTATTTTTGCCACTATTTAGGGATTACACGAATGAAAATTAAAAAAAAATCTCAAAATATAATGTGTTTAAAAAATTAGTCATTATGTATCTCTGGTAATATTTGATTTGAGAAGGGAAGGGCTCATGAATACATTGAGTTTGCAATAAGGATCAGACTCCATAAACCTTCAACATTATTCTACTTTGATATTGATAAATTTTGCACTTAGTAGATGAGCATACTACTGAAGCTAATGAATATAAAAAAGTTATAAAAACATTGCAAAAGCTGTATTGTGTTATGGATAAACTATTTTTTTATTTATATTTGATTTTATATGATGGAGGGAAAAATTAGAGCTAAGTAAATTAGTTATGAACTTAAGCCACACAATTAGAATCAAGTTTGATACATTATAAATGAAGATAATTGGATTAAATATGAAAACATCATGGAAATATGGAAATAATATTTTGAAAATTATTAAATTGAAGCTTTTAAGGACATTTTATATTGAAAGAGCATTTAGAATAAAATAATAAAATATTGTAGATTAATCCATAAAAATGGAATGAAACTTATTTTGATGAAGATGTGTAAAATTAAAGCGTTTGATCATATGAGATGTTCTTTAATATTGCAGAGTTAATGGGGACATTGTAGTCGCTTGTTTGACTTCCTAGTGAAAATTTGTACATACGAGTATGCCAAGTTGTATAAAAGATTTTATTTTTTAATAATATTTGAGAACAAAACACTTACCAAGATTATTCTCACTATTGAGAAAACTAATTTTTGAATAATGCCATGAAGTTGTGGTTGAAGGTAATAAACATAGACTTAATAAAAATTACTTTTCGAGAATTAATCTGATATCTACTATAAAGGTGATTTTTTATTAACAATTAAGAAGCATAAAGACCAGGGAAATGATCTTCATATGATTTTAATTGATCTTGAAATTGTGTGTAATTGTGTTTTACATGAATTGATTTGATATACACATTAATGAAAAGTAGTGCGGGTCAACAGTATTTTGAAGTTTTTAAAGATACATGATAATGGATCGTTGAGTAGTTTTAAAAGTTGTTCTAGAGTGGCCAAAGAGCATCCAATTACAATAAAATTATATTTCAAATCAAATAATGAGTATTTATCTTTTTGAATTGGTCACAAGGTTGCTTATAAATGATATTCAAAGTGTAGTTCCTTGGTGTATTCTTTTTGTGAATGCTGTTCTAATAAGAACATTGAAGAAAATGACTAGTAGATAGAGGATTTAAAATTAGTTGAACTGAAGCTGTGTGTTTTTATATGCAATTTTAGTGGTATGATATGAACAATTATTAATTAATAGTATTAAAAAGTAAAGGGATATTTAGGTGTGATAGGTTTAATCGACAAATAGAAAAATTGGGATACAAATGAGATAATTTATATTTGTAAGTAATGATAGTTAAAATAGAGTAGTGACTCAGAAGCATTAAATAAAAAGATTTTATTGAGACCCGATATAAATAAAAGGAACTTGCAATTTGGACAATGATTGTGTTTGGAATGATATTTGAATTTGAATAAATGTCTCGGTGGCTAAATTTAGTTTGAATAAAATGAGATTAAAGGTTCGTTTGAGGCGGTGGTGCGCTGGCGGTTTAGTGTTGCATCACAATTTTTCCTGATTGACAAAACTACGTTTTGGCTATGTTCTCAAAAAGCTGTAATTGAAAGCTGCATTTTTTCACCAAACCCGATTACCTGCGGTGGCTGCTAGAAATTTGTGGTCTGATTTTTTTAAAAAAAGTTTTTTGCAATATTCTTTGTTGTTTTCAAACAACAATTTCTTCTTAAGTAACTTCACAAATGTTTTTTCAAACAGTCGCAGTTGCCCCAAACATACCCTTAAGGGTTTGTTTGGGGCGGAGGTGTGGTGGCGCTTTCAAAACGCATTGTAGTTTTGCATGTTTGGGTAAACTATGTTTTGGCAGCTTCTTCAAAAAACTTTGTTTTGGCAGCTTTTTTAAAAAACTCCATTTTTGAACTGCTGAAATTAGTGTTTTCACACCTAACTTGGCTAGGTGGTGACGGTTTTCTAACTGCGGTCTAGCTTTTTCCAAAAAAAAAAAAAATTGTAATAACTACCGCAACTTTTTGAACAACATATTATTTTGCAGCAGCTTCACATATGTTTTTTAACAAACTGCAGTTTCCCCAAACGGACCCTAACTCAAGGAATGTATTGAATTATATAAAATGCACAAAATAGTTATTTGGATGAAATTAGTGTTGAAAGGATTAGAAAGAAGAATGAATTGGCTTAAAACAGCATGCACAGAAGTTATTCAAATTGATTTGAAAGAATTTAACTCCTCATACTACACTACATAAGAACAAATAAAAATAATTATTCATAAGGTTGACGCTAATCAATTGTGACAAAGCTAATTGTATTATAGTGATACATATTTTTATTACAGTTGTTTTAATGGTGCTAATACCCACTCCCTATTCTTTATTTTATGGTTCATATCCTTCGTCTTGCCATGTAATTTCTCCCTTCTTTCCAGATTAGCACATTTTTTGTGGGGAAGTATTCCAGGATTATATGAAATTTATCCAATTCTGTATCTTATTTTTTATGCTTCACTGATTTGTTTTACAACTTCTTTTACAAATTTTGACTTTCTTGTGATTGATATGTGATTCATGATTGAAGTTACATTATAGCATGCTTTGATGAGGGGTTTGAACATTAGCATTCTCTGCTTTATATAGCTTTATTTTTTATTTTTTTTGTAGTAGTGGAATGTACTTTGTTTTACTTGTATTAAGCTTGACTGCACTTTGGTGTACTATTGGAATCGCATAAGGCTTATCTATTTCCTTAACTAGGTAACCATGATTCCCGAAAGCAAATCTAACATTTCTTACACATTTGTGTAATTTTCTCCTCATTTTTTTGGGCTTAATGTGACTTTAATATGAGATCCATGTTTGTTTGCTAATTTCATGACATTTCTTGAGCACTTCACCGAACCTACTATTTGCAGCTTCTTACCAAACACAACAAGGAACTGACTCTGAGAATGATCCAAATAATACCACCGTGGGTGCTTTTTCCCCTTGAATTCTACATTAGATGAATTATGTATGCTTAGAAGCTTGACATAATATTATTTTGGGCAGATATTTGTTGGTGGTCTTGATTCAAGTGTTTCTGATGATATCTTACGACAATTATTTAGTCCATATGGGGAATTGGTCCACGTGAAAATCCCCGTCGGAAAACGCTGTGGATTTGTTCAATTTGCAAACAGGTTTGTGTTTTGTTTTTGCCGAGGTTTGATGAGTTTGCTGCTGTTCGCTGATTGGTGTTTATACAGAGGAAATGCAGAGGAGGCTCTACAGATGCTAAATGGAACTCCTCTTGGAGGTCAGAATATCCGACTTTCATGGGGCCGAACTCCTTCAAACAAGCAGGTATTGTCTCTTTTTGCCAAGGGCTTCTGAGAATATGTTATTTGTTTGTGTATTTGGGTTTCGGGTGAAGTTGCAATTTGATTTTTCTTTTGGTCTTTTGCAGTCACCACAGGACCAGAACCAATGGAATGGTAATTATTATGGATATTCTCAGGGCTATAATGCATATGGATATGCCCCACCTCAACAAGACCCGAACATGTATGCATATGCATCATACCAGGGGTATGGAAACTATCAACAGCAGGCAAATCAACAGCAATAGGTAATATTTGCTCAATTATTAGCTTTATCTTATTTTTAACATTATTGTTTTTTAAACAGTGATTACATTGGTTTTATTGCTATTCCCTGTCTTTTAAACGTGAGTTATCTGCACTATTGGCTATTTTCTTTATAATGTAATATATTATAATAACACCAAACTTATATGCATATTAATTATTAGTTGAAATTTATTAATTAAAATAAAAATATATATAATGCATTAGATAAGAAATTATTAAATTTAGATGATATATCATGCATAATATAGAATAAAGAAGAAAATAAATTATTATAAAATATTATTAAATACTTATATTGTTTAGAATGCATTTGATACTTTATGTGCCTCTATTTGTGCGTCTGTGCCCGTTAGACTCTTTCACTTTCTGCACAATCAAATGATAGAAACAGGATGTGGAGCTTCTATATTTGTCAACTAAATAATTTTTTTAGAGGAAACTTCATCGACTTAACCAGCCAGAAGTTTTGTTTCTTCTCAGTTCCGAGCAGCCAAATAAGCCCCAACTTCTTTCTGTGAATATGCTATTCTATTATTGAATGGATGATAGAATAATGTCAAGATACTCTTCAATGGTTCTTTTGGGAGATAACAAAATATGTTTTAAAAACAGCAATTTCGTCTACTTATATTGTGAAACTGAAACCATTGGAATTTGAGCGGAAGTGTTTATTTTTATCACGTTTAACTGAGACTTGGAATTAGTGAATTTCACAATTTGTCATCATCATATTTTATTTTGGTTCTAAATTAGAAAAATTAAGTTCTCATCATCATTAGCCTTATTCCAACTATTCACGGTCACTCCATGAAGAATTATTTTATTTTTGGCTATCAATGAATATGCTTAAGGTTTTACCGCTTTTTTGAAGGATTTTAACTTTTTTAAGCATGTTTTCTAACTTCAAACAATCAAATGAGCATGAGGGTTTTGTGGGTTGGCCAAATCGAGTTTCATTTTTTTATCTAAAAAAACGTTGAAATGGTCCCTTGATTTTCTCTGAGTCATTTTAGACCTAGAGTCTATAAAAGTGTCAATTTTGTCTATAGATTCTTTTAACGGGGTTTAAAATAAGGGGACTAATTTGACACTTTTATAGGCTGGTAGGACTAAAATGTCCCCATGTAAAGTAATCAGGGACTATTTTGACACTATTTTTCTATCATAGCAAACCATCATCTTGGTCTAAATTCACGTCTTAATTTCAATTTTTATAAAATATATCACAAATTTTGAATTGTATGGGAAATATGTGATGGCAATCTTTTTATTACTTGTTCACCTATCATTTTATATGTGCAGTTTTTTTATGTCCACGAACACTTCCAGAGCTGTTTTTTTTGTATTTTTATGAGAGTAAGGTGACTTATTCTATATTTTGATAGCATGCCATAATAGATTGGTGGCGAAAATTATAGCAACAAAATTTTAGGTTTCTTAGAATTATTTTTAAACAATTATTTGTCATTTAATCATGCCTTAAAAATGTTTGATGAATACGCCAAATCTATAATTTGTTAGAATATTATTTTTCGTTGATGACATAGCATAAACTTAATATGTTGAAAATTACGGGCAATGATTATTTGTTTTTAACTATGTTTAGATTTGTTATATTTAATTTAGTAATGTTGATTGGGAAGGTTGGAGAATTAGGAAATCTGTAAAATTACGAAACATGATTTGAAAAGAAACAAATATTGTATGTTTGTAAGTTATCTAGAAGGAAGAAACTCAGATGGGAGATTTATAAGCTATTGTTTGTTGGAAACATTATCAATGGATATGTATTTGGGTTAGTACAACAACAACAACAACAACAAAGCCTTAATCCCACTACGTGGGGTCGGCTACTTGAATCCTTTTTCTCCATTGCGTCCTATTTAGTATTTGGGATAATAATAGATATAAATAAAAATGAAGATTAAATTGTTGAGATGAATATTATTAGCGATAAGATGGTTGATTTTTAATTTATGATTGGCCGGGACAATTTAATATTTTTTTTTGGGTGCTTATGAGACTTTAATTTACATTAGAAGTTCAAAAAATTAAATTTGGAAGAAGCTGCTGAGCTATACTATGATCTTTTCCAATGAAAAATATACCATACTAGAGGTCGTAATTTCTTTTAATGCATGCCAAATCATTTTGAAATTCAATATATAAAGGTTTTTCTACTCTTTACCCAGGGACCTTTTTTTTTTTTTTTGCAAACTCTCTCTTTTAACAATAAGTATTTTTCAAAGATTCATTTATCACAGTACTCAAAGCTAAATTATCATTATGGATAAAAAGGGAATATTAATATGAAAATTGGCTTTTACTTGTTTGCAAACTCTTTTCTTTTGAGTGAGTAATTTAATCGTAAGAAAATATCAGATTAACCTTGATTCCTTTTATGTATATACTTGCAACTACATATTGGGTATTTACTTAATACATTCAGAAGATTGATCGGGAAGTTCTAAGGATAAATATTCTAGTATTAGATAGCAAGGAAAAATGTTTGCAGCGTGAAGGATGTAGAGGTGAGGAAAATTATGGGCTTTAAAGAATAACAAAAAGATAAATATTATTGAACACACAATAATTAGGTGGAATTTAGAAGTTTTGCAAAGATGATAGTAAAAGAAGCCAAAACTATGTAAGTCGTGATGATTTGTATTTTAGATTAGGAATGGTGAAAAACACACTAAATGCTTAAAATGTGATACTTCGTTTATTAACTTTTGTGTATTTAGATGTAGTTAGAGTACTATGATGTTAATGAGATAGAACACCAATGAAATTATAAAAATGTTGTTTTGTTAGATTATCAAATGGGAATGATTGAAGAATAGCCAGCCAAAAATAAATACATGCATATTTTGCTTTATAAAATGAAGTTGATTTTGTTCTAAAAAAAGCAAAAAAATGCTAAATTCCAAATGAGAAATTGTTAATTTTGAAGAGCTTGGCAAATATTTTCAGTTTATTGACAATTTTTTTTTTATGAAAAATTGGCTATGGAATTCAGAGCATTAGAGAGGGAATTTGATTGTTTTTATAATTAATAATTTTATATAACTACAGTTGTACTGACTATGTTATATGGTACCAAGTGCTGGCTTGGAAAATAGTTAATGCCCAAGTTGCATTTGTAGAAATGAGTGTTAAGATGAAATTTTGACCAAATTAAAAAGAATAAATTAAGGATTGGAAAATGGTTAATGCCTAAGTTGCATTGTAGAAATGAGTGTTAAGATGAAATTTTGACAAAATTAAAAAGAATAAATTAAGGATTGATTATCTCAGAGGAATGATTAGGTATCATTTATTTACAACAAGGCAACTGAAAATGGATAAAAACTTAACAAACAAGATTAAAATGGGATAAATTTTTTATTGATTATCTCAGACGATGTGACATCCATATAAGATAAGTTAATTGAAAATGAACTTGAGTGTAAAGGATTAAAATATACGCTCGTTTTATGGGTAATTAAATTGAGCGTTAACGTTTTATGAGGGAGAATGTTTAGACTAAACATAACATGAATAGAACTTACTCAGGATGTTTTGCAAAGAATATGTTCAACTTCTCAAACTAAATTTGGCAGGAACAAACGAAAAATGAGGATTTATAAAGCTAAAAATAGTTTGTATAAGGCTAATGGATGATGTTCTCTTGTAATAGAGAAGTAATAAATGTTATGTTTAATATATAGCATAATCAAACCTATGAAGTATATTGTTGGGGAAGAGGATAGTATAATACTTGCCTAACCGAATCATGTAAGTAGTCTAGAATCAATTTGACTTTAGTCCAATTGATCTATTGTGCATGCAATTTTTTTTTTGCTATGATAATTAATGGAATAATAATGATGATGGTGAATGGTACTCTTTATTATCTGTTATGTTGAAAAATTGTGATCAAGTATAATTAGAAATTTCTTAATTGGCAAAAAGGAGGAAAGTATTTTTTAAAAGGTATGCTGAATGATATGCTTGTGACCAAATTTAGAAATGTTTATTTAGCAATCGAAGAGCTTCTTGTCACAGAAGGATTGTGGTAAAAAATAATGCTATGCTTATATCTTTTTTTATTAATTATAGAGATATTAAGCTCTACTTTCTTGTGAATGCTATTTACAAACATAACTCAAACTCAGAGGATATGATTTGATACAAGCAAATTAGATAAAGATGGAGGGATATCTAGATGACGAAGGAAAGACTATTTAAAAGTCAAGTGTTACAATTTATTAGATCTGTTATATAAAGGAATTGGGATAATATGTGAGGATATGATTCCTTAAGTTAAATTTTGTTGGCTAAAATGAAGTGCCATGCTAGTCAGAAGGAATTCGTGATAAGAAAATATAATATATACTTGAATTTCAGGTTCAATTAAACTATGATTCTATGCTCTAGGGATTTGAGTATTGGGTACAAATGAAGCATTGATTGCTAAATTGAGTATGATAAAAATTTGAGTGTTAAAATAGTGCATGATAAGAGTAAGAATGATAGAATGAGAAATGATTATAACAAAGGAAGAAGGGAGTTATTTGTTGAGTATAAGATATTGAAAAAGTCTTCTAATGCTTTGGATTTCACTGGACTCAAATTCTTGCAAGGATTATTGGAGTTGAATTTGGGTTTGGATTAGCTTTAGATGGTTTTGGCATTTAAAGTTGAAGCAAAGGATGGGGAAGCTTAAAGTGTAAGGGTATACAATTATTTGTAGAAGTGGAATATATATATATATATATATACATACATATTTGGAGTTAGAAGCTTTTATAGAGCAATATATGAATAAACAGAGAAAAATAATTGATACTATCAATGCTAAATTATAAGGATATGATTAATGACATACATATTGATGATTTGCAGAAATTAATTTGTAATCAGTTAAATGTATGTTGGTGAAGTCTATTCACAACAGTTATCATTAGCCTGGCTCTAAATTCTTTTGGCCTACTCGTGAATCCTTTGTATTTACTCCCATTTAGTTTTGCATGAAATTGGTATGTTGCTTTTATTTTTACCAAATCGAAGCACATTAAGTTGGCAGAACTAGTTTTCCGTAATTTACATGTGTCTGTAAGCTTGGCGACGAGGTGCTCTCAGTCTTTAATGCATAATTTTTTGAAGACTGCAGCCTTTTAAAAGCAGACAACTATCATCTATGAGGGAGAAATTTTGTAAAGATGTATGGGAATTGGGTTCTTCAGAAAGAACTAAAGGATAAAAAAAAAATCAGTTTTTCTAAAGCAGGTCCGTAGAAAATGAGGTTTCTTTTTAACTGCAAATGATTGAGGCAAAAATTTATATTTAACATTTGGAGCGACGAAACATTAGATAAAATTTTGTATGTTATTTTTTCTTTTCAATGTGCATGTACTGTGCTTTTTCTCAGCTTTAATAATCGCTATATTCTTCCTCTGCTCCTTTTATGCTTCATTATTTTAATGTTCTCTTTTTTTTTTAAGCATGTAACTTCATATTTTTCTTTCTATTTATCACGATTATTTGTTTCTTTTTATTCAAAATATAATAATAATTAAACTAGGTAATGCATGGATACTAGAAAGTTATGTATATTTTTTTACATTATTTTTGCCTTGGGCGTTTTTTTAGATGATCCTTTTTGCAAGATTTTGATATTTAGAGTGAATATTGATAATATATTTTGTCATAATTATTACTTTAATATAATGATTATTACGGTACACTCTTGAAAAGTATCCCTCATTTAAAATGGGGGAAATAGTAAATTTTTATGCTCTTCACTTTGCTTAACGAAGACATTGGTCAGCTCAACTAATCCCTTCATGGTTTTTTGGAGATGGAGCAAAAATTTTATCCATAAATTGTCAAATGATTATTGTCTCAATGTGATTGGAAGAGCAGCAGATCCAGGTTGCTATTTTACTGCAGAAGTGATTCAAAAATATTTATTTGTATTATCTTATCTATCTGAAGCAACCATAATATCGACTCCTTATTGTTTGAAGTGATATTCTTCCTTCCATTGGACTCAATTTGATTCAAAAACATTTCTTTCTAGGTGTATTTTTACATACATACAACCCAATTCCTATTTGTTTACGTATCTAAACATCTAAACTCTGATTTTTTCCATATATATCACCTAAATCTTTCACATCACATAAAAAATACCACTATTCTTACTTTTAAAGTGACATTTGCCTTTTCATGCATAGGTAAGGTGGTAGTATGTATGTAAAAATTGAAGCATGAATGCGTAGGATTTGAGTTGCATGCATGTAAATCTTCCTTATTATTATTATTATTTATGAGTTTTACCAAGTTGATTTATTGTTTTGCAGTGATATTCTGCTTGCCATTGGGACTCGAATTATTATTCCAAGGAAGATGTAGCGTGGAGAGGATGTTGGACCATCGGTGATTAACTTTGGCGAGGGGCTGCAATTAAGACTTAATATATTTTTGCATCGTTTAGTTCTGTTTTGTTTCTTTGTTTAAAAAATGATTCATGTTTATGTTGTGTGCTAATTTGCTATGTTGCCAACATGGTGTTTTATTGCATATGACTTGTACTCTGAGTGAAGAAGCTTCTCATTGTGGATTTAAGAACTTCATTTTTTTTTTCTCCGTAGTGTTTGCTTGTTCCGTTGAATTCGATTTGTAGTTCTGGTGATAAAATAGGGAAAATTACATACATACTACACAATGATTATGTATTCATACCTAACAGTCATGTTTCATATTTACATTCATAACACCTTAATGTCATGAAACGAATGCTATAGTTGTTAGATATGTAAGAGTTGTGGTATGTAAGCAAATGGCCCTAAAATATAAAGTAGTGTACACTAATCTACCAAATGCAATTTTTTCTTTGAAGGATCTTTCAATTTTCTATCATCTTTTGGATTAATGGTCGTGAAGTAGCCGAGCAGCGAATTGCCTGCTTCAGCTTCAAACGTTACAAGCATGTTTATATTATTTTAATCTAGATTGTGCTAGATTTCAACTTTGTTGGAGTTGTTCGATGAGTACATATTATCTGTATTAATGGTACAGTTCAATGACTTAATAAATGTCCATAAAAAATGGAATTCACTCGTTTGAAAATCTTACAAGTCCATTGTCAGAGTTTGTGGGTGTCAACGCCTGTTAAATTGAACATTTTAAAAATGGCGAGGAAAGTTTACATGCATTGCACTCAATTCTCATGTATTTATATATCTGACACCTGATATTTCTTATTTTCATATATAATGTTTTGGTGCTTTAAACTTAATTCACGAAAAAATATTAAAAAAATGATTGATGGTATGTGAAAATGAAAGTTCAAGATATAGATAAATATATAATAATGTTGTGATATGTATTCAAAATTGTATTTAATTTGCGGAAGCATTCACCACTAACAAACAGTAATATGGCAATGTCAACAAGTACTAAAAGTAGCATTTTCACAAGGTAACGAGACTATAAAAGTATGAGAAACAATGGAGAAGCACGTGTGGTAGAAATAGCTAAAAGCAAATTACAATTAACTAACAGTTTTAAAAGTTTAATACTGTCTTATTGCAGAGCATAATGACCAACATAGCAAATCAAGTACTTCATTTTCCTTCATACAATTTGATACATTAAAACGCATCTTACCAAAGGCAATTGTATTTGGATGTCAAGCTCGAGGCTTATTGTCGCTTCATATACCCCAGGCAGACTCCAGAACAAAAGGCCCCTCCACACACAATATCACAAATCAACCAAAAGGCTTTCAAAGCTTGCGCTTTTACCTGAATTTGGATTCATGAAAATCAAAAGTTTTTTTTTTCTTCTTCTTTTTTAATAATTAAAACATTCTAAAAAGCATCAAATGCCTTCCTTCTCGCACAAATCTAACAAGGCCAAGGTCTGCATGCAAAAAAGGCAAACATGTTAGCCACTTAATTCTAACGTATTTACATAATTAGCACATGAACTTCAATTTTTACATATATGCCACCTTTCACCTTTCATATACATAAAAATATAAGTGTTTTACATGTCAAAAGTTAAAATAGTGGTATTTTTTATGCTATATGAAAGATTTAGGGAAGTATAAACGTAAAAAAATAAATTTTGATGTTAGATATCTACATACATAAAAATTGGGTGTCATGTATGTACATGCTCCAATAGAAAAAGGCTTTCAAGAGGCACACGACTTTATGCATATTTTCATATAAATTAAAGGGATGATTATATTACCCTTGAGAATTCATCCTTATAAGCATATACATGATGAGATTCAAAAATAAACACATAGAACACAAGTAATTCTAACTAAAATATCAACATTATGATTTCAAAGGTGAAATTGCTTCTGTTATCTCCTCCCCAAAAAGAGATCCTCTCATATCATACACCAATCACTGAAATCTCAAAATCTCCCCTCCTTTAACCCCAAACAGTACATCTGCCACGTAAGCTTTTCAAAATCCAGACAAGAAAAGAGCCATTTAGCAGATGCTTAGGCTGCAGTGATAAGGGATTTCGCCGGTAGGTGGCGAACCTCCTCAATCAACGGTGCCTAACAGATGATCGTGAAAACTATCATGGGTTCTAAGAAGAGGAAAACAAAGCCGCGTTGGATTGCCGAGTTTAGATGTATAGATATCTCTGTTCTTAGTTTTTTCTAATCTGTTTTATATTGTATTAAGAGTTTTAGAGTTACTATTTAGGATGAAAGGGATATGTAATAATGATAATGAGCTATTAATTCTAACATTACAAAAAATAGCATGGAAGAAGGGAGGAGATGATAGTGGGTGTAAAGTGGCCTAGAATCTTGACGGGAAAGGCCAGGCAACGGGCATGACTGGAGAGTGAGAATTTAGGTTTATTGCAAGTAAAAATGAGATGTAAATTTCTATATTTAAAAAAGAAAAACTTTTTTTATACAATTTGAATTACATTTTTGGAGTCAAATATCGGACACATGACACACTACATCCTTCCTTTACCACAAGTATTGGTGCACTATTGGTTAGCAAAATCAAAGGTTTGCTAAGTTGATCAAACCAATAGTTGTATAAAAAGTAATTTCTGGTACATCCTCCTTACTAATTTACAGGATTACTCGGGAGTTAATCCCAAAAAATCTCAAAAAAAATTTATATTGAACTTTTTTTAGAAAATTTGGATTTCTCAGATATTCTCAAAATACCTCGCATGGAAACATAGTACGTTTAGATATGGGTGAGAACACTGTTTAACTTCCTGTCCATATAGAGTTAAGAATAATGGTGACACTTTGATAACAAATATATGGAGAGTTATCTATATATTTCCAAACCAAAACGACAGCAAGTACCATAGTGATAAACCCAAATCAGGTAAACTGTAATGGAAAAAGGACCTAAAAATAAGTTAAAAATAAAACCAGACGAAACATGCACATAACACACACTAATGAAAACTAGAACAAAAGATTGATGCAATAGATTGTAATAAAAACATAAGCAATGATAATAAAAGTCTGAAATTCCATTTAGAATTGAATGAGATGAAGCATAAATGCTGCAATGCCAAATGATTGAGAATATATATATACAAACACCCACATAAACATAACAGGCTTTCCACAGAACAGAAATTTACCTCTGCAATTGAGAGTTCAAGCCGAAATTTGGGGCCATCATAATGATGCAGAACAGGCCTAAAAGCATCTTCTTCAAGGGGCTTACAGAGCTTTCTAACACGAATCCTTACCTAAAAGTTTCCAATTAGAAAACTTTGTCACAAGATTATTCAGTTTTTTAAAGTATAAAAGATTGATGAAGCTACAATTAAACAATTTTTGTTCACCTGCGCAGGAAACCTAGACTCCCCTTTACACTTCTTATCTTCCCAGGCAGTTGGATCTATGTTAGAACCCCCAAAACTTGCAGCCTGCAGGGTGGAAAACAAAGCGGATGAAGCAAACAATATGGATTCGGAAATGTCTAAAAATCATTAACCATTAAAGGAGTAAAAAGGATTTCTGTAATGTGTATGAACGGTAGTAAAGAAGGCATACATCGAAAATTCCATGAAGCTGATGAGTTGTGTAGTTGTACAGGAAAAGAGGTAATCCTGGAGTAATTGCACGGACAGAGTCACGGTACCTTGGAGGCAAACCTAAAAAAAGCAAACTTAGCACATCGTCAAATATTTAGACAATAAAAATCTTACCATGAAATTAAGAAAATTGATGGATGAATTGGTTTTCAAATAAAATTACATGACAATTTAACTTTGGGGTTCAAAGAAAAGAAAAGATTAAGATGAAAAAAAAGTGAACAAAAACAGTTTGTGCAAGCAAAATTGACTTAAAAAACTTGTAAGATGAATTTAATATCAAACTACAGCCAAAGACTGAGATATAGAACGTATTTCAATATGGAAGCATGACTTCAGTAAATTCCATACACTTAACTTGAACCGCACACAAAGCACAAAGGCTAGAGGAATAAATGTCGCACAGTTGGACCGAAGGAGCCCACTAATATACCACAGTCAGAAACCACCACTAGCATACACCTTATATGTAAATTAAAAAAAAGATTTAAATAAATTTATTTGTAATTATACAATTACTTATCAAAAATGGCAAGGTCAACAAAACGAACATAGAAACAAAAGAAGCCGCTTGATAAAAATAATGCCAAAATGAGGAAACGAGTTTATACGGTTTAAGAAGCGGGTCAAATGACACTACTGAGCCTAGCAAAAACAAGGCCAGGATAAACACCACTGGGCATCCTCCCTGTTCCTTCGTGTCTAAGGAATGTAGGCCAACAATAACAGGTTGCAGAATACCGGCACCAAAAACTAATGAAGAATAAATACAAAAAACAAACTCTAAAAAAAATTTATTGGAGAAGATTTAAATGATCATGTTGATAGAATGATAAGAGTTTAAAAGTATTCATGATTGATATGATTTTTTAGTTATTAATGAAGAAGAAGATAGAGTTATATTGAATTCTGTTTTAGCTCATAATTTTGCTATTGCAAATATTTTATTTAAAAAAAAAAGAGATAAACATATTAATGGATCTAATAAAACACAAATTAATTATATTCTTTTAAGAAAAATGAATAGTCAAAATTGCAAAGATTATAAGGTCATTCCAAATAAAATTTTAAATATTCAACATCAATTATTAATTTTGGTTTCTAAGAAGAATGATTTGAAGATAAAAAATACAATGAAATATTATCATAGAATTAATCAAGCAAAAAGATAAGAAAAGTAAATAATTAATTAAGTTTAAGGATGAAAATAAAAATAATAGCTTTCATAGATTATGATATTCAATATAAGTGGGTGAGATATTTTGATAAACTTTTAAATGAACATTATGAAAATATGATTGACTTTAATGATCTTAATATCATAAATAATAATAAAGTTTTTTATTTCCACAATCACATTACTACATTAGTCAAATAGAAGTTAAAGATTTAAAAAAGCGTGGAAAAGCAACAGGACTTAATGGTATTCTAATAGAAATGCGAAAATATTTAGGAGATCTAAGAATTTCTTGGTATATTAAATTTTTTAATACTATTTTAAAAGCTAAGAATATGTCTGATGAGTAGAGAAATAGTCTATTGGTTCTTATTTTTAAGAATAAATGGAATGCACAAGAGTGTGCAAATAATAGGGGAATTAAGTTAATGTGTCATACATTAAAGTTATGGCCTATGAGAGTGAGTAACAGAACATAAATTACAGCGTGATACAAAATTTCGCAAAATTAGTTTAAATTCATACCGGGCAAGTCTACTATGAAAGTTATATATTTATTAAGAGGTTTGATAGAGAAGCGCAAAGAGAGTAAGAAGCATCTACATATGATTTTTGTTGATTTAGAAAAAACTTATGATAAAGTTTAAAGAGAAGAACTTTGGAGAGTTCTAGCAAAAATAATTTGTTGATATTGTTTATATTCAAATCATTAACGATATTTATACTAAAGTTGTTACCTGTGTTCAAACCTAATGAGGATTGACCAAGTATTTTTTTTCTATTTCAGTTGGATTACATTAAAGATCAGCTTTAAGCACACATCTTTTTGCTTTAGTTATGGATGTTTTTATCAGAAATTTACAGAAGGATGAACCTTGGTGTACAAGACTAAAGAGAGAGTTCGGGAAAAACTTGATTTATGGAGGCCAACTTCAGAGTCTAAAGGCTTTCATTTGAGCAGATCTATCTGAATGCACGGAATGTAATTTTAGTAGTAGAAGTAGATCTAGTGGTGGGTTGTAACAACTGGTGATCAAGTCATTAAAAGAAATGAATGTTTTGAGATATCTCGNGGAATGTAATTTTAGTAGTAGAAGTAGATCTAGTGGTGGGTTGTAACAACTGGTGATCAAGTCATTAAAAGAAATGAATGTTTTGAGATATCTCGGGTCTATCGTTCAAAGTGACAGTGACAAAATGTGAAATGAATATATTTGTGAATGGGTTGGAGTAGCTCCAATGACATACAAGATTACATAGAGTCGCCTTAGATGATTTGGTCCCATTAAACATCAACCATATGATGACCATGTTAGGAGAGTAGATGTTTTAGATTTGACTTATGTTAGGTAAGATAAAGGTAGACCTAAAAAGACTTGGGCATATTGTATAAAAAATGATCTTAATTCATTAAATTTAAATGAAAATATGGCACCCAATAGGACACAATGGAGGAAAATGATTCATGTAATCGGCCCTACTTGGTGGAATAAATACTTCTTCTTGTTGTGTTGTAATCATAGCAAGATCAAATATATGGCTTCCTGGAAAACTGAAGATGCATTAAAAATTGAAAAATTTTGTGCCTGTAAATAAGAGGAAACAAAAACTCCCAAAGGGAAGTCATCTTTAGTGTGACACCTGAGGAAACATCCAAAAAAATCCCAAAAATAATTTTGAATTCATTTTATCCTCTCATTGTGGGGCATAAGCATTAAAAAATATTTATTATTTTTATGATGATTTATGATAATTGTTTGAGAAATAATTATGATAAGTATTAACAAAGGAATTTCTGATAACAATCAAATAATGGGAAAATTTTTTCCATCAACTTAATCGATTAAAACTAATTAAAGCACCAGATCTACACTACATTGATATTCACATAAAATCCATGACATTACATTGCAATGACAACCACAAAAAAGATTTAAGTAAAACTTTGAGGGTGCATGAAAGAATGCAAGATTGAGTTAGTGATATTCATTCTTTAATGAAAGGTAGATCAGTGGTGAAGAACCGAGTTTATAACCAAGTAAAATATAACATAGTTGAAGTTTGTGCAAGCTTTTATGCAAATAATTTCTCAAACACCATGCAATAAGAAGGGAGATGACCTCCTCTGCCAAATCAATCGTCTTTAGAATTTAGAACATCAGACCAAACCTAGAAGAACCATCAATATTTATTCCTCATAATATGATAATGGGGAAAAAAAGATAAAACTAGGAAGTTCCACCATGGGTTAAAAAATAACATTACTGACCATGTTGCCTCGTCAGAGTTAAAAAAAGAAAATGCAGTGACCTACTCTCGAAACCTTTAATTATAGAAGAGTGATCGAAGGCGAAAGCAGCCATCTATTCCCAAAACCATTAATCATAGAGATGTATATCATGTTCCTAAATTAGCTTTTGCACATGCATACCACCTTCATTGTCCAAGGTAGAGAGGATGTTTTCTCCTATCTTCTTTGATAAGGATCAACGTTGATAGGAATTTTTGGCTTGCATTGGCAACTCTTATCGCTTACTCTATTGATACAATGCCTCTCATCAGCTCACCAAATTATTTTCTCAACATAAACATTTTTCTTTCATTTATGAGTTTACAATAATAAAATCATTGATGTAATACTGCATGCCAATCACAAACATATAAGCCCCAAAAGATAGCGTGGCAAATGTAAAGTGAGACTATCTTAGATATCGTCTCATAGATATAATCATTGGTGTTACAAAATTCAAGCAACAAAACTGAACAATCTTCATCCTTAAACCATTCTAAATCCAACCCCAATGATAAAGATTGAGATGGGGTATAATGTCCAACATTAATTTTGTGCAGCAAATTAATTGGCATAAAAGAGATTATATTGGCCATCAGTGTCAATGGTAATAGCATCGATTACCACCTACTTGAGTTATATGCCTAAGGATAAATAACTCCTGTTGTGTGTCCATAATGAAGACCAATCCTATCGCTAAATATTTCAGCATGCAGTCAGAAAAAAAAAAGGGTCGATATTATCCACTGGAGTCATCACAGTGTTGTCCACCCAAGCAGCAATTATTTATTTTTCTCACATTTCTTCTATTTTCCATGAAAGAGCTTCGGATGTAGCTTCTATCTTCATTTTTTTGGTGACCATAACAATAGTTACATGGCTTTCCAGCATCTATGTTCCTGAAATCAATTGTCATATTATAAATAAGAAAATCCACTTTTGCTTCTACATTGAATAGTTACATCCATATGCTTTCATTAGTGATAAACTATCCTCATCTTCATCCAATCATCTTTGCATCTGATGTTCAAGGAGAGATACAACTGGGCTCACTAGCTGTATGCCGATCTATGAGATGGATTTCGTGTAAAATCATTATTCTCCATTGATTGACTTGTTTCTTTCTTCTCTTCTTGCTCTTGTTTATTTTTTACTTTTCATGTGTTTCCAAGACAAAAAGACTACCATTTTTTTTTTTTTGTACCACGCACTAGATAGTAACTCTCTAATACGGACTTGGTTGGTAAGCCCGGAATGGGGGGAATAAAATGAATTCAAAAATATTTTATGATTCTTTTTGGAGGCTTTCTATTGATC
>NEWO01000200.1:729033-805046 GCA_003013225.1 Phalaenopsis aphrodite
TAAACAGCAAATTTTATCTATTTTTAATACATCTTCCATTAGAAAGCAAGCCAACCATTGAATCTTTCTCTAGATCGCTGAAAATCGCAAATCGTACCATTTTCCTTTAAACAGTAAGCACTCTCACAGTTTTCTCACCTGGACAGCAACCAGTTGCTGGTGTAATTCCTATTTTATGCAAAAACAACAAAGCATAAGCACATTTGAGTTTTCAACCAAGCGAGAAGTGTCAAAATAGCCCTCTAATTTTATGCATGGGTGGTCAATTTAATGACTAAAAGTGTCAATTTAGTTCCCAGACTCTATTAGCATGGGTTGAAATAATCCCAACAGAAGACTATTTTAGCCCCAATTTATAGAGTTTGAGGACTAGACTCTGGTAGAAATGGCCCCATATAAACAATAAGGAGATTATTTTGACACCTTAGTTTTTCGACCACAGTACCCGGCACTGTATGTGAAGTTTTTCTACAATAAAATGAAGGAAAAAAGCACGGGAAAGCAATCAAAACCGCACAAAAACTAGATAAATCGGTGACCTGTAGAAGGAATCCAGAAGAGAAGAGTGAGAAGAATAAAGTTTTTGGGAGAGATTTCTGTTCGAATTTTATTGAATGAAATAAAGCCCATTTATAAGAAATTAAAAACCGATATTGTTTTAAACTGCTTCTTAAACAAACTTATAATAGTTAGCCATAAAGTTAACTTAGATAAGTTCAAAGTAAATAATAATTCTAGCTAGAATTATTTTAATCTGAATTTAATAAGTTCAAAAATAAATTTGCCCCCAAAAAAATCAAACTTTTGTAATCTGAGATTTGATTTGACGATCCAGCTTACAAAGCCTTGATCTCTCCTCAATATAGCCAATATACAATACACTTGGTGGCATCATCTTTAATATAAAAGTGTAATCTAGAAATCAATATTAACAATTTCTCCGGAAAAATTGGACCATTAAAACTAAAGGAACACAATCTCTATGATTTTTCAACGAAATGATACCCAAATCATAGGAGATGCTTCCTCTTGTAGACTTCTTTGAAAATGTCACAATTTTTAGCAAGGCAACAAGACCCAATTCATTTTGCCCAAAACTATAATAGATCGAGGATAAATATTTGCGTTGTTGTAGTATCAAACACTCCATAAACCAATGCATAAAGAATAATAAGCTAACTCTACAAGGTCCTAAGCCAGCTCAAGAAAAGCATTTGAAGCTATAGCAAATACTTTGCCTCAACCATAGAAAAACTCAAAGCTCAACAAACGCATTCATATGGTCACTAGTTGTAAACTTTAGTTCAGGCCCTATTCGATAAAGGATCAACAAACTCATTCATATGGAAAAAGATGGCACAAAAAAATAACCATTAGGTTCAAGCTTTAGAAGAAATTCTAACTATCACCCCCATTTCGGGAAGACACTTCTTTATGGGAGTATATCATCTGAGCTGCAAATTAATCATTAATTATCACTATTAATTGATTAATTTATTGCACTGTATACTTCATATAATTCTAGAAAAGAAATGGCTATCAAAGTAAAAAAAGTAACAATAGACTGCTAAAAAAATTTGTTACTAACTCAACATTAGTTTATCTTTCAAGAAAAAATTGATACCCTAACAATGTTGGGCTGCCAAGTAATTTAAGAGGTTCTCGTAACACAATAACTTAATGATATGATTTACAAAAGACTCGCTACCATAACTTCCACCAAAAAAGGAGAGAGACTTCATTATTGAGCTCATACCAAAAAATAAAAAAAACTCCAAATCACCTTATTGAATATTTATGAGGACTTCCACGGGGAGAGGGAATGGGTTTTAACAATGAGATTATACCAAAAATCTTACACCTATCCAAAGCACCTTATCAAACAGTTATCGTGAAGCTCAATGAATTGAAAACAAAACAACAATAGCTAGTAAATTTTAGTTTAATTCCGCCTAGGGGTGAGATTGATTCTACTAATAAAGGGACATCACACCATACTTTTGCATTGATATTTTAGAGCCAAATCAAGTAATTATCAAGAATAACTGCCCACCTCCTATAATAGATGCATTTTTTTATGAATTGCAAGCTGCAAAATTATTATTCAAAACAGACCTATGATAAGAAAATATCAATTAAGAAATTAGGGAGATGGTATACTGAATAAAGATTTTTGAACAAGAAAACAACAGTATGAATTTACAATAATACCATTTAGATTATCAAATGGCATAAAAAACCCTTTATGAATTAGATGAACACAATATCCATTCATACCTTGAACAACTTGTTATGATCCTTAAATGGCGTTCTAATTTATTCAAAAGCTCTAAGGCTCACAAACAACACGTTCAAAGAGGGTTATAAATCTTGCAAGATTATTAGCTCTTAGTAAGATAATTTCAGAATACTTACTAGTAAATGTTATTGTATTTTGTAAATACATTAAAAAAAATCCTAATACGTTGGATAACATTCAACCAATATCTTAAACATTTAAGCACTACAATTGTTACTCTTTTTTCATTATCTGTATTTTAAAAGGAAGGAAGGTGTCTTATTTTTCTAAGAAACTATACTTTCAATGGTAATATTTTTCAAAACGAAAATACATAATGTTTGTGATAAAACTTGTGTAATGGTTGGAAAAAGTGGATCTTAATTCTTAAATGATACCATATTCAATCAAGATTCACTTAATTTTGTGCCCATAGTAATTCATGCCTGCTGAATTTTCGAAGAATAAAAAAGACAACAAACATACTGTAACAAATGCTAAGCATGAAGAGCATATATTCAGCATACAAAGTAGCTAATAATGAATCAAAAAAAAAAAAAAAAATCAACAGCTTTCAAAAAAGTATGAATGGAATGGACATCAGTTTATTCTTTAAACTGGAAAAAAAAAAGTCTGTTATATAAGAGCCGTGATGGATTATCATACCAAACAGCTGCCTTTTTAGATCTTCTTGCATGGTATCATTGTTGCAAACAAAAATATATCCTCCAAGAATCTCATTCCTAGGAAGCATCTCAGTTGAAGGCAAAGTCTTAAAACGCTTGTCAACAATATTGTTATTGCTACCACCACTGTTGTTGTTATTATTGTTGTTGTTGGCACTGATGTTGTTATTATTGCTGGTGTCCTTGACTAAAATGCTATTTGCATACTTCGTGATTCCAATATTCATCTTAAAGTTGTTTGCATAGTTAACATTGGGTTTTTGGTACATAGAATTCAAGTTGTACGCACTATTTCTCAACGAAACCTTTGTTGCAGCCTCGTTCAACTTCAGATCCATGTTCATCAGACCAAGACTCAGGTTTTCAAAGTTACCATCTTCTTGGAGCCCCAACTTCTCCCATGGTTTGGTCTCAATGATGTTCCTTGGGTGATCAAAGTTGTTGATACGCTCACCCTTTGATCTGGTCATCTCTGCCAGTTTAGAAGTAATAACAGACCATTGGTGATCCTCTGAGACCTTGGACTGTCCGCGGAACTCATCCCCCAATTGCCAAAGGCTATCCATTTTACAGAAGCTTTCCTAAAAAAAAGGAATAAGTCAGCCAATTGTTCAAGTAATAGCGACCTACAGTCAAGTAAATT
This sequence comes from Phalaenopsis aphrodite, assembly GCA_003013225.1. NCBI lineage: Eukaryota > Viridiplantae > Streptophyta > Magnoliopsida > Asparagales > Orchidaceae > Phalaenopsis > Phalaenopsis aphrodite. Next base: position 732,641 of record NEWO01000200.1, read on the forward strand.
ACAAATGGCATGGCAACAGTTTTTCTTAAATATCAGCACTGTAAATAAATCATATTCCTTTAAGAAAACAAACATAAGCATCCGACTAAAACAAAATCCATTCATAATCCCAAAAGAGTGACATGGTAAATTGGGAAGACAACCATACAAATATAGAAAAAACTTTGGAATTAAGTAGCTAGTTAAGAGAATATAAAGCAAAATTTTTTAAATATAAAGAAAACCATAAAGTACTGAAGTGATTTCATCTTTCCTCTCACTAAAACGGAAATATTCTGAAAAAAGGGAATCATAAATAAAAAACTAGCTATGTGCACTTACCTAAGAAAAAAGACCGCTTCAACGACTTCCTTAATAAAAGAGAAAGAAGCACCGTTTTAATGCCAACAATGATAGTCAACTAATTTTAAGAGCATCAGATCATAATCCAGCTTTGTCAGCTACACCAACTCTCTTTCAATTTAAACTCGAAGCACATTTACCCATTTACATCGAAAACAGTCAGAAGTAGGAGAAAATCTTAAAAAAAAAAAAAAAAAAGAACTAGCGGCCAAAAAGACACATTGTCGTCAACTTAGTCTTAAATATTAAATCTTTAACACAAATCAAAACTTGAAACGAAAAAATCTAACCAACCTTCGCATGATCATGATCAAACAAAACCAAATCTGCAATCAAGCAGTCAATTACCCCCGGACAAAAGAAGCAAGATAAAAAAAAATGTCATGCCCTAGATCACTCACTACAAAATCCACCGTAAAATCATCAAAACGTCTAGAATTAGGAACAATGAAAGAAGAAGATAACAGTAAATTTCAGCATCCCACTAACCTAGATTGAAGAATAGCGCGAAACAAAAGCGGCGGCGAGAGCTGTGATCTGTGATCCGTGAATTGTATTGATCCGTACGAGCGTTAACAAACCCTAGTATTCGTATTTGATTTTGGGGTAAGAAATGTGGGAGGATGTAAAGCAGAAAACCACCTACCCCTTTCCGACTCTCACTCACTCACAACTCAGAGGATGCGAAAGGAGGATGAGAGTTAGCGCCTCCTCATTTTAATGGATGGACATCACAAAATACCCCTGCATTTTTCATAAAACGCAAATATGCCACTTCGAAGGCTTATTTAAGATAATCATTATAAATAAGGAAGATTCATATACAAATCACACAATTCTTATGAATTTACATATCAACATCTAAAGTATCGTTATAACATTTTATTGTCATAAATCTATATATGTCGAATTCAATTTTGACTTAAGAGTTTCGCAAAAAGAATAAAATATAAAACGATAGAAAGAAAGAGAGAGTGAACAATAACTTAGAACGAGTATACTGACCTTCCATGGCTAATATTATGCAACCCTAATTTTTATGATGGCCTTTGATTTATAGGCAAAGGAGACACGACTCCTAAAATTGCATGGAGGCCTCTACTTTAATAGGGTTTACACAAGATATTATAAGTATTTTGCTTTGGTGGGGCCCGGGGATCTCTTGGAGTCCTAGACTATATGAGGTGGCTGATCTGGTCGACCATCTATTTCAGTATGATTGTTAGATCGATTGACTGCCCAAGTGTAGTTCGTTGGTCGCTCTTGTCAAGTTGGACTAATATAGTTTGTCGAACGCTCATGTGAAGTCGGTCGGGTATAGTTGGTTCATCACTTCTGTGAAGTCGGGCGGATAGAGTTGATTTGTCACTCTTGCGAAGTCGGTTGGATGTTGTTGATTTTCCTTACAGAGAGACTGTTGGACGATGAGTTCTCGGTGGTTTTCAATACTTTTCGAGTCGATTGCTTTTGGTTGATGACTATTATTTGAGCTCCACATGAGTTATTTTCTCATGAGGTTACTACATTGCCCTGTCACATCCTTTGGGTCTGTTGGATTTCTATAAGATTCATGTTAACAAGTTTTTTGTGTACAATTCCGAACAACATGAAATCTTAGCCATCTACTCGTCGTGGTGCAGACAATCATGCGGGACTTTCTGATTCTTAATCCCCATCATTAAAGCATCCATAATTGTGAAGAAAAGGAAATTCCCCTGGCTCATCCTATGAACTGCATATGTCTCGAGCCGCTCCTTATTCGACATCTTGTGAAAGTGGTTGATCCACGGATGGCTCTCCAATAAAGAAGTAGCATCTCCTAGAGGATCCATGAGATAATGAGTGAGAGGCAGAAGAGGTCACAAAAGACGATCAAAGCGAAACGACGATTAATGCTCCCAACCGATGATCGATATGCCTTGTAGGCACACACCGCATGGCAATAAGTGAGGCACGACGCTGCTCACATCCATGAACCACCGAAGTAATCATTATCTACTTGTTCGACAATATCTCCGCAAAACCCTAACACGTAGAAATAAAAAGTACCCTGCAAGATGAAAATGGGGAAGAAGCGTAGAAGGAAGAAAAATTAGGCTTTTTCAATTGAAAAAAAAAATTTGCACAAATTTTAAGAAAATTTTGTGCTTCTTATCCCTTTTCATCTTACAGGGTACTTTTAGCATTCATTTTTTGATACAACATACACGAAACATCCTTATGTTGGGCTCCGAGTTAAGTGTCGTCAAACCGACAGCGCTTCTGTTATCCTTTGCATTGACGTTTTTTTCCTGTGGCATAAGGTTGAATCTGCCTAATACAAGTGCTCTCGTGATATAGATCATTGATGGTTGCTCCATATGTGTTTGTGCCTTAAGCTTAAGGTCTGGGTAGATGGATTTCATGTTGGAACTGCTCAACTCGACAATACGCCTTAAGCTTAAGGTCTAGATAGATGGATTTCATGTTGGAACTGCTCAACTCGACAATACGTAGATAGTTCGACCTCTTGAACTTTTTTTTAGGTGCATTTATGGTCCCTACGAAGGTCCAAGGATCGTTACATGCTCACATTTGATCCTTTGAAGGTCTGGCGAGGTCTGGAACCCCCTTAGCGAGCTTATCTGAAAGCTCAATTTTTATGGGATCTGGCATGTCCGCGCCTACTTTAGACGTGGCCATGCCTAGTTAATGGCGTGACAACGCCTAAGTCGGGTGTAGCCACACCCAGACCTCCTCGAAGAGCATAAAAGGGTTGTAGTCGACATGACCACGCCCGAAGGTGGTGTGGCCACGCTGACCAAGTAGAGACTATAATATATTTACGCTGCAAAATGGGCGTGACCATACCCATATCTTAGCAGGCGCCCAAGTTCCTTGAGCGGTGTGAACACACCCACAAGCAGCGTGGCCACGTTGCCTAGACAGAGCGCCCATGTAATTACGTCAGACCTCGGATATGGTCACACCGGGCCTTCATCTGTGATGCTTTGAACAGTGGCATGATCACAGTCAAATGAGGTGTGGTCACACTGTCAGACCTGTTCACAAATTGTGGACCTCCGGTCTCTGAATTCATGTTGGCAAGGCGACCTGAATAGTTGGTCCTTTCCCTTTTGCCTGATTCTTTACCCAATTAAGGCATAGGTGATACTTTGAGGCCATTCCAAATTGGGAAAGCAGCCTTGGAACCTTGGATAAACCCCCTATAGATGAATAACCCAGGTGGAAGGGCTCATTTGAGCTATTCGATCACCATTAGAGAAGGAGAGCATGTAGAGAGCTTGAGTAGCTTAGGAAAAGATTCCCTGAAGCTTTGAGAGGGAAATTCTTCACCTCCCTTTAAGAGAAATTCAGGGAAAAAGTTCCTCCATCCTTTCCCTCTCTTTCCTCTGGTTTTCATCATTTGCTCCGATCATCTTCCGTCTCTAGTGACTTTAAAGAAGGAAAATTCCAGCGTTATTGTCATCTCAACTCTCTGGCAAAAAGAGCTTCCTTTTATCTTTGGAGAAAGCAAACTCTAGCATTTTCGTCACTCTCTCTGGTCGGGAGAGCTTCTAAAACGAATGTTGGACTTCGATAAACCATCGCGGCGGTGAGACTTTCCAAAATTTTATTCTTCTTTTCATTAGGGCCCATAGGTCTGGATGTTAGAGAAATTTGGTTAAGATTTTGCTTTTCTAGAGGAAACCTCATAGGATTATGAGCCTTTGTGTTTTCCCTATAAATCCATGAGAAAAACACATCTTTTTCCATTCTAGACCAAAATTCAAACGTCGGGATCATTGCAATCTCACATTTGCTTTGGTATTTCGTCCCAACGATGGGAAAGGTAAAATCCACCATGTTGATGTAGAGAATGGAAAGTCTTGAGACTTTGATGTTCACTAAGCAGTAAAGGTTTTTCCCACAAAATCCCTTCATGTCGGGCAAATGGAGGTGTCCTCCCTTCACTTTGTAGTGACACCGACTTTGTCTCGTCCTCTGCTATAGGATACCGCGTAAGCTTGCTAAGGTGGCATGATTCATCATCGAATCTAATCAAATATTATATTGCATGTGTTTCACATTTTTATTATAGGCACCGCATATATTATTTTCAAAAATTTCATCAAAACCATCCATTTTTGCATGTGTCGTTGATCGACTGCATCCTATAGTTCGATCGATTTTTGTTGATCTACTCAATTGATCAGCCGCTACTGGCCCAATCACATCGATTGACTACCATTCATTGATTGATTGCACCCATTGGTCTGAGCGATTATCATTGGTTTACTCGATCGATCGACCACCACCGATCAGATCGTATTGAACGACCATCCTTTGCTGATTGGCTGCACACCTTGACCCAATCAACCATTTATGGTCTATTTGATTCGTCAGCCACCACAGGCCTAAGCGTATCGATCGACATCCTTTGTGGATCGGTAGCACACCCCATCCTGATCAACAATTTCTGGTCCTTTAAATCAGTTGGTTGTTGTCGACTTGAGCGTATCAATCAACCATTGATCAATCACACGCTCCAGGTTGATTGACTATCTCTGATCCACTTGATCGTTCAGCCTCCACCTGCCTAATTGTATCAATCAACCACCTACTATTCTTCGGTCCACATGATCGATCTGCGCTGCCACCAACTCGATCAGTATAATGACCACTATCTGTTGACATGGTTGATTAACATCACCACTAATCGACCTTTTGCATTTTGTATGATGTATTCATTGCATACTTCTTGATATTGCCCATATTAGTACATGCACAATTGCACACCATTGTGCACCCATGAGCATATCTCCACATATGTTCATGATGAGTACTCATGCCTCCCAGCGATACATTACCCTATATATCGACTTCATGTCATCTGTATGTCACTTAACACCACGCTATAAGTGGTTTGCACTTATGCTTTCTACACTTGTGTGTATGCTTGCCTTACACCTTGCATGTTAATGACTTGCTTATTTGAAGACTTTGCATTTGCATTAGTGTTCTCATACAATTACTCCTCATAGTCACACATCATGTGAATGGATGGCCCTCCACTGAGCCAATCCGTTGTGGAATTCCATCCAATAAGAGTTAAATCCTTTCACTCTCAACGACACCACTCTAGAACGACGCAGGTACCCCTCAAGGTCACTATATTAATGACACACCCACCCTCGAGTCACCACCTCCACAACACACCCACCCTCGGATCACCGTCTCCACAACACGCTCACCCTGTGGGCCACTGCCTCCTCGCCACACCCACCTTTCGGGTCACCGCCTCCACAACACACCTACACTTCGGGTCACTACCTCATCGACACACCCACCATCTGAGTCACTGCCTCCACTACACACTCATTTCTATGTGTCGTACGTCTTGCATGCATCATTCGACATTATCGACGCATCCATCATTAATATGCAAACTTTATGTTAGTGGCAAATGTTTGTCATCTTTCGATCACTCTGAATTTTTATGTAGTTTTTCCCTTATCTTAACGACGAATTTGGCTCGTTAGTTGATTGGCCCATTGCTGATCACGACGGGGTTGCGAGTGTTGCTCGCAGGGATGTTTTGGTGGGAAAATACTAGCTACCACATCGTGTTTAACACACATATGTTGTGCTAAAGTTTCAAGAGGTCTAATATGTGCCACTTAGACCTTCTATTTCATATGAAATATTTTTAAAGTATAAAAGTCTATATTTTTATTACACATATGCATCATCTTTTTGAAATCTTTTTTGAAGTTCGTGCATATTTAACTTAGGCCATACACAGGTCAAATTTTCAAAACCTTTTCAAAACTCGTATCTAGTGGCACCTCTTATAATCCTTGGATTTTTTGGATGGGTCGGTGATGGTGACCCCATCAAAACATAGATTAGCTTTTTGATATAACCCTACACTCACTTAAATACTATGCCAAGAAACTACGTTAGTTTGTAGTGCCCCGATCTGACTACCTCTACCTGTTAGGGATTAATCCCTTCCTTTGAGTACCCCAGTTCAACTTTTTTGCTCCTTTTGCTTTTATTTGTATCACCTCGACAACTTGCTTTACGATAAACTACCACCCATTTAGGATACGATGGTTTATCCTCTACCCTTACGTCTTGGATGTGCTTTGATGTATTGGGATTTCCCATCTAGCTGATTCGGTTATTTTACAGACTATGTGTTTTGATGAGTCTGTTACCCATATGGGGACCGTAAAAGGCCCAATATTCGCCCCATGACTTAATAGGAGCTTTGAAAGTATTGGAACATTCCCCTGTGAAATAATTGTACTTTGATAGCTCTGTGCTAGTTGTCATTACTAAAGTAAGCAAAACTCATTTGGATCAAGAGTATTTTTGGGCAACCCCCAAGTTGTTATTAACCAAGTGAAATATGTTAACTTGGGAGCATTTTGAATTCAGAATAGACAAACACATCTGAATCTATGGTTATGGGTATTTTACGTAACTATTCTTTAACAAATATTGGTTCAATGTGCCTTCGCTAGATCTTATTTGTGCGGACATACTTGACCTATTCTTGCGAGGTTTATCACACGCAAGTTCTATATGTTTTCTTTCTCTTTGTTTGTCTTCTTCGTTGTATGTCGTTGTTTTTCTAGTTCCGTTCTTCTCCAGATATTCTTATGATCTAAGAGAAAGACTTATTCAGAAAATAGAATTACACGACGATAAACAATCTGACGACTTATTCAAAAATAAAAAAAAAAATAAAAAAAAAACATAACATGTACTTGCAATTTTGGTGTTAGGTTTTTGAAGCGATATTGTTCAATAATTAGCCAAGGAATATTTTAGTAGTTCAAAGATGTGGGTGGCATCGTGCCTTGCCTCTTGTTGTGTGGTGTGCCTACGAGGTGTGTTTCTTGAAGGTCGGAAGCATTGGCCAACGTTACGCCCAGATCGCCTATTGCAACCTCTTTGGCCTCTCACTCATTGTCTTATGGATCCTCCTGGAGATCGCTCCTCCCTGATCGGAGGGCTTTCCATGGATCAACCACTTTTCAAAGACGCTAGATAGAGAGTGGTTTGAGAAGGACGTGGTTCTGCGGGTGGCTTGGAAAACTTCTTTTTCTTCACAATTTTGGCTGCTTTAATGATGGGGATTAGGAACCAGAAAGACCCGCGTGATCATCTACACCATGACGAGTGGATGGTTAAGATTTTATGTTATCGGGATTTGTATAAGAAAACCTACTAACAAGAATCTCAAGAAAATCCGATAGACCCATAGGTCGTGACGTGATAATGTAGGAACCCCTGGGAAAATAACTCACATGGAGCTCAATCATCAGTCCTCAACCAAAAGCTCACGACTCAGGGAGCTGGGGAACCCACCGAGAGTTAAATCGTCTGACAGTCTCTGCATAAAACGAATCAACAACACCTTGTCGACTTCACAGGAGCGACCAAGCAACTATACCCGACCGATTTCATTGAAACAACCGACAAATTTTTTTATAATTTATTTTTTTTTACATAATTTGTTTATTAACATCTTTATCAAAACACTTTGAGAATTTATTAAAAAATGATTTCATTTATAATTTAAAAAAGAGAAATTCATTGTTGTTTGTGCATATTTTAAATAAATATCTAAATTTCATAATATGAATATATAATATCAATTCTTGTTCAACTGATTTCTTATTTTAGTATGTACTATGTAAACCTACCTTGAATATTAAGTAGTCAATGAATTTTATATTTCTCATTGTTTGATTTATATGTCAAGATTTCCTAAGAAAAATTTTAAAGAGAAATCATTATAACTAAGATGTTTCTAAGATATTTAAGAGAAGACTAATACCACAAAATTTATAGTTGACAAGCCAAACCATCACAAAATAATTTTTCTGTGATGGGTTTAACTTATCCATTTACTATAAATTTCATTGAGTAGAGCTTGAGTTCTAAGGGTCTATTTGATGCAGCTGTAGCTGTTTAAAGAAGCAGTTGTGAAGTTTATGGAGAAGAAACAAATATTCAAAAGGTGTGATAGCTATTCTCAAATTTTTCCCCAAAAAAGCCAGACCTTAGTTTTCTAGCTGCCACTGCAAGTAGCTAGTTCTGGTGGCAAAATGAAGCTTTCAGCCTAAGTTCTTTGAAAATGTAGACAAAATGCAGTCTAGCCGAACATAAAAAACTATAGTGTGGCACCGCACCGCCCTTCCAAACACACCTTAAGGGTATGTTTGGAGCATCTACAACTGTTTAAAAAAGCAATTGTTTGAAGAATGAGCTGTGAAGCTGCTGCTGAAGTTGTTGTTCAAAAAGCGGTGTTGGCCATTACAAATTTATTTTTTGAAAGTCAAACCGTAACTTTCTAGTAGCACTACACCTAGTTAAGTTCAGAGACAATTTTCCCAAATAGAAAAAAACTTAGAGCCGCACAATTTTCAGCTTCATTTTTTTTTCGAAAAAATCGATAAAAACACAATTTTCCCAAATAGAAAAAAACTTAGAGCCGCACCACATCGCCGCCCCAAACACACTCTAAAACTTTTTCGAGTTGACGAGCGATAAACGGTCAATCACAAGTAAGACTCTGGTGAAAGGCATGATAAATAAAGCTAATAAATGGGTTTACCAACCGAACAAGTCAATCCACAACAAAACATTTTTTTGCCATGGATCAACCATCTAGTAGCAACTCGCCGATCCTTGCATGTAGAATAATTTATTCATGTGGTATTCCACAATTAATCAATAACATTTTCAACTTGATAGAAATATTTACTATTTCTCGTGTTATATTCTATATTCAACAAATATATTCTTGTGTGTGTGTGTGTGTGTGATGTTATGTTGTGTTTGTCAAACACAATATCAATATAAAAGCTAATTGCAATAATGTTATTGTATCAAACAATAATAATATAAACAACTATTTTAACATAAAGTCATAAATAAAATAACATAATATCAAATGAATGATTCATTATTTTATTTATCATGTTTTATAGACTTACAATTTCTCCTCTCCGGCCTTATATCTTCACATCTACTCATGCACCTACTTATTCATATTTTTATTTGTCTCACTATATCTTCATATTCACCTATATATATTCACTTGTTCACATATATTTATAAATATCAAATACTCTTATAAATGATTATATAAATACAAATGCCATTATAATTCCACATGAAAGCACATAATAAAACCACCTGACCTCATGAACTAATTTATCTTTTCTTTTTTTTGCATGTATAATTATAATACAAAGTGTATAAATATCATATTCTTTATAGGAATATCTTCAAATATGGTGTAGAATGTCTAATGATCAATATATACAATGGTCATAAAAAAGAAAAAAAAAAATATTGGGTAAATTAATATACATGATAAATAATTATAATTCATACAATCATTTATATGCAATATCCAAAATAATATTTTTATGCTTTTATACCTCTATAGTAAATTTATTTGAGTTCAAAATACAAACTAAAATGTATAGAATAATATATAATAGAAAATTCCTTATAAAATTATAAAATATATATGCCAATATGTTCACCACAGTTTATTATACAACATATTCTATATATCTTCCTAGATTTAAAATTTAAATTTTAACTAAATAAAACATGAGTCGGTTGATGATTAGAACGAAGAGTGTTAATGAGCCTAATATCAACATATTGAGGTTCTGTTCGTGTTTGGTTCATTAGCCAATGTCCAAATTAGTTTCACCTCCCAAAAGAGCCCTAAAGAGAGGTGGGCAGCCCAGGACTTAAATACTGTTTTTCGGCCCTACACCTAGCCAATGTGAGACTGTTTATTCATTACATTCTCCTCCACCCAATCACGTGACACCCTCGTCACGGATTGACTCCACGAGGATCCCACTGGACCATGGAAAGTCCACACACCTGATAGATAGCAATCTACTTTGGTACCACTTATGACCTCCAAAAAGAACCCTTAAAAAAAGTGGGCAGGCCAGGACTTAAATATTATTTTTCAGCCCTACATCTAACCGATATGAGATTATTTATTTGTGACCATTCATGTTCAACTCTATATTGCTCAAATTAATTCGTTAGGAGCTCAAAACATGTTTATTCATTTGTTTGCTCAAATTTGATTCAAATTCACTTGAACACAACTCATGAGCCAACTACCATGTAGGCGACACTAAGCCAAGTGGCTTGAGCTTATACGGTTCGGATGAGATTTTTCCTGTATTTAAACAATGCTAAGGGTATAAGTAACGTATCTTCCGAGATGTGGGACTAAATAAATGTAAAAGTAATATGAAGCATGGCTTTGTTCTTTCCTTTTCTTTTGTTTGGGCATTTATTATGTATTTGCATATTTAACACCAAAGCAAATATATTTCAAATACTATTATCATTCTCTTACGCATTTATTATATTACTAAATTTCAATCTTGATTCTATCGTCATATAATCTAATAATCAATTATTTTATTTGCTTTCTTTTGTGTATACATTTTCATAAAAGAATTGAATTAGTCTAAGCGAAGAAGAAATTGAAAAAAATGATTTTAGACATTGTGGATGGAACAACCATGTGATGTGGATTAAATTACGAAGATCCTTCATATTATGAAATTTTATATTTTTATTATATTTTATTTGCATAGTGATATAAGTTTTGCATTTTAAATGAAATTTATTTTTTAAAAAATGAAAATTAAAACACGGCGAATGCACGCACATCGGCACATGCACATAATGTATTATCATATCTAGCACTTAATATTTCATATTTATATACTTAGCACTTTTAATGTATGAGTTTATGGCACTAATGATTATAAGTGTAAAAATTTAAGACTTAGATGTGTAAATAAATGAATTTTATACGGCTTTTATGCAAGGGTGGACAAAAGTAGGTCTAATGGAGGGGAATTGCCCCCCTCAAATTTAGATTGTTATTTATATGAGAGATCAAGTTGGTCTTTTGGCTATCCTGAAATATTATTTTACTCTTGATTGGCCTAACCCCACCCACATTTGGCCCCCCTAAAAAAAAGGTTTGTTCCGCCCTTGTTCGCATATAGATTTCCTTAAAAAATTATTTTTACCAGTCCAAGAACAAACAACTCATGGTTGACTCGCTAAATTGCTCATGTTTGAATTGTTCATTAAATAAACAAGCCAAACTTAAATATTTTTGTTAAGCTTGAATTATTAACTAACCAAATAAGAACAACACTTTGCTCGGTCGTATTCTACTTGTTTTAGCTCGAAATAAAGAAAATATATAAATTATCTATATTATTTATGTAATAATTTATTACATATATTCATATCTAAATTAAAATAATTACGGGTTGTGTGATATTACAAAATTTATTAAAAAAATAAAAAATATATATATTGAAGAATATTTATTTAATATTAACAATAAATTAAAAAATATTTTAATCATGTCACGGCCAAAAGCTAAATTCAAAACAAAAACCCCAAGAAAGTGGGCCCAAAAGATGAAGGGGTGCAATTTAGTACCTACAATGACAATACTTAGCAAGATTTCCAAAAAATAATACCAAGAGACGTACGAAACCAACCTCTTCTCCGAGGGGACAAACTGCCCCCTAGACGTAGTAAAAATTTGAATTTGAGAAAAGCCGATGCACTATTTCGATCTGTGGCTGGGATCAAACACGAAAAAAAATGCACAATCACTTGTTTAGTCTCACATCAGCAGGAGAACTTTACCTACACCTTTAGAGGTCTTCAAATGCAAAAAATCCCTCTTTTAAGCACTAGTCAAGTGGCCCTGCTCACACTACTGTTATAGCTCTTGAGCTCCAATTTGAGCTGTATACGAGCTTAACTCAAGCAAACGACCTTGAATTGAGCCGAATGCAAACAAATTTTTTATGGAATATTTCAAACAAGAGCCGAACATGAACAAAAAAAAAAATGAATGAGCCGAACCCAAACAAGCCTTAGGCTAGCTCAAGCTCTGCTGCTGGTTCACACCCCTAAACGGAATATAAATACTGCAAAGGGGAAAAAATTAAATAGTTTAATGTCCTGCAATAGAAAATTATAAATGGAAAACTTTTAAAATAGAAGCCAATAGAGCATATTTATACACATTCCCTTCGGGTTCTCAGCTACTAAGTATTTTGTAATTATATTATTTCTTAGTGCAGTTTCATGAAATGCACTTTAACTGGTTCTTTATTATAATCTAAAAAGCGAAACCAGAAGTCAAAAATTGAAACAAATCTATAAAAATTACATTTTTAATCCAAAAAAATAGCAATGATGATAAATAAAATATTATATGATAACTTCTTAAATTACAAACGTCAAGCTATGAATTTTTTTTTTTTTTAAATCGAGATCCAAATCCAAAATTTTAATATTTAAGCTTAGCCGCGCAGGATAGACGCTCCAAGCACCCAATTCCTCTTTGTTGCTACTCTTTACCACGTCTCTCTCTCTCGATCTCTCTTTCCCATGAAGCGATTCCCTGGATTCTTCATCGCCCCCCTCCTCCTCCTCGCTCTAATCTCCGTTTCCTACTTCCAATACAACTTTGACGGGACATGGAAGTATCCTTTCCGCTCGTCGGACCTCCTCCCTCTTCTCCCCTCCTCAATCTCGTGGCCGATCCTCCGTTCGCTGCGCAGCGCCGTCGACCTGCTCCCGACGTACGTCGGCGTCGTATCATCGCCGGAGACCAAACTACAGTGGAAAGGTGCGTGCTTTTACAACAACACGGCGTGGATGGAGTTTCACAATAAGAGTAAGTCTCCATACGGCGGCGGAACTCTCCATATAATGGTTCGTTCTCGAACAAGTTTCTTTTTTGTCTGAAGTTTTGGTGGAATCGGGAACTTGATTTCTTATATTTGTCTTTTTGCGGGAGAAAATTAGGTTTTTGGTCTTATGTTCATAGAATTTGATGATCGGGCAAGTTGAATCAGCACGTGGGTCTGAATTATTGATATCAATGCCATGCATCTTCCAGAGGATTTCAGTGCTTTTTGAAGATTTAGCTCTTTGATGCTATCGGATTAGAAGGCAGCTGCGTGTCTATTTGAGCCGTCCATTTTTTAATCATTAGGGATTGCGTGTCTAATTTTTTTAACTGTCATGAAGTTAATTTTTCTCTGTGTTCATATTTGATTCAAGCAATGATATGATTTATATTTAGTTAAAGATTTCGATAGTACTGCTTAGCTTCTGTCATCTTCATTAATTACATTGGTTATAGTACTGATTCATGTGTAGGGATTCAACTAAATTGAGTAATTTATGAAGGTGGAACCAATTAATTTCTCAAAAGCTGAAGAAATTTATGGATCAATTCATCTGGCCGGATTTTGGAAGCTGTGTGCTTTTTGTAAATACATTCTTTAATGACTTTCTTCATGATACTTTGAATGAAATTTTAAGATGAAGCATTTTAATTGGGCAATAAGTAATCAGTGTTACCTGTTAACTAAGCATTTGAAGTTTTTTGAGGAACATAAGAACTTTGGAATAGTTTTTATTTTTTATTTTTTTTCAAATTTTTATAGCATCACGCTTTGATTCTGCTCTACCTGAATTCTAAAAAAATGAATTTAAAAGAGAAGAAAATAATGAATATTGTTTGTGTAAGTTGCCATCATGAAGAGGCTAAACTGAGAGCTGAATGGTTATATCCTAAAGGAATCTGAGTCTTGATAAATTTTCAGCGTCTTCTAATCTGAAGTTTTCATATCCATTTTCTACCTGTATTTATCATCTCGTACAATTTCTAATGCAGAACCATCACTTTACTCAATACTCAGTTTTCTAGTCCAAACTTTCAAATGTTCACAATATACTCCAACATTCTATTTTTTATACTTTTGTCCAGGTCAATAATGCTCATAGCTGGACTTGTATGGATCTTTACGTTTTTGCAACTCCATATCGCGTTACGTGGGATTATTATTTTTTGTCTCGAGAGCATACCCTTGAGTTTGATGAGTGGGAGGGAAAAGAAGAGTATGAACATGTAAGTTTATGAGGAAAAGTTTTTTATTTTTAACTTTATATGGATGTTGGAATGACATTTTTATTTCATAATTGGTATATATTCAAATTGTGTCATCAGGTAAAACATCATGGCGTGTCTATCTTCCTCATGCAATCTGGGATGTTGGGAACTCTCCGTGCTTTGTGGGACGTTTTCCCTCTATTCACAAATACGGGATGGGGTGAGAACTCAAATCTCGCTTTTCTCAAGAAGCATATGGGGGCGAAATTTGAGGAACGACCCAAACCTTGGATATCGAGCATCAATGTTGATGACGTTCACTCGGGTGATTTTTTAACTTTATCTAAAATCCGTGGCAGATGGGGTGGTTTTGAAACTCTTGAAAAGTGGGTGACTGGTGCGTATGCTGGTCATACTGCTGTTTGCCTAAAGGATTCTGAAGGAAAACTTTGGGTTGCGGAATCTGGACATGAAAATGACAAGGTTAGTGCCATATATTAACACTAGAAATTAAATTTTTTATTTGGGAAATTTAACTACATACCCCAAAATTCTTATGTATTTACATATCTAACACCTAAAGTTTGATATTTACACTTACTACACCTTATTTTCGTAAAACTATGCTGGAAAGGTTATTGCACTTTTAAAAAGATGGTGATGGTGATAATTTAGACTTGGTGTTAAAAAATTGAGTGGTATGCATGCAAATATGAATGTGTAGGTGTTAGATATATAAATAAATAAGAATTGTGCTGTCGGTATGTAAATGCCCCTTTTTATTTTCTTGGTTCATAATGTAATGAATTTGACAACCCCAAATAGTTGGGATAAGCTTAATGATGATGATGATGATAGTGCAATGGATTTCCTTAATTAAATTTCTTTTAATGGCATGCATTGCACTGGTAAATATTTTTCACTTGTTGAATAATTATCAGTTTGTTTTAAACTGAACAATAATCAATAATTATCAGAAAAAATTAAATTTTTAAATGTTTATATGACATTCTAATGGAAGCTTAGAAGTATGGAGTGAGAGGGTTTCACACAACATTGTCGAAAACTTTGAAAAGTGGTTGATGTGGTCTCTCATCCTGTTAATGATATTAATGAAACGAAAGTTGCTCAGATTGGATTGCATTTTGAGGTCATCAATAGAGCATTCAATAACACTTTTCTTGAAATTTTTTTTGCTGTTTTTTACTGATATATCCTTTGTGCCTAGTAATGGTTTATATCTTTTCTTTAGCTCATTAAAAAATTGAAATGGCTATAAAAAGTCATGGGATCAAAATTGACGCAATTTACCAGGTTTTATATGATATTTATGCATAACTTCCGTGTAATTTAATATGATGATCATACAAATTTTTTACAGGGTGAAGATGTAATTGCTATATTACCATGGGAGGAGTGGTGGGATTTTGAATTGAACAAAGATGACTCAAATCCGCAAATTGCATTGCTTCCACTGCATCCTGATGTCCGTGCCAAATTAAATGTTACTGCAGCTTGGGAGTATGCGCGAAGCATGGATGGAAAGCCTTATGGCTATCACAATATGATCTTCAGTTGGATAGATACTCCAAAAGATAACTACCCGCCACCAATTGATGCACATTTGGTATGATATGCAATTTCTTATTTTTCAACATATATTAGTTATGAGTATAAACATCAAAATTCTCCATAAGGGAAGGATATTTCTATAAGTTTTACACCATTAAACGTTTGAGTGCTTTGACACGTGGGCAGCATTATTGCACTCTAATCTTACCATATTTCCCATATTTGTTTTCTTTTTGTTTGTTGAGGAAAACCAGAACTGCAAGATGTTATATATTCCTCTTTAGCATATAAAGTTGATTGCATGTTATCATTCTTCATAGGTTGCTTCTGGTATGATAATGTGGTCTAAAATTCAGCCAGCTTATGCTGCTAATATGTGGAATGAAGCCTTGAACAAACGGATTCAAACTGAGGTTTGTCTCTATCTTTTTATTTTATTGAAATAATACTGAAAGTTCAGAATCATTGAGGTGGAAGGTTATGAGATTTGCGTATTGCTGATTTATGTTGATTTCGTACATGATATGTAAGCTCATAGCCATCTATTTCTTTCTTTCTTTCATTATTTTTTGTTCATATGCTTGGTTATCCTTGGACTGAAGTTTTGGGGAAAGAAATACAATTTGTGATACATCAAAACACTCACAGATCAAAATTCACAATCCACCAACTCTTAGGCAAAACTTTTGTCTCGTTGGATTAGAACCAGAAAAAAAAGCCAAAAAATAAAGTAAAGATTTTCAACTTAAGAAGAAAATTAACCTAGAATTAAAAACCATGCCACTAATATGATTTACGCTGCAAAAAGAAAAGCCAAATTGTTGTAGATTAACAACAAATATATAGGGGAACTAATACATGATTATCTTCAAAGGACTAACCCTACTATATATAATATCATGAATGGAAGGAAAACAAGCAACCAACTCCCAATGGGCTAAATTTCTAATTATGTTCATATTCATAATTGATTTTATACTCATATTCAATTTCAAATTTGGATTTTGATTCTTGCCTAGTTTTAGGTTTAGGTTCATGTGCACATTCTATTATATATGCAAACTCAGATGCAAAAACCGCATATATATAAATTCAATAGTCCCAGACTATTTGCAAGGGGTCATTTTAGTATAAAGTCTATACAAGTGTCATGTTAGTCCCCATGTTTTTTAAATTAAGGCTAAATTAATCATCCACGGTGATTGATTCAACCCATATTAAAAGAGTATGTGGATTAAGGTGTCATTTTTATACTCTGATACTAAAATGCCCCCATATAAATAATTAGGGGGCTATTTTGACAAATTAGTTGAATTCATATTATAAATATAAATCATTTTTTTAATCTCTGTTACTTTGGAAGTGACGCGCTCAATGACCTGAATACAATGATAAGTGTGCAATGGCTGTTGCACTGGCCCCCTAGTGTATTTTAAATGAGCAAGGAATCTTACATTATGGACCGGTATGGGTGAAAAAGTTAAGTCCATGAAAATAGTATTAGGATATGAACTTATAATATATATATATATATATATATATTCTTACAGGTAAATTAATGAAATTAATATATTTAATTATATATAGGAAGATAAAATATTTTATGCATTCAATAAACTAAATGAGTTGGAGAAAATGCTAAGGAGATTGATAGTTTATGTTTTAAGCTTTGATATTTAAGTAGGAGTCATACTAGTAATGTTGTAGGTGTAATTGTAGATAAAAATTTGAAAGATAATATTGTATAAACTAAAAATTATTATTGATATTGAGATTCTTAATATTATAATTATTTATGCTCCCCAAGCAGGTTTAGATGTATATTTAAAAGAAAAAAATTTGGAATGACCTAGAAGAATTAATATAAAAGATACTTCTTGATTAAAAAAAAATTATTAGAAGAGATTTAAATGAATATGTTGATAGAATGATAGAAGGTTTTATAAGTATGTTATGATTTTGAAGAAATTAATGAAGAAGGTCATATTGAATTTTAGTTTATAATTTTATTATTGTTAATAATTTATTTAAGAAAATAAATATGCATATTATCATTTATTAGAATGAATCCAATATCACTTATTTGATTGTAGATGATTCTTGTATTGATGTATATTTTATAGGCTTTAGAGAATTTAATATGCCGCAGTAGATAAATATTTGATTTAGGTTCCTACGGTTTTGGGTAGATTGTAAGTTAGTTTATTTATAATCTTCCGCTTCACGCCATTGATGAAACATACAGTGGGGATATAATATTTTAGATTTAAAAAATATTTAGCTTTAAAAGATGTATATCATGCATAATATTCAAAAACAATATATTCTCTTTGTTTATGATATTTAAATTTTTCATTGAAGCTGGTTCCTACATTTTCCAAATGTCAAAGATTTCTTTTTATGTTTATATTTAATATAAACCTATGTTGATCTTATTTCACTTGTAGCGTTACGATAATTTTTTTGAATATATTCCACTAACTTTGTTTTAATAATTTTTATTCATTATAAATTAAAGTATAACATTAAAATAAAGTTTCTTAGTTGTTAAGCTAATTTGAATGTTCCCAAATTTCATTGTTGGAAGTCTTAACTTGACTAGCTTAAAAAGAAGCCCAGGAGATTCCCAGTGTGCATTATGTTGCTCTTATGAGCCCATGCCATGCATTGGGTTATTTTGATGAAAATAAACATGTGTTTGTAGATTTTAATTATTGATACTTAGTGATTTTAAAATTAGATGATTATATAAACTTTGGATCTCAAAGATGCATTATTCAATTAGTTAGATGATCAAGTTATTTGAAAATTGATCAAGAAATTTAGAAGATGATCGATGAGCCATGAAAGATGCTCCAAAACATTTTTTGGTCCTAAAGATTCTTTAAAATCATTAGGTTTATAATTGCAAAATGAGAGGTCTAACTCAACCAGCAACTGACAAAATTTATGAACTCAAACAAAATGAAAAAAAATATTTTAAATAATTAAATGTGTTATAAATATGATCAAAATTTATTTTAATTCATTCATATAAAAATTTGACAAAAAATCAAAGATACCTCAATTGCAAATTTTATAATTTTGATCGATAATTATGTAATTAAAATGCTGTTTTAAATTATGTTTATTTTATAATTGAAACAAAAATAAAATTTAATTTTAATCTCACTAATTTTATCTTGTTTCATTCATGTAAAATCATATACAATTTGCATGCTTTGTTTTTAAAATTATTTATAATGTGAAAGCTTAAAGTTATAATTTATATTATTTATTTATAAGATTTTATTTCCTTAAATTCCATACAACCTGATTAATGCTTCAATTTTTACGTTGCATAAATCGTTTGTAATTTAAGGTGTAAAATTTTAAACTATGATATATTACTTTTGTAGATTTTTGTTATATAAAACATAAAATTTGTTAATGAATTTTTAAATTCCAAAAGGCTAAAAGACTTTGCTTTGTATCATACGACCATGTTATAATGACATCCTTGTGCTATAATCAATCAACTAACTTTTACATTTCAAGTAGCTATATTTGCAGGCATTTGAAAGTTGTTAGAGCAATCAACAAATATACAAGATTGCTCTAATAGCCTTTTATTTTCTTTGCAAATTTTGCTAGATCAAAATCATTATATTTTACATTTTTCTTTTTTTTTTCTTTCCTTACTAAGTGTTAGAGAACTTTTTTAGCAAATTATAAAATTTTCTGTAAATTGAGTGTTTAGATAGCTCCTTTCCCGTCATAAGTTTTAAAAGCTTTTTCTTCCCAAAAAGGGGGATCTTGAAGTAATTAGATTAGTAATTAGATTAAAATACTAGAATATACTGGAGGGTGGAGGTGGGAATGTAGGTAGGGGCATAACTCATAAAAATTTGCATGTTGTCAGTTATAAATTTTTACTTCTATAATTTTCTTAAATCCACTCCCTTACAAATCAAAATTTTATTCCCTTATTTATTTTTTTTAACAAGCCTACTTATTTTTAAAAATGCTTCAGCTCTGTCTTATTGTCTCAATCATCAGTAGCAGATCCACTCATTTTATCACACAGTGTTCCCTTGAGGAACTCTAAATGCACTTTACAATAAGGCACCTTTTTGTGAATGCACTTTACAATAAGGCACCTTTTTGTGGATAATGTCTCATTTGGCTATTAGAAGGACCGCATTAGTCAAGTTTCAATAGGATGAGCTTCTTGCCTATGGAACACACTAAACTAAAATGCAATTCCTCGACTAAAGTAGTGGCTGGAGGAAATTTTGAAAAGCCATTTTCGGAATGGAGACTTGGATGGGAAAGTTTTGCTATTTGGAAGACTAAGTTTCATGCTAAAAAATTGAAACAATGTACGGGAAAATGCAAATACATCAATGCATTTGTTAGCCAATTTTTAATTGTGCACACAATAAAAAAAGAAACCCCACCCCCCCACCAAAAAAAAAAAAGGAAGGCTTTTATACAAGTTATGGAACAACATGCTTTCAATGCACATCCAGTGAAATTGCCTACAATTGGTTTTTGTAAAGAAAACAGAAGTTAATAAAAATGAAAAGAAAGAGAAAAATCAATGGAAGTATAAGAGAAAGAGAAGGTTTTATAGGTCAAGTCAAATGGTGATCACAACAATATTTCCTCTAATGATTTAGATAAAGATGCAAATTTCTGTCTTAAGGTTCGAGAGCAAAACTCTAATGCTTTCGAACACTTTCATACAATGACCAATGAAGCCGTGTGATACTTAGAAAATAGATCTTCAATGCACATAATTGGAGATAAAATTAAATTTTATCATTGGAGCTAAGAGATGGTGAATATATCATATTTTGTGACATTATCATAGGAAAAATTATTGAGATTAGATCGATTTGAAAGAACATTTCAACCATCGACAAGGCCTTGTTGGTCGATTGGAATAATACCTACACATATCAATTTTTTTAGAACATCAATTGTACCTTGATCCTCTAGTAAGCAAAATTCAGTATAGCATCCACTATAAATGTTGAGTATATAACTGCAGGTGGTTATGCTGCCTAAGTTTTGTGGCTAAAAGTAACAATTAGACGATATTAGTATGTATATAAATATAAATAAGAAAAATACACTAGCATCTTTCTTCAAAGCCGCAATATTGTGAATAGATAGAACCATACAATCGACCCAAGCTACAAGTGTAAAATCAAGAGAAGACGAAAGCAACCGAATCTTTTCAATATGACGGCATTAAAACACGTGAAACACAACGGCAATGTTCCCATAACAGCATTTTGTGACAACGTACAGTCACAAGTCTTTAGATAAGTAATTAACCAACCACTAAGCCAATCAGCACAACCAAAAAAAATGGCTGAATCAACAAACTGATGGCCAGACTGTCTGGAGCCAACTCAGGCAACCAAGTTTTTAGATAATACAACCCTTTCTCAATTGGGTTCGCCACTATAATCATGCTTATGAAAAAAAAAAAATAGTAAGATCAAAACGGACCCTGAAAACAATTTAAAACAACCAAAATCAAAAAAATCATGTGCTCATCTCTGCACAAATGTTTTAAGTCTTTTAAGTTGGGGTTTATGTTTGACTTAAGCCAGTCGTTTTAGAACAACCAAACAACCCAATTTGACACCTCTTAAGCTAGTGTATGCCTCTTTGGTTTCATCGTTTGCCTAGCTCATGTCATTTCTTTTGAGGTGATTGACCTAATTCAAAACACTTTTATGTTATGCTATGGTGATTTTATTTAGTTTTGTATAACTTTAATCCATTTACTGTATGTTTAGTTTTAAAGAATTGTAAGGAATGAAAATTTATTTTACTATAATTTTAGATTGGGTGTTTTCTTTACTATTATTAATAGGTAATTTGATTTGCCTTGGAAACCTTAAGAAATGCATTTTTTTCATTGATAATTTCCTGTGCAATCCTTCTTAAAAAATAGATTTTTTTCTTGGATCATCAATGCAACTCATATATACTCTCCTCACAAGAAACAAAAACTCAATTTCTCATTAGTCAAACAAGAGGAAAATTATATTGTTTCAATCAAATTCTCCTTAATAAAATAAATCGATGAAAATTTTATTTCAATTCAATTCCTTCTCACATTTCCATTTCTTTTTCATTTCCTCCTTTTCAATTTTTCAAACCAGCGCTGTAGTGTTTGCACTATTTATTGAGTAATATTTTATATGTATATTAACTAACTGCCTCGTTTTTTTTTTATGAACGTTTATTTTTTCTTGCTATCCTGACAAAGATTAACCATAGTATATGGTTTCTTCGCTCGCTGCAGGGACTTGATCTGCCCAATATTATAGTTGAAGCGGAGAAGCTCGGCTTTTCGTTCGACAAATTACTGGCAATTCCAGAGAAAGATGATTGGATTTATTCAGACGGGAAATCAACTTCTTGTGTTGCTTTCATCCTGGAGATGTACAAGCATGCCGGCCTGTTTGATCCTATCGCCAAGTCTATACAAGTCAATGAGTTCACAGTGAGTTAATCAACCTTTATTCATAATAGAAACATGTCATAATATTTAAAAACACACACACACTCATATACATAGAGTAAAATGCCAAAACAGTCCTTTTGACTGTTTACATGATGTTTGGATTTCAGTCCCCAGTTTCTTTTATTATGAGCTGAATAACTTAAAGAGTTTGGGAACAAATTTAATAATATTAAAGACTCTGGGACTAAAATGATCTCATGTCAATAGTCAGGGTACTATTTTGACACTTTACACCACATATATATAGATTTTGAACGAGAATTGTCCCTCGACTCTTTGAGCATGGATATTTAATCCCAAATTCTATAAAAATATTAATTTAGTCCTCAAGCTTTTTTAATAGGAAAAATTTTCTGTCCAAACCCCGAAAGTAGCTCTACATGCAGACTCCCATTAATATATCACCATGTGTGCTATATCGGGCCCACCTAAAAAATATTAAAGTAGAATCGTGGACTCTGCAATAATCCTGAAATAACCTCGAAATAATCCCAAAATAACATCTGCGGTTCTACTTAACCCCGAAATAACACAATAAAGGTTGTTTCTAGGTTATTGAAGAGAAACTCATCTATTTCACTTCAATAATCTATAAATAACATCCGCAATGTTATTTCGGGGTTATTGAAGTGAAACAACGGATGTTATTTCGGGGTTATTTCTAGCTTATTTCTGTGTTATTGAAGTAGAATATATATATGTTTCTTTTCAATAACACTGAAACAACCTAAAATACCACGAAATAACCTCTGAGGCTTCACTTCACGTGGCGGCATTTTTTTGGATTTCACACATAGAACTATGTCAGGAGTCCGGGCAGAAAATTTTTCCTTTTTAATATTGGGCTGAAAAGTCTCCACGGGAGACTTGGGCTAATTAACACATTCATATATTCTTGAACTAATCGGTTTCGTGTAAATTGTCAACGACTATAACTCAAAAGTCTGATACTGATGAATTAAATTTGTCCTAATAACACAGATTAAAGATGCATACACCCTAAAGTTCTTTGAGAACAACTATAGCCGACTGCCTGAGTGGTGCAACAAAGAGGACAATGTGAAGCTTCCTTTCTGTCAGATTAAAGGGAAATATAGGATGGAATTACCTGGATACAATACCATGGAGCCATATCCTCACATGAATGAGAAATGCCCTTCTCTTCCACCAGACTATGACAGGCCAACCTATTGTTGAAGAAGAAGGTAAGGTGTTCTTATCGAAAATATGTACATCACACTCGTAGTTAAGGAATCAGATGTTCTTCTGCATGTATCCACGCTCCATTCTTTTTTGGGCGGGGCGGAGGTGGGGGTGTATATGTATTTCACTAGGCTTCAAAGTAACACTTGTTATAACTTAATATTGTACATTCAAAATAAAGATGAATAGAATTTGACCATATTTAGTATGGGAGCATTTATGTAAATACCACCCAATTCCTATATATTTACATATATTAACACCTAAACTTTTTTATTTTTTACATTTTATACTGCTAAATTTCTTCCTATCAAATTAAAGATATCACTATTTTAACTTAATAAAAAGTGAAACATTTTACATTTTTGCAAATTTAAGAAGTATTTGTGGCATTTACATACATACCATCCAATTCCTATGTATTTACATAGCTAACATCCAAAGTTTGAAATCTACTTATAATACCTTGGCGTCATAAGCTTATGCATGAAAGCTTTGAGCGGTATGTTTGTAAATATGAATATTTAGGTGTTAGATATGCATATACATAGGAATTGTGTGGTATGTTTGTAAATGCCCCTAATTATAAATACTCAGAATTTAATTCGAATTGGAATTATTCATTTAAATATGTAATAATCCATAATTAGGAGAAATGTTCACTTATCTGTTCATGTTGCCGTCAGCAAACAGACAGTCCCCTTCATCTTTATTTTAGTTAGGATTGAGTTTGCTTCCAAGCAATCGAAACAATTATTGGGAAAAATCACATGCATACTAAATTCCTACATATCTAAATATCTAATGCGTAAATTTTTATATTTACATTTATAACACTGCTGTTATAAACTTACGTATAGAAAGGTAAATTTTCATTTTTAGAAGTGCAATAGTGGTATTTTTTATGTGATGCTAAAAATTTAAATATTTTACATGAAAGTATAACAGGACAAATTATGGAGATATTATTCCATACGGACACCGCATGCAGAGATGCACGAGGTGTCCGATCTTCACCGTCGATCAACACAATCAAAATAATAAAAAAAAGTTAAAAGTGGGGTCCACTAAAATACAACTTTACGGTGATCGACGGTGGAGATTGAATTTTTCCAAACTATGCTTATAGAATTTATAATTGAAGCTTGAAGTAAATAATAGTAAAAAAATAATGTTAATGATTTGATAAATTTTGTTTATAATTATTTATTTAAAATTTGCATTTCTTAAGGCCCATCAAAATAAGATTAGAGGAATTACATTTCTCACTCATACAATTTTTAAATATTGAAATAAATGATCCCAATAATTTACTAAAACTTGAAGAGATTTACACCTACTAAATACTTCTTATTCATCTGAATATCTAATGTCTAAATTATCATAATCATATTTAAATATAAGCATTAAAACATATGTTTTAATTTTAAAAATTAATATCAGAGACTTTTTTATGTAATGCATAATATTTTGTTGGTATATGAGTAAATATTAAAGTATAGGGCCGAGATATGCAAATATATGAGAAATAAGGGGTATGCACGCAAACCCCCCTATAAGTTAATAAGATCTAATATCTATTATGACGAATAATTTTCAAATTTTAAACATCTCATGATCTAACAAATATGAATTTAAATGATTTATATACGTAAGCATTCATTTAAAATAAAATGCATAATTAGTTCACCTTAAATGATGTCAAATGAAAAAAAAAATACAAGATTAGGTAGATGTCCCTCATTGATCAAACATGTAGAACATACAAATCAAAGAGAGACAATAAATGAATGTCACTATGCCTTATATTTCACTCTAAATAATGCTAAATAATCCAATATTTTCACCCAAATCTTGATGTGACCAAGAAACCTAAACATCAAATATATATATTGAATTTCACCCAAGTCCACATCACTAAAGATCAAGATTCAGAAGAAATTTCAAGGAAATTAGCAATTTTAATTTAATTCATATTTATTATTACTATCAATGACAAGTTGATATGTGTAAATGTTAAATATTTATAAATCAAATGAGTAAAATGTCAAAATAGTTTCTGACTATTTACATGTGATTATTTTAATCCCAGAATTTATAAAAGTGTTAAAATAGTCCACAGACTCTCTAAATTGAGTTTAAAGTAGTTTTTATGAAGAACTATTTGAGTTCAATTTTAAAAAAAGATAGGATTATTTTTTACACTTTTTATAAATTGTGGGATTAAATGATTCTATATAAATAGTAAAAACAATTTTAACATTGTACTCTAAATCCAATCCCAACAGGGCAGTGGGAACCAACAGACGGCCCAAACCGGACCGGCTTTCCTTCCCGGCTCATCACAACTTATCGCAGCTGGTCGGCTCAAACGACACCACCTGATTCTCTAGATCATACAATACGTGCAAATTCTGCTGCTGAAAATTCCCGAAAATGGACATTCCTCTTGATCCCATCACCGTCAAGCACAGCAATCCCGTCGGCCCGTCCAGCACCATGTAATTCTCCGCCGGCAACTCCAAATCCCCTCCTCCGCCGTCGCCGTCGAAATGCAGCACGAGCTTCGGAACCTCCACCTCATCCTGCCCCGCTGGCGTTGAAAAACAGACATCCAATCCCACGTCACTCCCGTCCGCCGCCGGTAAATCCACCCCCTTTAAAAACGCTTTTTTGACCAGCTTATAAGCTGCCTCCTCCAAATACGTTATCGAAGTCCCCGAATCAATAATAATCCCTCCACTTCCGTCACTCTGCAAATCAAAAGTCCCGCTGGGGATCGGCAGCACATTCCCCCCCACCGATATTCCCTTCAGTGACAGATAGTAAAAGCTCGGCTGTTCTGCATTCGTCAAAAGCTTCGCCGTCGAGCTCGGTTTGAGCTCCGCGAGCTTCCCGAAGAGTAAAGGACTGTCCTTTGATTCATCCAACGATGTGAGACAGTAGGAGAAGCGGTTAAGGTTGAGTTGGGAGATGAGGGAGAGAGGTCCCCGGCCAAGTCCGACGAGCCCGGCGCCTTGCGAGAAGCCTGCACCCTGGTTGTCGTCGCCGCAGCCGAAACCGATGGCCGGCGCGGCTGTGGGGTCCGGCGAGCCGAGATGGAAGGTCTCAGCGGCGAGGACGCCCTGAGTGGATGAAGAATCGCCGTAGGTGTAGAGGTAATTGCAGAGGCCGGAGACGAGGGAGCAGGATGAGGTGGGGAGGGCGGCGCAGAGGGGGCTGGAACAGGGGAGGGTGGTGAAGGAAGAGGATTTTTTGGGGTTGAATAAGGGAGTGGGCTGCTCGAAGCATTCGATGCAGGGCTGGCATTGAGTCCAGATAAGATCACTGCCCGTGTCAACGATGGCGGAGAAGGGCGTCGGCGGAGTGCCGATCGATAGCTCCATTAGGAATTCCCCATTGCCGGCGTGGACAGGGGCCTGCCAAGAAGTAGCCAGCCGTTAATAAAAGAGGGGCTCTCGAAATTCAGAGGATTATTGCGTGCGGACATCGCATGTATCTCTGCATGCGGTGTTCGATCTTGGCCGTAGATCACGGTGATCTACGGCCAAGATTTTTTCTGTCTTTAAAAAAAAAATAAAAAAAATTAGGTGGGGCCCACGAAAATACATCAGGACCTTAAATTCAAAAGTTAAGATGAGAATCGCGTCAGTATAACTTCCTAATCCAACGGTGAAGCTGCATTGGTAATGGAAAGATTTACATACAAGCCCCAAATTTCTATGTATTTACATATCTAATACCTAAACTTTAATTTTGTACATACCTTTCATATATAAACTTAATGTCTAAGAAAACATTTTATTTTCATAGTTTTAAGCTATATAACATAAATTCCAGTTAAAACATCTGAACATAAGAGACAAAATTAATATATAAGAAAACATTCAATTCTAACTTAAAAAATTATGATGAAATATTTGACATACTGAATATTGATCTGTGGTAGGAGTGGCTGCAGCGGTTTTCACTAATCTCGCCGTCAATCGTGCGAGACGATGATGACTGCGCCGTGCGGCCCGTTGGAGGAGCTCGATTTTGGAGAAATTACGGTTGGCATCGACTCGAGTTAGCCCAACGCGGAACCCAGTTTTGGGGGTTGAACCAGCCCTGATCTGAAATATGATGAGCATGAATACAGAGACGAAGAGCAGTAGCCTGAGCCTCCATGTTGTTTCCATGAAAAGAGTTTATGGGGGCTATGAGTTATAGAGATGTGGATATATATATATACATAAAGTTTGTGAGAATTTATTATTCTGGGACAAAGGCATAGGAGCTATTTTATATATTATTATTCTCATATAATTTGTCTTTTAATTAATTAATTAATTAATTAATATTGTTTTTTTGAATCAGACGGCTCAGATAGAATAATGGGTATTGGTGAGCGACTTCAGGAATTGAAAATGGTCGTGGTTGAAGGGGTTGTGAAGAAGGGAATTTTAGTTTCAGCTCGGTTTTTTTTGGCGCTAGATGGTGCGATCAGAACCGTTGATGGGATGATGGAACGATGGATATGGGTTGGAGGTTTGGTGAGAGGTTGCGTGTGCCGGCGGCTGTTTTATGTGAATCGACAACCGAAAATTACAAAGGAGAGTAACATATCATCTGCTGAATATATATATATATAATTTTTTTGTTTGAATTTTATTTTATTTTATTTTTATTTTTTAAAAGGTAGAGTGAGGTGTCAAAGGGATAAAATTGAAGTGCGTTTTTATTATTTATTTATTTATTTATTTATTTTTAGTTTTTTGAGGGGCTTTCTAGTGAGAAAAGGAAAGCAGGTGACCGACCCTGACGTTTTTCTTCTAATTTGGTTTGGAATTTAATAGTGAGCTACTATAAATATTTGGTTTTGACGGTTAACTTATGAGGCATTTACATAAATACCACCCAATTCCTATGTATTTACATATGCATCTAACGGCTATAATTTACTTCTTTGCATTAACGAGACCCAAATCTTCCATATCACAATAAGAATATCACCATTTTAATCTTTTCGTGGCATATATGTAAAAATTAAAGTTTAGGGGTTAAATATGCAAATAGATTGGAATTGAGTTTTTACTTGATCAGTTCTTTCAGGGGAAGATGAGTATAGAGAAGGTGGGATCTTTTTGTGTTTTTATTTTTTTTATTTTTTAGCTCAACGACCAAATTGGTTAGGAAAAAAAAATCATTTATTTTTTAAGGTGGATTTACATATATACCACTTAAATTTTATGTATTTACAAATTTAACAGTTAAACTTTCATATTTACATTTAGAACATTCAAAATTTTAATAAGGAGAAGCTTCGTAAGCATTGATGAGGATTCATATGGTGGCTTTGTCATATATATATATATATATATATATATATATATATATATATACATATATATTAATGATTTTAATTTTGCTAAAAAAACTCACCATATGAGAAATAATTTCATTTTCTTAAATTATTTTGAATGTGAAAATAACAAGCTTAGAAAGGCTGATAGAAAATTAAAAAAAATATTTAATAAGTAATCACAACGAATAAAGCTGTTAACGATCCGATTTCGAGTTGAGTTGAGGTCGGTTAAAAATCAGCTCAAAAAAAATTGGATCCAAAATTTTGGCTCGTAGATCGGCTAATTTGTTTCGATCCGATATTGATCGGAGCCAATTTTCGACCGATTAACGATTTTCAAGATAAATTCACAGCCCAAGCATTAAACTAAATAATGAATTTAATTTTGACATTTTTGTTCCTTAAAGCAATCAAATAAGTCTCTGAGAGAGGAGGTCA
The DNA here is from genome assembly GCA_003013225.1 of Phalaenopsis aphrodite. NCBI lineage: Eukaryota > Viridiplantae > Streptophyta > Magnoliopsida > Asparagales > Orchidaceae > Phalaenopsis > Phalaenopsis aphrodite. Next base: position 762,065 of record NEWO01000200.1, read on the forward strand.
AAAGAGCATTAAGAAACTAATTAGAAAGAATTGCTTATGGAAAACAGATAATGCTGACGTTTCACATGACCCATGGGGCAAAAGAGAGCCTCTGCTAGCTGCCCTATTTCATGCCTTCTCCACCATGCACTTCTCATGAACTCAAAACTGACTCTTTACATGAAATAATTTGTAATCACAATTCATAAAATTGTCAAAATATTTCATGAACTGTTTAAATTAAACCTTAAATAATTCTCGTAGAGATTTATTAAAGCTCAATTTTAAAATAATCGGGTACTATTTTCATACTCTTATAAACTCAGAGATTAAAACGGTTTATGTAAATTGTCCGGAATTATTTTGATATTTTACTCTTTTCTACGATATTTACTCTTAGCTGCTCACTCAAACACGAGAAAAATTTGCGTACGTAAGACGCACACAGCGCTGCGTACGTCAGGTAGGTTATTCAAAGGGTATTAAGGGTTATATCTGCGTTATACCCCTTGTAACCTTTCTGTAACCTACATTTAACCTACAAATATATGAAAACAGAAACGTGAAACATACTAGAAGGTAATGCCCTCTGAATAACCTTCTTGACGTACGCAGCGCTACGTAGTCTTACGTCTGCAAAGTTTTCTCCTCAAATACACCATCAGCAAAATATATAAATAAATATGTAAATAGATAAAGGTGTGATGGGTAATTGCTCCACGTTTGCAATATAAAATTTGCTTATTTGCTTGGCTTTCTGTGGATGTAAAAACAATATAAAGCTAACACAGCGAATAATTTTTAATTATTCTAGAACTCTAATAATAAGCTCAATTAGTGTTTATTTATGAGTTTTTAATTAAATAACCGAATAAACTTGAAGACTGCTGTAAATATTTGATTGATAAATGAATGATGTTAGTGTTTGAGTAATTTATGAACGTAAAGTCCAATTAAGATAATAGATTTATTCAATGTGATCTTAGCGTAAAAATCATACTCTTTGTTGAAGTAGATTATTAATTTAATAAGAACAAATTAGTTGATTAAGCTTGTTAAAATCTTTGTTTAGTTAATGTTTAGTTCTATTAAAGCCTCATTTTTAACATGAAAAATCGACTCATTAATAGACTTGGTTAAACAATAAGTTATATTGATAGTGTTGCTCATTGATAGAGAGCTAAAAATTCTAAGTTCAGAATGAACATGTCCAATGCAATTTTTTTTTTTTTACATTTGGTCTTTTTATTTTAATTGAGGTTTAATGATAATTAATTAAAAAAACAATGATTAAGCCCTAATATTGTGGTTAGTAGCTTGTTGCTCGTACTCTGTACAGGTTTTTCTGCTGCCTTATAATTTTGGGGTAGTACTCTGCATAAGAAATTGGTCAATTATTGTTCATGTCGTGACTACTTGCTTGCAATGCCTTGATTAACTCTGTGACTAAAACTACCTCACATAAATACCATGGACTATTTTGACACTCTTTTATATTATGATAATACTTCAAATATATTGGACTTACTTCGAGCAAACTATAATGCAAATTTTATTTATCCAACAAATTTGATATGCATCCTAACTAAAGTTTACTCCAATAATTTAAAAGTTGGCACCTAAAAAAAACCAACCACAACCTTAGCGTCTAGAAAAAAAAATCCACATATAGATAGCCTAATGAGACTCTTAACCATCCTTAGCAGAAATGGATTCATTTTATTTACATTAACTATTAGTAAATGGGAGGCTAACGTTATCTAAAGAACCTTAGCCTCCGTAGCTTCCATGCTTCAACTTAGTATAAATTCACAAAAGAAAAAAGTTGCATTTTGAACCTTACAAGTCATCTCAGAGCATTCAATAAATATAATAAACGTTGAACCCTAAAACCATCTTAAGAATAGATAATTGTCGAGTATTCAAACAGGTCTGTTTCGGCTCATTTTCGTGTCAGCGGATTGGATGATACTGCGCCGATACTCTTTTGGGAGGTAGCTTACGGAGGATGTACAGAACAAGTGCTGATGGAAGTATCTCAGTAAGCTGTTGCATCAATTAATCATAAACTCACTCACTTGGAATAACAATTAAGTAAAATAAAGTTGGAAGTTACATTTATAACACTGGTATAAAAAATCTATGCATGAAAATATGTATTTCACTTTTGAGAAGGTAGTGATAAGGGGTATTTTTGATGTGATGCCATAGATTTGAGTGTTATGTAAATATTAAAGTTTAGCGGTTAGATTTGTAAATGTATAAAAATTGCATGGTGTGTATCTAAATTCATCTAAATTTATTCAGTAACTTACCGTGTAATAGAAGAGGTCTAGAATAGGGTGATCCATAACTTCGAGAGATAACTCAGATTCAAATGCAGATATCACCACCTAAACTTGTCGGTAGAAGCAGAGCGCAAGTAAAAATATAAAAATAGCAGAGTTGATGATATGAAAGAGTGCTGCAATCTTCTCATAAAGTATGAAAAGAAATATTATGTCTTTAAATATGACTAAAGAGAATTTGAATTCTGCCTGAAAACTCACCACAGCACTTCTAATTAGAAAACAAGCGAAGCATATAGCCGTTACAGACCCAACCTGAAATAGCAAAGCTTGTGGTTTAAATCCGATTGGAAATTTCAAAAAAGCATATGGCATATTATTCAAATTATAGTTGGAGAAGCTTTGCAGAATAATCCTAGAAAAACTTTAATGAAAGGGCATTTACATACAAACCACCCAATTTCTATCTATTTACGTATCTAACATCAAAACTTTTCGATTTACATTCATAAAAAATATCACTATTTTAACCTTCAAATAATGAAAAACATCTTTCATGCATACACAAGCACCACATATGTAAAAAATAGAGTTTAGGCATTAGATATGTAAATACATAAAAAAGGAGTGGTATGTATGTAAATCTCCCATAAATGAATCTTTGAGTCCCTATTAAACGATCATGGAGAAAAACACAACCTCGTATAGTTTCTTCCTTCGACCCTTTGACTCGATTGGGAATCGCCTCAACATGAGAAAGAGGCTAACAAAATAATAATTTGAAAAACACTGTAATTAAAACTCAATTATAAGAAAAATAAGCATTTCCCAGAAAGTTGAGAAAATTTTTACCGTCCTCCGTAAACCAAGAAACCAAGTGCAGCAATCAAGGATACCACTGAAATTGCAAAAAAACAAAACAAGGATATCCTATAGATTGATGAATAAAAATAAACAGTGCAAATTAAAGCATTATAAGACTTTACCTGCTATAAATATTTTGCCGATTTCCTCCACAACTTTAGCATCGTCTATCCATAAGTATATCCATATACAGATCTGATAGAAAATTAAAAATCTCATAACACCAAACTAGGATAGCCACTATAATTTTAGCACATTAAATTACTTTCTTGTAAAGTCGATCAAGCATCTGAGAATAAATCTAAAGTGTCTGTAAGCCAATAAAAAAAATGAAAAAAAGACAAAGTAAACTTCTGCAGAAAATGGGGACGTTTGAATTAGAAGAGAGAATCATAGCAACATCCTTTTCAGGTTATAATAACACAAGTAATTTAATAGATGAAACCCTGAAGATTCAAATAATCAAATGATCTTTAAAACTGTCACGGGATCAATAGGGTTAGTCTTATTTATTAGAAAGGAACAAATACCATGTCAAAAGTACACTCAAAACTGAATATAATAAATTACAAATAAAGGGAGCCTTCCAATTAGTATAGTTCTACCCTAAAACTCCCCCTCAAATTAGAGCATATATATCAGTTAGCTCTAACTTATTAGATAATTAAGGGAAAGAAGACAGTCTTGGCAAAATTATTAATTACTTAATCTGAACTAAAAAGTGTGAGTGACAGTCGTCATGGAGAGCACATCGCCTGACATAAAATGAAAATCAATTTTAATACATTAAGTTTGTTCATGAAAATGCAGGATTGCTGGCAAGATAACATGGTGACATGATTATCATAGTACAATCTCACAGGATAAATGTTTGATGAATCAAACTCTCCGAAAGAGTCTTTACCCATATCATTTCACATGTAGTTTGTTCCTCATTTTTCCAAGTAATTATATTACCTCCAAACATACAATATCATGAGGTTGACTTCATATCTTCAATTACACTTGTATAATCAAAATAAGAGAATGTTTCATCATTCAGATGCTCAATCTTAGTATATGTATATGGTAACTATTGTCAAAGAGATTTTTTAATAACTTAAGAATTCACATGATAGCCTCCCAATGCTTCCATTTTGGAGATTGCATGAGCTGAATAACAAAGAAAATACCGAGTAACAATCACATAAATCCACCTTTTGAATAATCTTTGATATTAAGATGGATCATCAAAGAGATTTCCATAATTAAAAGCGGTCTAAGTCTCCCTAGGTGAATCAATTGCTTGCATTGAATATGATCAAATTCTTCAAGAAGGTCAATAGTGTATCTCCTCTAATAAGACATTGATATCCTTTTCCTCCAAGAGCATAGTTTGGCTATCCCAAATCTTCGAGAAAAAATATGATTGCAAATAGTGACTTTTCTTCAGAGATAGTATGACAACATCAAGTAAGATGCCAATATAAACAAAGTATGACGGAACCTAAGTATGTATGTCTGACAAAGAAAGAATGATCTATTCTGCTATTGTAAAGAATAATCTCGATTTTACTTGATGTCTGACAAAGATAAATTTAAGGGATAGCCTTCTCTCTATTTTACTTCATAAAATATGTGATATTTTCATTTGGCTAAAGCTTTCATGCTACTTTGCAGAAATTTTAGTGAAGAGACTATTTTTTTGTAACAAAATCTGCTAATATATGGTAGACATAAAAAAATAATAATAATAAAAAAAAAAAACGATCATCCAACATTTTCACATAAGAAATAAATAGAATAAAATTATATATATATATATATATAATACATAATACATAATAACTTTTTAAAAGTCAAAATTTCCACAAAAGTTCTGTGACTATCTTTAGAAAAAGTTGCAAATATTCCAAACAGAGTAAATTGAAAAACTTGAGAGCACAAATTAAAATAATCAAAACACAAAAAGCTAAAGTACAAAAGTGCAAAACGAAACACAGATAAATATGGTTATGCAAATACATAATGCTAGATGTCCAAGCGATAGACTAGCAAGCACAATATAAAATGATTTACTTCAACTCAATAGGATAAGATCATTAGCTTAAGGATCACTCCATGAACATTTGAAAACAAGAGTAAAATAAATGCATAATTGAAATAAATCTAAATCTATAAATAAAATTTAGATAATATAATTTTTATGTGGTTCCATACATAATTAGTGTACAACCATGCCGAATTCAACTATCATAATCTTTAACTCCGGTAGATTGAGAACCTTTTACAAAATCTTGTTTCAAGAAAATATGCACCAACTTCTTGATTTGACAAGAGCCCCTAAACCAACCAAGCTTTTCCACACAACTTCACCGAGTATCACTAAACACAAACCACAAAGGTTACTATTAAAAACTAAGTCAAAATATTTCATGTACTTTGAAAGTGACTTAATGATTATCATCTAACAATCTAACACAAAATCTATTTCAAATACAATAATATACAAAAAAAAAAACAATTTTATTTTCTTTTTCAAAAAATATTACAGAGATTTAAAAAAAAAAAGATACTGCCAAATAATTCATGTACTTTGGAAGTGACTTAATGATTATCATCTAACAATCTAATACAAAATCTATTTCAAATACAATAATATACAAAAAAAATACAATTTTATTTTTTTTTCAAAAAATACTAAAGAGATTTTAAAAAAAAAGATACTATCAAATAATGTGATACCGTTCTAGAGCTCCTAGAAGCAATTTGGCAAGCAAATTTTGTGGGGACTTAGTAGTAAAATAGCAAGAGAAAATATGCTAGGTTGACGACATTTGGAAAAAGATAGGTGTCATTTGGCGGCTGCTCCATCTGAAAACAACAGTTCAACGACGAATCGACGAGGTATGGGCCAGAGAAGGTTCAACCAACTGTCCTAAGCAAGATGATACAACACTCCATAGAAAAAATTCATAAAACCAATAAAATTGAAATCCAAACAGTCAAATACACATATATAAAAATCCACTAATAGAAGTTCCAAATTAGAAACTAGTATTCTTTGCTCCAAAATGCCTGAGAAATTTTCCAAAGCTATGGTCCATCATTCATATTCGTGATTACATTGCTGAATTAAACTGAAACTTAACACCCAAATTACTCAATATAGCCTTCCAAAAAGAGCTCAAAGCCCTCTCACCTCTGACATTTTGGACCTCCATCAGCAATGAGAACTTAGGAGGTTGATTGTATTTTTGAAAATCTAGAAACTCTCTTATCTACACTTGTCATGTGTCTGATATTGACTTCTCAAACTCATGGGGACAACCAATAATAGTCCTACTGATGCACCTTTTAATGCTTGCAAAAAGATAACTTATGCCACAATATCCTCAAACTCTATAAGAATTCCTGTCACATTGGACTCACTACATTCTAGAAGAACTAATGTTAATCTTGTTGAAGTCTCTCTCATGGGCCCAACTTAAATTACCAGCATCACTCCCTCGTCGGCTGCAAGATGGTACTCCTCTCCATGCTCCTCAGAGTCTTCACCTTCTACCTCCTCCATTACACCATGTTCGGTGAAATATATCATTCTTCTATTTAGGACACAAATTGCCCAAAGTTGTGACACTTGAAGCACTTCCTAGCTGAGACAGACTTAAGAGTACTGACGATCTCTGCCTTTTCTCCACTATGTGTGGAGTTCTCCTTTGGTGGGGTTAGCCTGGGTAATCCATTGGATGTACTTTTACTGCCTAATTCTGGGATCCAACTTTGTCTAAACGATGGGATGGTCACCTAATAACTTTATTTCTCCATCTTCAAAGCTAAGGTCTGGACATCGAGTATGGACCAATACGGATGCAATTGCACTACATTCCTAATAAATAATCTCAACCCTCCAATATATCTAGTCACCGTGTGATCCTCTGGTTCCACTAACTCAATTTTCAGCATAAGTTGATCAAATTCATCCATGTAATCCTCCACAGAAGCATTTATCTAGCACAGAGTGTGGAGTTTTATGAAAGTCGTGTCATTAATATGGGAAAAAATAGTTTTGTTCTCTCATGTAATTCTAAGAATAAGAAGATTTGTGACTAGCTCTAGAACTAACAACAAATAATGAAAGAATTTTCAATTATATCTGGGGTTCACATCAAGAATTAGCACATGTATCTTTTTGTATTGGTAATAGAGATGCCTATAAAATATTATTCAAGGTGAGAAATATTTAAATGTTGATTAATCATTACCATTTGAACGAATTCATTAGCAATAACAGAAAGTCAATCCCAAAATTTAGGATGCAACTGATGAAGGTAATGATAACAACCTTTATTTGCCAGAATTTTTCACAAGTAATTGAATGGTTAGAGCAACTGCCAAAATTTTTAGAAATAAATTAAGGGACTTGGAATTAGTAGATAGGGAGAAAGCTCAGTTCATTTTCCTTTCATTCCATGGTTTGACAAAATGCGAGCCATGTCATATATTCCTAAACAAAAAATTGCCATATTAACCAATACATAATTAATGGACAAGCGATACTGCACGTAAGAAAAAAATGCGGGGAACTATATCAAATAAAGCAATCAATAACATTTTGTGTTAAATGAACAGCAGATACGATTCTAAAAATGAAGCAATTCTTTACCCAAAAAAATATTAATAAAGCTATTAATTTAGTTGTAAGCCAAAAAAAATAAAGAAATAATAAAAAATTATCAATTGTAGTTTTTCCGACTACCCAATAATCTTAAGTTGTAACAAATTACCTCATTCGCATAAGAAATACAAATAAAAAATAAAAAATAAAAAATATATAACTTCAGCTTTATCTGATCATGCTATTTCAAAATGTCATCAGCTTTCATATTAGAATCATCATGGCTTTTTCTAATATTTTCTAACCACAAATTTCTTACTTTCAAACAATTTTTCCCGATCAACTATCATTCACCTTTGATGCATATGAATTGAATTGCTAAACATATTTCAAGAAGATGATAGCCAGTAGTATGAAAAGGTTAAAAGCAATGGCAGAACAGGATCTTGCTAAGCATCATAGTACCTGGACTACATAAATAACAGTGTTAATGGAGATGTAGACAATCCTCAGTTTATCTGTTGGAAGACTTCGTGCCTGTTAAAAAATAGTTAACATCAAATGTTAGAAGGTATAAAAATTCCAACTGCTTGGCATATCTATCAATTTATGGCGCAAACAAAGAGGAGCTGCTTCAGACTTTCCTGATGATAGATCTCTGCCCAGAAAAGGACAAGCAAGGTGTACGTAGAAAAGAACAACAATCCAGGAAGGTCCAATAATGCAAGGGTAAACACCTGTTCCAAGCAAAAGGAATAACTTATCAAATATAAACACATAAAAAGGTAACAATCATATTCCATTAGTGTTTAAGATTTTGCAAATAGTCTAGTCCTAAAAGGGCAAAAATTTTAATTCCTTTGTATGAAAAAGCCCATTCAGCCTTATCAGGTGAAACCAAAAAAGTTTGAGGACGGTTCCTACCAGAACCGATTGGATACAGGCATTTTAAATCAGTTACGGGTGAAAACTAAAGCCACCAATTACGCATCTGGGTTGTTACTAATGATAGAGAGACGTTGTATTTAGTTCACACTTGCACACCATAAGAATGAGGTAAAATGAGAATAAAGCATATAAAAAATCAAGAGAAAAAAAATTAATAAAAAGTATATCACTAAGAAAGAGACCTCAAAGCTTTTGAATAGTAGGACATAATAGAAATAAATGAGCATGAGCTAATGGTAAAATGCATTGCAGGTGGGCTAAAACCACATTTGATAGGCTCATTTATTTATAATTTAACTGGTTCAATCCAGAAACCCCCCCAACCCCCAACCCCTCCCCTACCCTCCCCTCCAAGATTATCTAAAATGAAGTAGGATAAAAAGACATTTTGTAATATTGAAGCTGAAGTTGCACAGCTTTTTTCTAAAATAAGAACATCATCAACACTAAGTCTACCAATATTAATAAATGTTTTTGCATAGAATGAATACGATCCGACGAAGAAATCAACACAATTTTCCACATAACTTAGGGTAAAACATATTTTTTCTTCAATAATCCAAAACACTCGACACAAATACATAAGCACAAACGATTCGAGAGGTAGGCGAACTCTCCCAAATCCTACAAAGTCTCTCCTAAACCCTAAACCTAAGACTCACAACAATAATCTCATGTGACCTATTAGGGTCTACTTATACTAAACAATAATAAATAAAAAATGACTACATTGCCCTTAAACATATAAAAGACAAAATTGCTCTCAGGCTAGGCATTAGAATAACAACACTCCCCCCACTCCCAGCCCAAAATATACCTTGTCCTCAAGATAAATTGCACGGTTTGGTCACTCGGATCGCAACTACAGTAAGTTGAACGGTCATGCTTCTTGGATTGATTAGAACTTTCACCAGTCATGACCTCGACCGGTTAGCTCTAAGGGTGACTATATCACTTGGATGGAGCAAAAGGGTGAGAAAGAAGTAAATTTTGGGTCTTTGTAAGCCATGATCCCGATGTTTGCCTTTTCCGCTAAGTTCAGTAACCGTGATGCCATCATTGCCTTCTCCATCGGAAAGAAGAAAGTTTGGGATCTCTGTAAGCCGCGATCCCATCTTTGCATTCTTTGCAAGCTCTAATTACAAGACTATGAAGTTTCGGGTCTATGAAAGTCGAACCCGAAAACAATATCTCAAGCATGATGATTCGTTGCTTCATGCACGCATGCCAATCCATTGCTTCTTGTATACATGCCAATGTGTTGCTTCCTGTATGCATGTCGATCCCTTCGTTGGCTTCTGTAGGCTCAATCACGACTATAGTGTCGTTGCTGTTGCAGGAAGTTTGGTCACAAGGTCCAACTACAAGGTTAGTAGGCCGCGATTCCATGTCGCGGTCCAGATGTTCTTGTCATAATTGAACGCATTAATACCATTTGATACAGATTTATTGTAAAAATCTTTCCACACAAGGTAAAACAGACTTTTTTCTTCAATAATCTAAAGCACTCAATATGAATGCACAAGATAAGCACCTATAATTCGAGAGGTCGGCGATCTCTTTCAAATCCTATAATTTGAGAGGTAGGAAGTTTCTCCCAAACCCTAAACCCTAAACTCACAACAATAATCTCATGCATACCTAACCCTAAACCTATTAGTCTATTTATCCTAAACAAGGATAGACTCACCCATACACCACTCCTACTAAAAACTTCAAAGAAAAGAAGCTAAACTTCATTCCACTAGCACTAAATAAGAGAGGGTCATAAAAATGGTAAAATTTACCTCAACCTTGAGAATAACTAGCCATTCACATGTCAAAACAAAGCACTCAAGCAGCTATTTAGAGTTGCAAATTGCATGAAGTATCGTAAAGTGTTAGAACCAATGTTTAAAAGCACACTTTAAAGTAAGCTTCACGTGCAAAGCGAAGCAAAGCGCATGACGCCCGCTTCCCTTCACTGAAGCCCGCCCTAAAGCGTTGAAACAAAGCAATCAGTCCAGTTTACATTTTAGCAAGAGTGAACAAAATGTTACCGAATTCATTTAGCTTGTTTTATAAAACTTTAGACTTTATTAATTTATTCATACTTTAGAATACTTATTTTATTTAAAGTTATAAGATTTTTTTCAAAGTAATTTTAAAATTTTTAATTATTGCAACAGACTATTAGAAATTACACGAAATTTTAATTTGCAGGTTCATAATCAATGTTTGCTTTCAAATTAGGCATTGCTTCACATTTTTTTCTATTTTACATCAACATTTAAGCCATACTTTATATTTTATAAGTGCTAATGAAGGTATTTATACATTAATAGTTTTATTTAATCTGTTAGCGCTTTAGTTAATAAAAGCATCACTTTAATTAGTGATTTCTACTTTGAAGCAAAAAATAAAACATTGTGCATCACATTGCATTTTGATAGCACTGTTGAAAACTAGGAATATAACAAAACAACACCAATTGCATCTGAATAGAGTTGAGCAGATCCATTAGGAGATCCCTCTGGACCAGTAAGAGTGAACTATTTTCAATACACATAGCTAAGTTGAACATCAAAGATTTTGTCATGGCATAATCCCCATGGAAGGCTACATAAACTTCTTATTGATCGCATGATTTGACCAAAAGAAGTGGACTACACAAATCTAGTCGCCTGGCAACAATTGCTAAGAATTCTATAGTTATAAGTTGTGCAAGGTGTTTGGTAAGGCAAAAAAAACAAAAAAATCCACCACACCCAAACCCACCCAAAAAAAAAAAACCTGAAAAATAGCATTATATTTCTTGTTTTGGCAAATTAAACTATGAGCAGATTCTTTTACATATAAGAAATTATAAGTTCAACAATCCTGGTAATTAAGAAGTTTGATCTAACAATAACACCTTAACTTCAGAGCATTATTTTCAGCAATGAAAATTTTGGAAAGGAGAGCAATAAACAAGATTCAACAGAACAGCATAATAGCATGGCAATAAGGCCACATCTCATTCAGAGCATGTGATGTAGCACATCATCAAAATGAAGTCATAGGTCCACTCACAAGAGCCCAAGCGAGTGCACAATTAAAAGGCCATTCAAGGCGCATCACAAGTCATATCAAGCAGAAATATTTAAATTTGTATTTTATTATTTATATTTCAATTTCAATGTCCAGAATATTAAATTTTCAAATTTAGAGGGTTTTATAAGCTCATTAAAAAATTAAAATAATAAATTAGGAAGGATGATGGCCACCTACCACCCTTTTAAAAGTTCCTCCTTTTATTGATTTTTTATCATTGTAATCCTTACAAATAAGGTTGATATGTAATGCTTTGAATCAATTATTGAATGAAATATATGAGTGAGAATTTTCTCTCCCGTTGCTTGTTGGTTGGTGCTTGGTGCTTTCAAATGTTGTCATTTCTTTTGTGACATTAGGTATTTATCTTTGCTTTTCTTTTATGATATCCATTAATCTCTTAAACTCTTCACCACTCTTCATCCACTTCCTAGGCTTCTTATAATATCAACAAACTCGGCCAAGCAATAGTATATTAAGACCTAGTCTTGTTCTCTAACCCTAAACACAATTGTAAACCCATCAAAACCCACCCATCTACTATAGGTCATAAGTATAAATCCTAAGCTAACCATCAAAAATCGTTTCTATTCATTTACCTATTATTAAGCCACTTTTCCAAAGGGGTAATTCCAATCAGCCCAAACAATCCTAATCCAAACAAGTCTTGGTATTTTAGCCACCATTCCCTCATAAATCTTCTAACATTCCACCAAAACCTCCACATCACATCTTTAAACTTAAAACCAAACATCCATAGAAAATTTTAAGATTTATCTCATAAAAAAGGTTACCCACCTCCATCATATTTGATATCAGAGCGAATCTGGGAAGGAGCTGATTTGGGTAGAGCTTTTGGACATCTAAGAAGAAATTCTTTGTTGTGGACTTGTCTCTACAAGCTTATGAGTTACTTAAAAAAACGTTGAGTTTAGTGAATTTCTTCTAATGATGGATTTTTTTTCTTTTAATAGCTTGGATATCTAATATATTTCTTGCAAAATTATGATGTAAGCACGAAGTCTAATTAGCGAACTCCACTATAAAGCCTGACTTACATCCCTTGTGTGAGCCTATCCCTAAACTTTTTTTTCTTGAATGAAAACATTGTTAAGGGCGTGTTCCACTTTAAAGAAAATACAAACTTACCAATGATATGAGCAAAATATTAAGTTTTCTACTTCATTTTTTTATGTTAACTTTTTATGATAAACTAGTTGCTCATTATGTCAAAACTTGAAAAAATTTGCCATCTTAAAGACTTGAGGTTAATAGATCATAGAAAATTGCATTTAAAATCTCTTTTATAAGAGCATGTATAAAAGTTAGTGTATTTGAGCTAAAAAGAACTTTCTCAAAAATGTTTAAACAGCCTAAGGAGAGCTTATAACGTAAATGGTCTTTGTAACCCCCTCCTCACCTGGAATTTCTTGTAGCTAAAGATTTACTTTACTTTTGCATATATATTTTATTTTTCTCTCTCTCATCTATAGTCTTTTCACTTTCATCTCTCTTCACAAGAAAAAAAAAAGAAACATCATGGCACCTAAATTAGTTTCCCAAGATCAAATTGAAATTTTAACTTAAATGGTTGATTCTTCAGATCTTAGGATTCATAAAAATGATACTAAGAATAAAAAATTATTTGAAGACACTAAAGAACAAAAGCAAGATTTAAAACATCAAGTGCAAATAATCATAAATCTTCTTCAAAATAATAAACCCCTTGTCACAACACCACCTAACCAAATTTTTATTATACCATTAAAAGAAAATGATTCATATTTAGAGCCAAGAGAAGACCAAATTCATAGAAAACAACCTAACCATAGAGGTAGAAGGGATCATCTTTATCTGAATAATGATGACTTTAATGGCCTCTCTAGAATAGTTAAATTAAGGATGCATCCTATGATGGAATTATCCCAATAAGTTCTTAGATTGGTTAGTCCAAATGGATGATTTTTTTTATTGGCAGCATAAGATGAATGATTATCAAATAGTTGCATTTGCCAAAATGAAATTGACTGGTCATGCTAAAATTTATTGGAATAAAGCATTAGGTAAGAAATGGAGGTTAGGAAGGAACACTCTCACTTGGATTGAAATGAAGGAGAAGTTAAGAACTAAATAGTCAACATCATTTGAAAAAAATTACATGAGCAATTATTGATGTTAAGTCAAGGTAGTTCTTCTATAACTAAATACTTGAACACATTTGAAGATCCAATTGCCAGTACCGCTGCATTTACAACTACTAGCAATTGGCCAATAAATTTATCATTGGCCCCAGAAGAGGCCTTCCATTATGCTTTGTTAGTAGAAAATCAAAGGAAATCCACCTCTCTTTTAAAATTAAAAGGGCAAACACCCCCATTTCATCACATAAACCCGTTGTTAGAGTCACTCAAATACTAGTCAAACCCAACATCTCAAAGCTCCTACTAATGGGAGCTTAAAAAATAATAAAGATATCAGGTGTTTTAAATACCCCAAAAGGGTCATATGCAAAACCAATGTAAAACCCAAATTCTTTTCATGGAAGAAGTTGAAAATTCTATTGATGATGAAATGGAAGAAGTTTATGATGACAAACCTCTTTCCAAGCTTATTTAATGAATCTCCAAAAACTGTAACAAAATGTTTAACTTTTACCAAAATAGAAACTGAAAATTGGAGAAGAAAGAATATTTTCAATATGCATGTTATTTGTAATGAGAGAAGATGCAGGCTAGTTATTGATGGAAGAAGTGCAATAAATGGCATCTCAACTCATGCCATTACTGGAACAAATCTTAAAATTGAACTGCCTGAACCTTTTTATGTTAGTTGGCTCAATCATGCATCTCTACCTACCACAGTTAGGTGTCTCGTTTCTATAAAGATTGGTAGTTATTAAGATCAAATATGGTGTGATGTCCTTTTCCTGGATAATGCTCACATCTTATTAGGTAAACCTTAATTGTATGACTTGAATGTACTCCACTATAGTAGATAAAATACTTATGTTTTTAAATATAATTATAAAAAATATTAAGCTCGTTCCTATCAAACCTTTAGAAAAGGTCTCTCCCATAGCACTTAATAAACCCAATTCTGATCTACAACCTAAACCCACTCTCAAGTAAGGTGCTAAGCTCCAATTAATGATTGTAAGAAATCCTATTATTACGGACAACATCATCATTTTTTTTCTTAATTCCAACAACTCGCCTGCTCCATCAACTCTAAAAAAAAACTGTTGGATTTGGAACAACAAAAAAGAAATTTTCTGATATGCCCCTCCTACATTTATTGCACATGAAAGAAGTAACCTCTGAATCTAATGAGACTCACATACATGCTATGGTCTCAACTCTTCTTTCTGAATTTACTCATGTTGCACCTAATGAATTACTTGATAAGTGACCCCCACTTAGGTCCATTCAACACGTCGTTGACGTAATCCCTGGTTCACAACTCCCCGACCTTCCCCACTAACGAATGAACTTCACTAAGCATACTGAACTAAAGAGATAGGATGAAAACTTACTTAAGAAAGGATTTATTCAAAAAATTCTTAGTCCTTGTGCAGTTCCAACATTACTAACCCCAAAGAAAGACGACACATGGAGGATTTTTATTGATAGTCGAGCCATCAATAGGATCACAATTAAGTGTTGATTTCTCATTCCTCAACTGGATGACATGTATTTAATCTTAGGGGCAATTTTTTTCCTAAAATTGATTTAAAAAGTGGTTATCACCAAATTAGGATTTAATCAAGAGATGAGTGGAAAACTATTTTAAGACCCTAATGAACTTTATGAATGATCACTGATGCCCTTTGAAGTTTCAAATGCTCCAAGTACATTTATGATGTTAATGAACACCATCCTAAAACCTTTTATAAGAAGTATTTCTGTTGTTTACTTTGATGATATCTTGATTTTTAGCCCGAGTGAGATAGACCATTTATAACAGCTTCAACAAGTATTTGAAAGCCTCGGGAAAGAACAATTGTACATCAACTTGAATAAGTGCTTCTTCTTACAAATTGAGGTAATTTTCGTGGGAATTATTGGTTTCCATGGCTCGAATAAAACTTGACACTTCCAAAGTTCAAGCAATCTTAGACTGGCCCGCACCTAAGAATTTCACTAATGTGCATAGTTTCCATGGCCTAGCTACTTTTTATAGGAGATTAATCAAAGACATTAGTACAGTCGACGGCTCTATATTTGACATTTCGAAACTGGAGAAATTTCATCGAACCCCTACAACACAAAAAACATCAGATCATATTAAGGTTTTAATAACATTTGCCCCTATATTTAGGATGCCTGATTTTTTTAAAGCTTTTGAGGTAACTTGTGATGCTTTTGGCATTAGAATTGGTGAAATCTTAAGTTAAGAAAATCACCCAATAGCTTTCTTTAATGAGAAATTGAATGAGGCTAAACAACGATATTCAACATATGATAGAGAATTTTATGCTCTCATTCAATCTTTGAGACGCTGACGTCATTCCCTTTACATAAGGCATATTCTTAACTCAGATTATCGTGCTCTTAAATTTATTAATACTCAACGAAAGATAGTCATAGTCATGCTAAATGAGTTGAATTTCTTCAAGATTATTCTTTTATTTTCGAGCATAAACCTGTTGATGCCTTATCTAGGGTGGCTTTTAACTATAAGCTCTCTACAACTGAAAATTCTAGGTCAAAGATGACTACCTTATGTGTCCTGACTTTAATCTCCAACTACATTCTAGAATAGTTGGACACTTTGAAAAGGATAAGACCATCTGTTTAATAAAAAGTCTAAGAGATGTTTAAAAATTAGTAGCTCAATGTTTGACCTGTAAACAAGCAAAAGCCATTGAACAAAAATATGGTCAATATGTTGCATTGTTGGTACCCTATATGCCTTGAGAAGATCTCTCCATGGATTTTATCCTAGGATTACCTCGCACAGCTCGAGTACATAATGGCATATTTGTTATAGTTGATCGCTTCTCAAAGATGAATCATTTATTGTCATGCTCTAAAACCAACAATGCTTCCCATATTGCTAGATTATTCTTTAAGGAAATTGTACCACATGGCCTACCTTCAACCATTGTGTCTGACCGTGATGTTTGATTTGTTTCATATTTTTGGAAAGCTCTTTGGAAATTATTAGGCATGAAAATAAACTTCTCATCTATCTTTCATCCTCAAATAGATGGTCAAACTGAGGTAGCTAATCGAACATTAAGAAATCTTTAAGATGCCTTGTAGGAAAGAATTTAGGAAATTGAGACTTGCATTTACCTACCTTTGAACTTGCATATAATAATATTATTTCAAAGACAACCAAAACTTCACTTTTTGAAATTGTTTATGGCCAAAATCCCAAATGACATATTAATAACCACCTCCCACCTCATGCATTCACTGATTCTGCATTTTCATTTGCCAAAGATTTTCAAATCATCCATGAAATCATAAGAAACCAAATTATTTTAATTAATGAACAGTACGCTTCTAAAGAAAATCATAATAGATCAATAAGAGAATTGAAAGGAGATTATATTTTGATTCGCATTCGTCTTAAGAGGTATCACACCATTAAATTTAAGAAATTATAAGCAAGAGCTTGTGGCCCCTTTAAAATTCTAAGGAAAATTTGATCCAATGCTTATCACCTTGATTTGCCTATCAGGATGCTAGTCCGCCCTATTATTAATATTGAAGATATTCTATCATATGAAGGAGTTAGCAAACCACCACTTATTAAGACTAACTTTTCGGTAGGAGATATAGTTCCCCATGTGCAAAATCATTCTTTTCTTGAAGTTGAACACATCATCACGGATGAAGCGCCCATCGAACCAGCTGCTTAGCATCGTTTTCTAGTTTGTTGGAAGAATAAGCCGCCCATTGATGATGCAAGGCTGACCCGCATTGATTTGGAAACTTTAGCCCCACAATTAGTACAAGAGTCCTTAGATTTCAACTCTACGGAGAAGAGTTCAATTGAACCCGAGAGAGTTGATGTAGCACATCATCAAAATCAAGTGAAAGATCCACTTACAAGAGCCCTAGCAAGACCCTATGAAAGTACCCAATTAAAAGCCCATTCAAGGCCCAATGCAAGATCATAAGAAGATGACATATTTGAATTTGTATTTTATTATTTATATTTCGATTTCAATTTCTAGAATGTTTGAATTTTCAAATTTGCATGTTTTTATGGCAGGTCATAAAAAAATAAAATAATAAGATAGGAATGTAGTTAGCACCTTCCTTCATTAATGACCACCTACCATTCTTTAAAAGCTCCTTCTCCTTCTATTAACTTTTTAACATTGTAATTCCTACAAATATGGTTGATATGTAATGCTTTGAATCAGTTGTTGAATGAAATACTTAAGTGAGAAGTATCTCTATTGTTGTTTGGTGCTTCATGGCTTCAAGTGAAGCCTTTTTTTTTTGTGAGATTAGGTATTTATCATTGTATTTCTTTTATGTTATTCATTTATCCTCCATAACACTTGCTCCTAAACTCTTCACCACTCTTCATCCACTTCCTAAGCTTCTTATAATATAAAAAACCAACAACCAAAGCAACCATTCCAAACTCCTCTTCATAGCTCTTGGCCAAGCAAGAGTATATTAAGACCTAATCTTGTTCCCTAACTGTAAACAACATTGTAAGCCCATCCAAACCCACCCATCTACTTAAGATCACAAGTATACATCATAAGCTAACCACCAATAATCATTTCCAGCCATTTACCTATTATTAAGCCAATTTTCCAAAGAGTTGATTCAAATCAGCCCAAACAAGCCTAATCCAGACTAGACTCGGTATTTTAGCCACCAATCCACCAAAACCTCCACATCACAACTTTAGACCTAAAATCAAACATCAATAGTAAATGTTAATATTTTATCTCATCAAAAAGGCTAACCACCTCCATCAGTTGAATATGAAACAAAAAATAAGGATTTAAAAAAATCAAACACAATATATCATGAGCATGGTTTAAATTTTATGATTAAAAGGGAATGTCATGGTCAAATAATTATTGATTAGGTGTATGAATAAAAGAACTAAAGAAACGGATCCACATAAACAAAAACTTATGCATCATGTCCTACAATAACTGCATGATCATAAAATATTAAGCGGAATCTGAAAAGAGTTTCACAACATATTCTGCGACAAAGAATTCAACCTGAATTCAACCTGTGAAGGCTAAAAAGCAGCAGTAAAAGGGCTTGTAATCCATTGCTTTAGGGAAAAAAAAGCCTTCCATAACATAACTTCTTGCTTTAGTTATATTTTTGTCTTTATGGATTCTTAGTCAACCAGGTCTTAATATAATGCGAACATCTATTAAAAAGAAAAGGCAGATATCTCAAGCAAATGTGAATTTCATTGGGTTGTCACCAACCAGAATTTAACACTAAAATTCAGAAGAAGTACACAGAAAATGCAAGCTTACCTTTGGTTTTAACAGAAAAACATGAGCATGAAATCCAAATAAGATAGCTCGTACTGCAATAAACAGAAAATCGTTTAGAAAGTGTAAAATCAATGTTAAATATTTTGCAAAAAAAGTCAACATAGTTCTAAAATTCACCTCCATTAACAATAAAGTTCATAAGATGGAACACCTTCTGGGTTGTCCAGCCAAATTCAGGCACACGAAGCTGAATTCGAATTAGTTGAATCTGCAATAACGAATTAAAAGATCACAACATTGAATGTGACTGCCAATAAAGAATGTTACAGGAATACTCCTACTTGATCTGAACAATTAAGTTAATTTCCACACCAAAAAAAAACATCCAAAACACAATCATATGATTTAAATGTACAATAAACGTATGTTTTGTGTGTAATTTTGGTTTCAGAAGCATTTTGAAACATTGGAAGCACTAAACAGTGTTAAGCAATAAATAATGCACTTATATAGGTTAATTTGTTCTCTACTTATATATTAATTAAAATAAAAACCATAGGTTTTTCATAGTTAAAAACATCACACTTGTAGTTTTCTAGCGTTGCCTTCTAATAGAAACATGAACAAGTTTTTTTAATCGTGGGAGACTAAATGTACCAAATAATTTTGAGCGGGGATACAAAGAAATGGTTTAATCATCCATAAGACAAAGAAATGCAGATTCAAATCCACATAAGATTCATTTATCAACGAGGAATTCAACATGAAGAGAGATCAATTTATGAAGAATGCTATTATTTTCTCAAATGAGAAAGGAACAGTTGACATGGAAGCAATGTAACAAATAATGGTAGCTGTACTAATTGGTACTCTTCTTAGGTAGCAAATGGGAGTAGATAAATAACAAGAAAATGTAATAAATAAGCATTTAAAATGATAGTAACTTAGTAGCAATGACCAGCCTATGTTTGTCGTCTTTTCACAGTCATGTGACATTCCATATGTCATCTCATATCACATCAATGAAATGCACATCAAAATTGATATAACAACATAAGGCCCAAGATCAATTACTAGCCATTCTCTATTTTGAGAAGAGTCAAATGCTGTTGACAAGTATCTCAGAAGAAAGCATGAAAAGGACCAAGAATTTGGGGCATGTAACTCGGAGATAGAGGAAAAGAATGGCAATTGTTTAGCAGAGGCACCTAGTATGAGTAGTCTATGCTAGCTTTTCTAGTGCCCAACAACGGATTTCAAAAAGTGCTTTAAAGCCAAGTGTTGCAATGTAAAGCCACATAAGCCAACTTTATCTTGACACAACCAGATAATGCAAAGCATGAAGCACGTGCTGTGAGCCATACTTCATTGAAATAATCACTCAGCATGCTGCTCACGCATGCCAATCCAACTTGTTGATTTTTCAGTTCATAGGAAGAATAAATGAGCCACGCCTTCGCATGCAAATGTAGCCATCAAGTTTTCTTCTCCACACAACTCTTATCTCCATTTCTTCTCCTTTAGCGGTATACTTCTCTCTAGAGTGATCACACTCACACCTCAAGTAAACAGCCAACAATAGCTCTTATCCTCGTGCAGATCTCAGCACACATGTGAACCTTCATCTCATTGATTTTAGGTTAATCATCACTTTGGATCCTCAATGCTTCCTCAAATTTTGAATTGTTGGATTCTCTTAATTCTATTCAAATTTATATTTCTTAACCGTATCAACTCAATTTTAAAAAGCACTTCAAAATTTTTGAGACATTGTCTATAAAATTTCATTTGTATTTTAATTAGACTAAGTTTTAAATTTGACATAACAAGATTGCAATATGAATTTTCAATCAATTTTGGGCAATTGTTGCACATAATAATATATGCATCTAAAACAATAATCTTGCATGGTTTAGTTTAGGAATTACATATTTAGTGCATGAACATGATATACGAACATACATACATTGGCGTTCTAGTTAATAAAAATGACACTTTGCTTTATGCATTGTGCTTCGCTCATTGAAGCGAAAATAAATCTGATGCATTGCATTACACTTTACTATTTAAAAGCACAGTCATCATTATCCTTCATCCTCGAAGTCACTCGTCAGTCTACAATCATATATGCGCAGACTAATGCAATATAAAGTAAAGCAGCTTGGCGGTAAAGGTCAAAAGTCAACAAACATCATAAGTAACTTAAGAAAAATATATAGAAATACACAAATAAAATTTAAAAACAAAATTATAACTTAATTTAAAAATACACTTGGATTAAATAGAAAGAATTTTCCATGTAATAAACAATCAAACGACTCAAAATAATGATGACGGTCTCTGCTTCACTTGTTGGAAGTACAATAGTATCAGAATCAAAATCACAAGTTTAACTATGTTGAGCACAGTCATATCTTTGGTGTCAAATGTTCCAAACATGCCAATTAAATTGTAGGGATAAAGCAACAAGAAAAATCAACAAATAGATAAAGTACAGAAAAATATCCAGGATCTCAATAGAGGGCAAAACTCGACCCAGAAGTAACTCAAACAGCACAAATGTTGTAATAAGCATCTACAAAATATAAAATAACAAGAGTATATTAGAATGGTGGGGCGAATAAAATGAACCACATAAGACACAAGTAGAATTGAAATACAAGCTACAAAATAGACTAGAAGGCCAGAGTAAAAAGGTTCAACTTTTGAAAGTGATTTTTGTTGTGTGATTAATACAATGCAGCTCTTGTAGTCTCTTCTGAGAAGGATATAACAAAAGCCCATTATAACTTACTGAAAGACAGTAAATCGCTTGGATTAAATATTGTGATTTATAAAATTAACAACCTTGAATTGTAAGAACTATGAATATAATAGAGAAAAAAGATGTTTGTTCTACTTTCTAATCAAGGGACTTACAAGACAATACACCTCTAAACAAATTGGCACTAAAACACATTACCTGAAATTACTAGCTCACGCTTAAACTATAGATATTTCACATGACATGTCAAATTAGATTCATAATTACTTTTTTCAAATGGTTGCTAAAATTTATAATCCAAATTTAAAGTAATGAAGAGTGGCATTCAACAATGCACAACTTACTCCTTTATCTAGTGTTGAATAAAAGATAGTCCCACAAAAATACAACTCGAGAAGGAGCATATGATACCACTTAATTCTTATCTATTTACATAACTAAAACCAAATTTTTATATTTGGCTATATAACACGCTCATATCTAAATCACATTAACATATAGATAAAAATATGTATTTCACTATAATAAGTAAATTTTAATGGTATTTTTATGTGATATAAAAAATATGGTATTATATAAATTAAAAGAAAGATTTAGGTGTTAAATATTTAAAAATATAAGCACTTTGTGAAATGCATGTAAATCCCCAAAAAAAATTATCATATTCCAAGCCTGTAATATTTTAGCATCCTTATTAGAGAAAAGGATAGCATGCGGCTGAGATAAATCATATACTTTTATGGAAATTTTAAACCAATTGAATTGAAAATTTGACAAAAGAAGATGCTTAGAGAAAAAAAAACACAAGATTTAAATAATAAACCGCAGCATCATGTGCTGCAAAACCTTGAAAGTCTATCTCAAATCATACTATGGGCTGAGAGGAAAGTTCCATAAGCATCATTTCTACGCCATGTCTAAGCCAACCTGGAAACTAGGATTAAGACTATCCTTATAAATAACAATTTAGTCAAGATCATCGACAGCAATTTTGTAAATCCATTTGGGCATAGGTTAAGAACTTAGACGGGGAATGTGCTGATGATGATCAAAACGTGGCTCTAAGCAGCCATTCCAATAAATTCTTCAATGAATATTCTAAAAAAGGAAAGAATGAACTCCGCAACAACATGACTGGAACTCTTTGACCTGCTGGTAAGATACTTGATTAGAAACATGCAGTATAAAAGGTAGCAGATTCATCATATGACCAGCAAAGACCTAACTCTTCCCATGATATTATTAAGAGAATCAAATCGTACGAATCTTCCTTTTCACGGAAGGTCCACTCGGCAAGCATATTAAGCTATGAAGGCCATTCTAAAGTAAAAACATCGATAACAACCCAGAGATACAGAAAATGGTGTATGTTTGAAGTCTGACCAAAGCGATGGCAGAGACTAGGGCGTATGCCGCGCAGAGAAAGTAGAAGACGCCATCCTGCCACTGAGTTGACCTGTTTATCTCATCCCACCAGCCTGACACTAGCTTATTGGTAGCCCTCGATGCTTCCACCTCCAATGCTAGCCTCTTCATCTCTGAGTCCCCACTTCAGTTCGCTAGGGTTTCCAAGTTCAACAATCTCGTGCGGGAAGAATACGGGACTTGAAAGCTACAGATCTCTCTCGAAAAAGCAACAAAGGATGGTGTGAAAAGATTGGATAAATTACAGGGACGGACGGGAGAAGCCGGGCGGCGGCTTAGGATTCGATGGGTTTATTTCTAATCTATATTGAAAGATTTATATGGATGCCACAGAGTTCCTATGTATTAAGCTACAAACATCTAAAATTTCATATTTACATTAAGATACTTTAGGGGGACTTACAATTTACATTAATGTATCTAATTCTTAGTATATTGCATAGATGACATCCAAAATTTTAATATTACATGCATACTACAATTCTTCTCAGTTCCTCAATCTTACTTATCCGTCGTCCAAAGTAATAGAGAAGGCAAAGACGGCAATGACGGGTTTTCAAAGCTCCCGCTAAACCATATGGCAGAGAGTGAGTCTCTCATGGTTTTGCATGGGCGACTGACTCATCAGCATATGGAGCATGCTAAACAAACGAATCATCCTGACAGGGAATCTCAATAGTCAAAGCACTTCTTTGCCACAAGAGTAGATGAAAAATCGTCATATCTCAAACGAGCGGCAGCTTATCGATAAACGGGTCATCAAGATGATATCAACGACAACATGATGAGTGAAAGGACTCAAAGTGTGCTGTTAAAAGAAGGGTGGAGTAATCCCTAAACAGGAAGAAGTGCCTGTGTCAGGGTAACACAGACTCGTCATCCCAAGCTACTATGACCCTAAGTCTATCCAATCGTAAATGTAGTCGATCCAACATGTTCAGAGATCCCTGGTCAGTAATCATTGAATTGTGTCATTCACATGAAACTCGATAGCCCTAAGGTCAAGGAAATGAAACTTTATCATATGACTATCAGGTGGAGCTCTAGTGGTGGGACTATACCCTTCAAAATGACAAGGATGTCGTTAAAAAGAAGAGAAAGAGGGGGTTCAGCTACAATGCTGGGAACGCTCCCAACAAAAGGACTTACACCATGTATGGTTCAGGGAGCATTTTAACAACCTAACCACACTAGATAACCACCTAAGTAGAAATCTCTGTTAGGTTAAGTTGAAGAAACACGGGGGCTTCTCCTCGGTGCATGCAGAATGATGCAGTCATCTATTCAAGTTCTAATGTGGAGCCCTATTAGTATGACTTAGGTGAGAGCCATAATATGCTAAAATTTGATTATTTTAATCTTTTATTACGATATTGAATAAAAAAATTATAATTTTAATGTCCTTAATAAGCGTAGATCATAATTTTGTAACATTTTGGATCAAGGAGAAATAAACAAGAGAAAATAGTTCAAGCATGCAAACATGCAATAAAGACAATAAACAAGCCAAAAATAATGAAAGACTAGTGTCATTGGGTTGACAACATATCCCATCAAAATGTTGTCAGACACCGTACAAGCACATGTCAGGTCCTAATTCTATATATAAATGAGATTTAGAATTAAGGTACAGGACACGAGTCTGTTAATTTCGGCTCCCGTCACATGATTCTATTTGTTTGGCTTCCCAGAACACATGCTCATACCTTATTTCTAATACAAGATTGACCTAAGACTTTAAAAGTACAGATGAAAAAGAAAAAAAATGACTCGACTTGCATGAACACAATGTTAGTGGGAAAGTAAACAATCATGTAACGTATAATAAGTCGTATGTTTTTATCGAGGGAACTAAATGTCACCTACAAACAAAATGTTAGTAGAAATCATCACATGCTCCCCCTTAATGACACCCCTGTGTATGCTTATATATAGACACGACTCCCTGTAGAAGAATGTCCTAATATGCTACAATGCATATAAAACATTCCAGCACACCAAAAAGGCACAAAAGTGATGATTGTCTAGAACAATCAAACCAGTAAAGAACATAAGTAAGAGACATTGAAAATACTACTTATCACTCTAGTCCTAGCCTAGCACACCATCCAACAAGAACACATTCTAAAAATGAAAATTTTGTATATTTATTTTTGTAATGGCATAAGATCATTCAGTCACTTTTCAAACCTTTGACTTTTACCTCTGTTATGCCTTTGTGAAAATTATTTGGTAATGAGTATGCATTTGTTGAATGATTCAAACATATGAAAGATCATATCATTTCGAGTTTTCTCAATTCGACACAAGTCTTACACTGCTTGTCTCATTTTGTTTCAGTAAAAATTGTCTCTCAGGTCAACTCACACCTTTCATCAGGATTTAAACAGATCTTGTTGATGTTTTCACTGGGGTAACCATCAAGACTCGGTGATGGGGAGATAACCTCCTCTAGGTGAAATTGATGTCGAGCTTCAAGACAAGTTTTTTAATGATTGCCACTGTGGGTCAATTCTGTTGTTAGGACATCGATTGGACGTCTATAGCATTGTTGTTTGCTCCCCTCACTTTTCTCACAATCATTCAGCTGTTGTTTATACTTATCAAGGTCTAAATTACTCAGCACGATCAACACCTTGTAGGGTCTCACATTTTATCGGGTTTTAGGCAGATCTCGTTATTTCCTCTGCGAAAGTGATTGCTTAGACTTGCTGCCTGGGTGATTTGTGTCTTACCCTTCATGAAACTTGTTACTTCGTAGGGAATCATCTCCTAGGTTTTATTTGATTAGGGCCCAGAGACCGAGAATTTTTAATCAAGGGAGAGCTGGGGAACATTCAGCAGGTCATACCTCTTTGGTTCAATGTTCGAACGGTTTTTTGGATCCAATTTCTTGAAGTGTCAATTGGACTCGGGAATTCGTAAAATAAATTTATCATAATATTAAAACAGAGTGTTGCCTCGCGCAACAGGCCTAGTAATACACTAGCAAGGGGTTGATTGACTCTTTTCAGTCAATGGGGTCCAGACATCCATTTAGATAAACTCAACACTTAGCCAAAGCCTCTAGGAAAACGACGAAAATGATGTTTCAGGCCCTATATATGTTGCATGAACTCCCTATCATGCTCCTTGTTTAAGAGTTTTTGAGATCCATTTCTCCTTGTTAGTATGTCACTTCCCTTCTTATTGTTGTCATGCTCTACGCTCATCGCATCTTTTAGGATGGTGCATCCATATTTATTCTGTTAGGCATGCCTAAGAAATCAGAGTGGTAGAAACCTTTAAGGAGAAATATAGAGAGGGAAAAAGAAATAAAATAACACACATGAACTTGCCTTGTATGGGTGAAATGGGCTATTCTCAGGCTCTGCGGCCCATTTTATATCTTATAATTGAAGAGTTATAAAATAGAAGATGAGAGAGATCTCCTTGGAAAGTAGAGAAAAAGAACCGAAGACCCTTTTTACATGTAACAAGTCCCTATTTATAGAAGAAAGGAGATCGTAAACACAAAAATTACATATTTGTTCATGCTTTAACAGAAGGTTAAGCGACATTATTGTCATTTGTTGTGTCTTTTCATTATTATAATTGATTCTGACATCTTTTTGTATGAACTGGACATTATGGTCAGCAGTTTCTTGGGTTGGCCGATCAAGTTGATGTCGATCAGCTATTTTATATAGATACCAGCCGACCTTCGCTGTACAAAGTTAATCAGCCTTTAAAGTGGCAGTCGACCAACCTTAGTGTGGTCGATCGACTTGCTTGACTCTATATTTACTAGTGATTTTTTTTAGAATGTTTCTGGAAAAGTTGTTTGAGAGCATTACGTTTATACTTGTGAGATTGTTTGCTCTTGGCTGGCCAATGTAGAACTTTATGGTCGCCTGGTTGCAAGTCGACTTTCAGTTCTTCAGCTTTCTCCTCTTTCAACCTTTCTCATCCCGCTTTCACGTGCTTCAACATTCTCCATTAAAGGCAAAAGTAAAGAGCAGTACGATTGATGAATTAAGAAGAATTGGGTGGTATGTATGCAACATTAAAATTTTTGAGTGTTAGATGAGAAATACACTTAGGGTATGTTTGGGGCAGCTTATAACTGCGGGCGGCGTTTTCAAAACCCAGTTTGGTTCACGCGTTTCATCAGCTTATTCGAAACTGCGTTTGAGTTTTTACACTAAATGTGGGTCGCAGGTCGACCCTCGCGGCCGGCCCACGGGCCGCGTTTCAGAATAATTAGTTTATCCTAAAATGCATAAGCTGCCCCAAACTGACCCTTAGAATGAGTGGTATGTATCCAACCACCCGATAATTTTATCTAGTCATTAAGAAAGTGTATTTCACTTTTGATATGTCGATTGTTAATCTACACTAACATCCAAAAACATCGTTCCATGTTGAATAAAAAAATTTCCGAGTTAAAATCAAGATCATTCAGTCTGATACTTTAGCAAATTTGCAACTAAATTGAAGATCTCAACAACGCTAACCTAACACTACTTAAAGAGATTCAATCCAAGCTCAAATGAGCTCAGAACAAGCATTTGAAGTATAATTAGGAGCTTTGAAGTATTAATTAAATAGTTA
This sequence comes from Phalaenopsis aphrodite, assembly GCA_003013225.1. NCBI lineage: Eukaryota > Viridiplantae > Streptophyta > Magnoliopsida > Asparagales > Orchidaceae > Phalaenopsis > Phalaenopsis aphrodite. The sequence goes on from NEWO01000200.1 coordinate 790,033, forward strand.
AATGATCACCAATTTTAACATGTTCATAATTAAATCAATCACCTCAATGAGAGAAATCCAGAGAACTTAAGATCACACGACTTTAAAATCATTAAAGAACTTAAATACTAAAAAAATGATATATGATGAAATGAATCAACACAGACAGTCTGATGGACTATTTGGGATTTTAGTTAAATTTATTAAAACGTCCTCCCAAAACTTTATAAATATGAGATCATATTCAATATGAAAGAGGAGAAGTTAAGAGTTCACACTCTTGAAAAAAAACGTGAAACCTACAACTGCCAACAATTGTCATTGACCACTTGTAGAGGTTCTTGTAGCTTAGTTATTGTGACTCATTCAAAAGTCCATCTTCGTTTTCTATAGTTCCCTTTAACTTGAAATGTATATAGATTTACTATGATTGAGCTAGGCTCTGTGGTTTCTATCCTTGAGTTTTCTATGTAAAAGTTTTGTCGTCTATTATCCCTTCTATCCTCGAGTGTGTTAGATATTTCTACTGAGCTAATATTGAACTTTTCTTTTTCTGTTGTTGAACTTTTCTGAGCTTTCATTAACTTTGAATAAGTTAACCATAATGATACTTTTGATGTGATGTAAACATTTTGAAAGTTAGATATATAAAAATCAAAAGTTAGGTATGAGGTATGCAAATTCATAAGAACTATGTGGTATGCATGTACATGCTCCAATTATATTTTGTTTTTAAGAATTATAAGTAGTGGATCAAAAACATTCCTTTTATTTAATATCATTAAAATAAGCTATGAAAAAATTTATAACTCTTTTCATTTCATTTGATCGTCAATTGGATGATCAAAATTTTAAAATAAATGACTCTAATTTAATTAAAAATGTTTATATTGTTAAAGCATTAATATTGTTAAATGCTAGCAATTAAATATTTGAATACTTGATGATATTTTATAAGCTGTTTTGATGAAGCAAATGGATAAAACTTTGCTTTCAAAAGGTTTTTATAGCTTAGATCAATAAAATAATCATGAGTTTAAATTATATAGAATTAGAAGAAAATATAGCTTGATTATTATGAAAAATTGTCATGAATAATATTTTATCAGCACAAATTTCAAGACAGGTGAATGAAACAGAAGGACGAAATGACCAACCAAAAGTAGTTGTTGACAATAGTTTCGGGCTGGACGATGACGAGAGGCGAATTATTAGACGATCGTCGAAACGTGCCAGGAGATCTCCAGCAGAGCGGTGACTAACCATCAAGACGATCAACTGGAAGCATCCTTTTGGATTAAATATTGATAGATTCAAGGCTTACCGAATGATCAGTGAACTCTAATCAATCGAATCAACCCCCGAATCTTATTATATGCGAATAACTTTGTAATTACTAAAAAACCCCTCTGAAAAGTCAATAATGAGAGGATTAACATGTAATTTTATAACGCTGTGATTTATGCTATAAATATAGAATCTATGATGTGAATAAATGTTACGCTCTCTTTACTCTTCCCTACGGTACCTCTCATCCTCTACTTCTCTCTCTTAATGCTCTATACCTTGGGTGTGTTCTTCTAACATGTCATGACAAATTATATTCTGTGACATTGATGGTGCATTGACTTCATCTCTAATCAAATAAATCTTCAATATTTTTTTTTTTAAGGAGTTATGGCTTTCAAATTGAATATCAAGGAAGCAAAATGGCAAAGCGCATTATTACTTCTATTCTTTAAAAAATTGGCTCTAGAATGATGTTATTTAATCGGAATCCAACTTTATTTATTGAATGATAAATTAATGGCAAGTAGAGAGTGATATAAACATTGTTATTTACTCAATTAAAGCCAACAAGGCCTGCACTGGCATGCATAAGAGGTCAAAACCATGGCATAAATCTGACTTGAATTTGAATATTCTTCACATTTCATTCAAATCATATCAGATTTGGCTAAAATCTTGCTCAAAATTTGTTTAGACTATGTTTGCATCTGGCTCAAATCTTGTTGAAATCACAAGTAAAACTTGTTTCATTCATATTTTAGCATTACTTTGACAAGGTGCAAATATAATTTAACATGTAATGATGTATCATTAGCTTTAAAGGTTGAGTCGCATACAAAAAGATGATTTTTCTTTGAGAGGGTACACATGAAAAAAGATTCAAAATTTCAAACCATTTTTTAAACTAGTACTAAACAGCAAATACATCACAAAATTGTTTATAATTACAATTATATTATCATATTTTACTAAATTCTAAAATATTGAACATAGCTAAAAATTCCCATCGATTTTTCACTAGAGAAAGTTGAATTGAATCCTACTAGCTGCATGCATATATATATATATATATCTGTGTGTGTGCGCGCCCCTTCACCTGGCACATTGGTCGCGACTTTTGGTGTAAGCCTCTCGGGTCGGGGGTTCGATTCTTGCGTATGACTGAATTGCACACCTGTCTGGAAGGTTGGCCGCCCCTAGTTTAGACTTTGGGGTTGATCAACGATCAACCTTTTTAATATATATATCAAAAATACCATCATTATATTTTTAAAAGTGTACCTTTTCAAATATAAGTTTAAGAAACCAATAAGTTATAAGTAGTGAAGTCACAAAAATAGTCCTGGCTGTTTACATGAGGCCATTTTAGTCATAGGGTTTATTTAAGTGTCAAAATAGCTGCCAAATATTTTAAAATTATGGTTTAATAGTCCTTTATGGGGACTATTTCAGCCCCAATTTTAAAATAGTAAGAGAGACAATTTCAATACTTTTATAAGCTCCGTGACTAAAACGGTCTCATGTAAATAGTCGGAGATTAGCTTGGCACTTTACTCATGTTATGAATGTAAATATTAAACTTTAGGTGTTAGATATGAAGATACATGAAAATGACATGGCATGTATAAAAACTTCCCAAATAAAAATTGTGTTAGTTTTCCCGTGACATTCCCATAATTCCACAATCAAAATATACAGTCAAAGTTGTGAATAGTAACAAAATGAATAGAATTGCCCTATCAAAACACTAAAAAACTCATAAAACTCGAAAAAAAAATCATTCAACTTATCTCATCAATCATATCTTCCTAATTTAATGTACGTTAGCAGATATGATATATGACTAAAGGTTTTAATGTTAAATAACTCCCTTTATATCAAATGGGAAATGAATATATATGTGATAGAGTTGGTGTAGCTCCATTGGCGGACAAGATTATCGAGAGTCGTCTTAGATGGTTTGCTCACATTAAACGTCAACTGTCTGATGATCCGGTTAGGAAAGTACATGTTTTAGATTCAACTTATGTTAAGAAAGGTAAACCTAAAAAAATAATATGACACTCAATAGGACGCAATAGGACGCAATAGTACATGTTTTAGATTCAACTTGAACATATTATATAAAAAAATAAGCTTAATATATTAGAATTAAATGAAAAAAAATATGACACTCAATAGGACGCAATGAAAAAAAATGATTCATGTAGCCAACCCCACATACTGAGATAAAGGCTTGTTGTTGTAGTTGTTCTTGTATCAAATATGAAATATCCAAATATGTTGCACTACAGCACACATAATACTGCCAACTACACTAGCATAATATACTTCTCTTCTATTGATTAAGAATAAAAAGCTGCCAACCAAAAAAAAAATGGCAAATGAAAAAGTAAGAGCTTTGTAACTATTTAATACTTCCTCAACCTATCGATATTATATTAGAAATAAACTTAAATTTTTTTCTATTCTATTCCTAACTATCTTCATCCCAAAAATCTTCTTAGCAACACGAAAATCTTTCATGTTAAATGCTGTGCCCAGATTAGCTTTCCTCATATTAATATGTGATATTGACCAACTGCAGTCAATTTATAAACATAGAAGAGCATAAGTATAGCTATGTTATATACAAAGTACGAGTAGAGCTATTATAATAACAGGTTCCAAAACTTCCTTGAAGTCCAGAACTTCGTTGATTGTAGCATTGCAACTAATTGAGATTTGTATCTAACATTATCTTTACAATAATTTCCTTTTTAGTGCTTCAACATTCATTTGCAACCAACAATTTTGGTCTATAGGGAGTTGAATCAAATCTCAAGTTTCATTCTTTTGCAAAACCTTACTCCTCTACCATAACTGCAATTGATTATTTTGATTATCCTCCAGTGAAAAATTTCTCAAAAGTGGATGGCTCTTGATCACTAGTATACTTTTCTACATTCAAAGCATAAGCTAACATATGAGAACAATAGGTATTCTCATTATTAAAATTTTCAGAAGCTCTAATCTACCTTTTAGGCCTGTCGGAAGTAATAAATTCTATTGTTTTAGGAGCCCTTAACACAGTAACAGCAGGCAAATATCTATTTACCAAATAATATACAATATTAACAGAACTTAGTCAATAATCTAGCTTGTATTAGCATTAAAAAGCATACATTTGGCCATCTCTAAGAGTGGCCTATTCATTATTTCTACTAAGGTTTACTCCACAGTAGCTGATGTCAAGCAGTACCATTTTTTAATAAAATGTCTTAAATTCAAAAGAACATGAATACAATCCATTATTAATCCTCCAACTTTTGATGTTTTTTCTTATTTTATTCTTAATGTGGATCTTCATTTTCTTAAATATTTTAAATACATCACTTTTTTTATTAAGCATGTAAACCCAGGCATTCAGTGACAATCATTTATAAATATGAGCATAAATCTAAATTCAAGGGTGGAAAGTCTGTAGGACCTGATGATATCCCAATTGAAATGTGGAAATATTTGGGAAATTTGGGAGTTTCTTGGCTTACTAAACTCTTTAATATTATTTTAAAAACTAAAAAAATGTCTGAGGAGTGGAGGAAGAGTATTTTGGTCCCCATTTTTAAGAATAAAGGGGATGCACAAGAGTGTGCAAATTATAGAGGAATTAAGTTGATGAGTCATACTTTAAAGTTATGGGAGAGGTTAATTGAACATAGGTTAAGACACATCACAAACATTTCTCATAATCAATTTGGATTTATGTCGGGCAGGTCTACTGTGGAAGCTATACATTTATTGAGAGGTTTGATGGAGAAGTTCAGAGATAATAAGGAGAATCTACATTTAATTTTTATTGATTTAGAAAAAGCTTACGATAAGGTTCCAAGAGATATCCATTGGAGAGTTCTTGAGAAGAAAGGTGTTGATATGACTTATATTCAAGTCATTAAAGATATGCATGCTTGAGTTGTTACTTGTGTTCAAAATGAAGGAGGATTGACCAAATATTTTCCTATTTCTCTTGGATTACATCAGGGATCGACTTTAAGCCAATAACTTTTTGCTTTAGTTATGGATGGTCTTACTGGACATCTACAGGAGGATGTACCTTGGTGTATGTTTTTTGCTGATGATATCCTTCTTGTGGATAAAACGAGAGAAAAAGTCCAGGAAAAACTTGAACTATGGAGGTCTACATTGGAGTCTAAAGGCCTTCATTTAAGTAGAACTAAAACTAAATACATGAAATGTAATTTTAGTAATAGCTCTAGTGACAGAAGTGTGAATTTGGGTGATCAAATTATTAAAAGGTGTTAACGATTTAGATATCTTGGGTCCGTTGTTCAAAGCGATGGTGATATAGATGGGGATGTTAATAGTAGAATCCAAGTTGGCTGGTTGAAGTGGAGGAATGCTTCGGGCCTTTTGTGTGATAGAAAAGTACCGTTTAGACTGAAAGGAAAATTTTATAAGAAGGTGGTGACCTGCAATACTATATGGCGTTGAATGTTGGCCTTTAAAAGAGAAACATAATAATAAGTTAAGTGTTGCCGAGATGAGAATGATTAGGTGGATGAGTGGCTTTACACTTACAGACAAAATGCAAAATGAATATATCCGTGATAGTGTTTGTGTAGCTCCTGTGATGGACAAAATTAGAGAAAGTCGACTTAGATGGTTTGGTCACATTAAACGTCGACCATCTGATAATTCGATTAGGAGAGTAGATGTTTTAGATTCGACTTGTGTTAAGAAAGACAGAGATGGAATTAGGAAGACTTTGGCTTATTTTATTAAAAATGATCTTAATTTACAAGAATTAAATTAAAATATGACACTAAATAGGACGCAATAGAGAAAAAAGGATTCATGTAGCCGACCCCACGTAGTGGGATTAAGGCTTTGTTGTTGTATAAATCTAAATCCACCTTTTTAGGGTTTGTTTGGGGCAGATGCAGCTTATCCAGCTTATGCTGATAAGCAGCTTATTCTGATAATATGATGATAGCAGTTGATCCAGATAATCTGTCTGATTGTTTGGTTACTGCGTTTTGAGAGCAACTGATTCTGGAGAAATGACCAATCTGCCCAGTTCTGGATAAGCTGTTGAGCTATTTGGTTCGTTCGTTTTGTAAACAACTTATTTGCAAATTTTTTTATTTGAATTAATAATATGTGTAACAAAATAAGTTATTTTATCAACAAAATTAAAGATCAAATGTTAAGACAAAACAATACAAATAAGTAGAGCTACATTTATATAACTCAAAATAATGATTACTTGTATGTCTCACCAAGCTTTATATATATTTCACATTTTGGAGTTCAGCATATAACATTATTAATTTGCACAGTGGGATGATAAGGAAGAAGGAAAGGAAGTCCTGTAGCAGTGGGAAGATGATTGGGATGATGATGATGTCAATGATGTTTTCTCCCTCCAATTGAGAAAAGAATTGGGAAGCAACTCATAGAAGAAGTAAAGTGTCTCTTGCTCTCCTTCCTCCTTATTGTGCTCTATAAGCTTCAGCAAAATGTTCTTTTGAGGTTTGTGTGCTTTTTCGAAATGTGTTTTTAATTTTGTGAACAGCTTTTTGTTCTGCATTGCAGCAGCTTTCTGCTTGGGTTTGGGAACTTTGTTTCAATGAACTAAACTAGGCATAGTCATGACTTATTAATTTACTTGTTGATTATGCAGTGGTTTATAGAAGATGTTGTAGAGTTTGTTATGATGATTTATGCATTTTCTTCTTCTTAAGTTTTCAAATGACAATTTTAATTGATGAGCCAATATTGACATAAATGTAAAGGATGCGGAGGAAATATTTAAAAGATATGGTGAGACATACAAGGATATTGGGTATTGGGTATACTCTTGGTTTACTTGAATATTAAGGATTAAAGATCGAGAAAAAAAGAATGGCAACGAAAAATAACTAAGCCTTAAATAAAACAAATCAAACTCTTAACATGATTTTATCAATACATCCATGATTGCTTTATAATTCGAATCTAATCTAAATTAGCAAATTTAGTGTTTTATATTATTTTCCTGCTGCTGCAGAATTTATTTTTTTCCTCCAAATGTCATGCATGATGAAATCCTTTTAATCATTGGCAAGTATTGTACCTTAAAAAAATTGTTGTGCTGCAATTGGTTGAACAATATTTAGAATCATCACCATTACTTCTATCATTTACGATATAAATATATGAATTTGCAATGAAAGTACTGAGTTACTATGTTGATTCCCAGGTTGTGCTTATTCCTGTCACTGCTGGTCTCATCCTCAACACATGCAAAATCTGTGGTGATTATTATTCGGCCTATAATGCCTTTTCTTGCCATGTTTTGCACGGCGCTGTGTATTGGAAGTCCTCTTGCTATTAATAGGAGCCAAATTCTATCTTCAGAAGGTCACCTATTGCTTCTACCCATAGTGACTTTCCATGTTGCAGCCTTTGCATTGGGTTATTGGGCTTCCAAGTTACCATTTTTTATGTACATGTCAAGTTTCAGAGTATTTGTGCTCATCAATGATTTCTTAAACTTTATGATATGCGGAACAAAATGCATTTTTACCATTTTGTGTACTTCATCAACTCCTTGTATACACTCTTTTCAGAATAGCTCAATCATATCTGAAGATCTCAGTTTGAAAGTTAGTGCTTCTTCTTTATGTAAAAACGTACTCCAAGTGATGTAAAGCACATGACACATGAAAATCTCAAATCAACAAACTATAAATTTTCAAACTGAAATCATACAGACCAACTATTATTAAGAAATATGAAACACATTTCTCATCAAAAGCATGTCCCAATGCTGCAAAACAAGCTAAATATCGTACCGCATAAATAAATACCGTAACTCAACTTCTGCAAAGTCAAGTATATCCTTTCAAACATATATGCCATTTAAAACATGTGAGCTAAAACATATAACTGAATCCCGAGATGGTTGAGACAGACACCCAAAGTAACCACACATGATTTGAAGAAGAGGTAGAGGTTTATACATGGATGCCAAAGGAAGCAGGAAGTGGCAATGTCGTGATCGGGCGAACAAAGGCAATGTCATGATCGGGATGGAGAACAGAGGCGAGACTCGCGATCGAGATGGCGAACACAGGCGAGAGTCGCGATCGCGATGTCGAACACAAGAGAGAGTCGCGATCGGGATGGCGAACATAAGCAGGGATGGCGATCGGGATGGCGAACAGAACTTCGGAATGGCGATCTCCGGCAGAGCGGGGGAGGAGAAGATGAGAAAACGAATAAAGGAGTGAAAATGAGAGGAGAGGATCGATATTTTTTACCACTCTCGGGCGATTGGGAAGTGCTGAGGGAGGAGCAGAATCGTTGCACTTAGGGAACACAGAGAGTCGCGAGAGGGGTAGGCGAGTAAAGATTCACGTGGAGGACGTTCGGAACGCTGATTGCGGGGTTATACCCACGATCGCATATCCGCTAATTTAGAGATGCAGTTTGCTGATAATGACCCTAAACGTGCAAAACAAACAGTGCGGCGGCGGCGTCTTCAAAAACGCCGCCACACTTATAAGCTGCCCCAAACGGGCCCTTAGTCTAAGGTTAGCAAGCCCTTGAGAGAAGAAATATAATCCAAAGTAACCTTAGTTCAATGAAATCTAGAAGAAACTTCAATCAGTGATACTTGCCAGAAATGCAATGCTCACGGAACCCCAAAACTCCAGAAATCTACCTTCATGACAAGCATTTCATGCTCAATTTCAATAAACCTTGCTCTAACATATGCCCAATCCTCATGTGACAAAATTTAACCAAATCATTTGCAGAAGAAATTGGTATAGACATTATACAACACTAAAGAAGAAGAGATTATTTTATTTGCTCTCATTAAAACCATATGTAAAACTCAAACTTCAATCTTAATCTGCGGCAATTAGAGTTCAAATGACCCAAAGGCAAGATTTTCCTTCAAAATTGTTCAATGTTCGATCTCTCCCAAAACACTTATAGCTCCATCATGTTTTGATCTAAATTGTCCAAATCCCTACAATCTTTTAGGTCATTTCATTGCTCACAGGGGCATTTTCACAATCACAAATGTATCTGAAAAATACCAATCCATTGGAGGGGACATGTCAAAGGAAAATCTAAATTTGAGAATATAATTTTGAAAAAAAATAAATGAAACTATCAAAACTATTTAAGGCCCACCTATTTGCTCCTAAGCATTTAATGCCACTCCAAAACTAGATTTGTCTCTTTGATCACCATTTCTTAGAGTTTTCCATACAATAGTTGGCAATCAAATTTACAGCGTATAGGTTTCTTGGAATGATGGCATATGCATCTACTTTTGGACTTCGATTTTTCACTCTCATTCTTCCTTGCTTTCTTTAAGATCTTTTATGTCCTCATAAAAACCCAATAATTTGATTTTCACCTTACACTATCTTTCTTAGCTCAATTGATAGAAGAGTACACATCACATATGCTATGGAATTGGTGATGACAATTTACTCAAAAGTGAATGGTAGAGAGCATAGAAAGATCAAAGCCTTATCTTTCTTTAATCTTCACTTCTAGTCTGATAGATAAAAAAATAGCTTATTAAAAAAATAAAAAAGCTCTTGCAGTTATATATCCATTTCCAAACAAAGAACAACCCTTACTTTATATAAACACGATTAGTAAGTGACTTCATCATGTAGAAGGATCCAAACTTCTCCTGCAATTTTCATTAAACACCATGATCAATCATATTTTGAAGGTCCACATCTCCCAAACAAATCATGGACACTAGAGGTGTCAAATTTTGAACTGATAATCAAACTCAGCTAAAAAAATTGAAGTTCAGGTTGACCCGTACAAGTTTTAGGTCCGGTTCGGGTTAGGAATCCTAATCCTTTAATTTTTTAGGTTGGGTTTAGGTTGACATGCAAACCTGAAATTGACTTAAAATTGACCTGTCAACCAAAAATTGGCCCAACATTGATTCAAAATTTACCCAAATTTGACTTGCATACCTGTTATGCTTTATGCTGAACAGCTATATGGGTCGAACTCGGGGCAGTGGTTAAAGATGAGTCAAATTTCAGTTGGACATCTTGACCCGTTTAATATTTGGGTCGGGTTCAAGTTTAAGTCAAGCATTTTCGGCTCAAGCCCGAACCCAATCTGTGAATCCCATTTAACACCCCAAATGATTACACTAAATACTTTTTCAATTGTCTACAAGTTTCCCTCATTTGTACCCATTACAAAATTCTTCTCGTTCAATACTCTAAACAAAACATTTTCGTATAAAGACACTCTCATCTTCATCTTCTAGATGTTAAAACAATTATTCCCATTAAAGTCTTTGACAAGGCAAAGCTCATAATGATTATGTTGGCATAAGTAAAAAAAGCTCTTGTAATGAAATATCATTTTTTATACAAAGCATAAACTATTACTTCATATAGAGACGACGGGTAAGTGACTTCATCATGAGGAGAGATCCTAATTTCATCCAACACTTCTGTGAAACACTCCCATATATCACATTTCAAAGGATCCCATTATGATCCAACTAATAACTTTTTATCCAACTCCAATTTTTCCTCATTTGTACCCATTAAAAAATTCTTGTATAAAGACGCTTTCATCTTCATCTTCAAGATGTTAAAACTTTAATTAAAATTAAAGTCTTTGATGATTCAAAGCTCATATTTGATGATTGTAAATTTTACAAGTAACAACAACAATAAGCCTTTATCCCATTAAGCGGGTCGGCCACATGAGTCCTTTTTCTCCATTGTCATGTTGAGTGTCACATTTTCATTTAATTCTAACAGATTAAGATCACTTTTTATACAATATGCCAAAATCTTTTTAAATCTACCTGTCTTTCTTAACATAAGTCAAATCGAAAACATCTACTCTCCTAACTGGATCATCAGATGGTCGACGTTTAATGTGACCAAATCATCTAAAGACGAATTCTCTAATCTTGTCTGCCACTGGAGCTACAACAACCCTATCACAGATATACTCATTTTGCATTTTGTCTCTAAGTGTCAAGCCACTCATTCACCTAAGTATTCTCATCTCAGAACACTTAATTTTGCTTTATGCTTCTCTGTTAAAAGCGAACATTTTATGTCATAGAGCATTGCAGGTCTTACCACTAACAACAACAATAACAACAAAGCCTTAATCCCACTACGTGGGGTCGGCTACATGAATCCTCTTTCTCTATTGCGTCCTATTAAGTGTCATATTTTCATTTAGTTCTAACAAATTAAGATCATTTTTTATACAATGGGCCCACGTCTTCCTAGGTCTAACTTTGCATTTCTTAACATAAGTCAAATCTAAAACATCTATTCCCCTAATCAGACCATCAGATGATCGACGTTTAATGTGACCAAACCATCTAAGACGACTCTCTCTAATTTTATCCGTCACTGGAGAAACACCAACCCTATCACAGATATATTCATTTCTCATTTTGTCTCTAAGTATAAAGCCACTCATCCACCTAATCATTCTCATCTCGACAACACTTAACTTAGTATTATGCTTATCTTTTAAAGGTAAAGATTCAGCTCCACAGAACATTGTAGGTCTCACCAACATCTTATAAAATTTTCCTTTCAGTCTAAACGATAGTTTTCTAACACAAAAAAGGCCAGAAGCATTTCTCTACTTCAACCAACCAACTTGAATTCTACTATTAACATCCCCATCTATATCACCATCACTTTGAACAACAGTCCCTAGATATTTAAATCGTTCACACCTTTTAATAATTTAATCACCCAAAGTTACACTTCTGTCACTAGAGCTACTATTGTTAAAATACATTCCATGTATTCAGTTTTAGTTTTACTCAAATGAAGGCCTTTAAATTCCAATGTAGACCTCCATAATTTCAATTTTTCTTGGGCTTTTTCTCTCGTCTTATCCACGATAAGGATATCATCAACAAAAAGCATACACCAAGATACATCCTCATGTAAATGTCCAGTAAGACCATCAATAACTAAAACAGGTCTTACCACCATCTTATAAAATTTTCTTCTTTAAGTCTAAGTGATATTTTTCTATCACATAATAGGATCGATGCATTCCTCCACTTCAACCAACCAGCTTGAATTCTACTAATGACATCCCCATATATCATCATCACTTTGAACAATGGACCTAAGATATAAAAAAAGTTCACACCTTTTAATGGTTTGATAAACCATAATTACAAATTCGCCACTAGCGCTACAAGTAAATTACATTCCGTGTAATCAGTTTTAGATCTACTCAAACGAAGACATTTATACTCCAATACAGACCTCCATAATTCAAGTTTTTCCTGAACTCTTTCTCTAGTGTAATCCACAAGTTGGATATCATCAGCGAGAAGCATACACCAAGTTACATCCACCTGTAAATGTCCAGTAAGAGCATCCATGACTAAAGCAAAAAGATACAAACTTAAAGCTAATCCCTGATGTAATCTAACTGAAATAGAAAAATACTTGGTCAATCCTCCTGTTCAAACACAAGTAACAACTCTAGCATTGTTACTTTAATGACTTGAATATAAGTCATATCAACACATTTCTTCTCTAGAACTCTACAAAAGATTTCTCTTGAAACCTTATCCTTTAAATTTTACCAGCAACAATATGAAAGTTTTGGGACATGGGCATAAAGTATCCAAAATCCTTCGCAAGGGCTGCAATGAGGAAGCTAGTCCATCATCACCTATAATATGACCACTTTTGCACTATAAATCTTAAATTGAATTATTTTGATACAAGTGTAACTGGAAAAGAAAAAAAAATCATTACACCAAACAAAAGGTAGTTGCTAATACTTTCCAAACTAAGTTTTCGCGTAAAAAACTTTGGCCAGAATGTTGTCAATAAGATATGCACAAGAACATAATTATCTGAAGCATAAATTAGCCCAATTATACAGCCATGATCTCTTATCCAATCCAAGGCATACCTCTTTGACAATTTTAAAAATGTATCACTTCAACAACCCCTCTTCTACCTCCTTCCACATATCGGCACCTTTTGGAAATTTCTCCTTCACCTTCTCAATAAGATCCTTCGCCTCATCTACTTTGGAGCTACTTGCAAGCCCATGCACCAGCATCTTCATGCTAGCAAAGCATGGCACCCAGTTTCTCACCATTGTGTCCTTGCAGACACCCAAAGCAGCCCCAAAGTCCCCTCCTTTACACAAGTGGTTCATCAAAGCGAAGTAAACCCAACTCTCTGCAACACAGCCATTGCTACGCATAGACTTGTATAATCTGCTGGCTTCCTCTAAATTGCCTTCCTTGCAAAATCCGACAATCAAATGGCTGTAAGTAACCCAACTAGGCTTCACCTTCTTCTTCACCATCTCCCCAAACAACTCTTTTGCCTGTGCTGACTTTCCAAGTTTGGTCAACCCAAGTATCCTCACATTATACGTGGAAAGCCCCGGATTGCAATCATGCCTCTTCATAAGCTCTAACACTTTCTCCACGTCGTCAAACCTCTGCTCCTTATAAAACCCCTCAAGTGCGTTGCAGAAAGTGGTCATATTAGGCTTAATTTTTCTCTTCAGCATTTCATCAAACACCGAATAGAATGATCTTGTTGTCCCCGACTCCGCAAATGATTTAATCACGGTGCTGTAGGTCTCAAGATCAGGAGTCACCCCGTAGATTGTGGGGTATTCTCGAAAGATCTTGGCAAGCTCGGAGTGGTTATTGGATATAATACAGGCGAACAGAAGGGCGTTGAGGGAGCGAGGCGACGGTGAGGAACGAAAGGCACGCAGGGCGTCGTCGAGCATGCCGGCATGGCCGAAGAGGACGATGGCATGGGAGAGGAAGCGAGGGTTGGGGTTTTTAGAAGAAAGTAAGAGGTCATCGATAAGGGTGCGGATTGAAGAGAAGGATTGGGAAGACGAGAGCTTGGAGATGGCAGAAGAGAAGGCGTTGCGGTCAAGGTGTGAGGTGGGTGTTAGAGCTGCGGCGCGGCAGATGTCGACAATGCGGGACGGTTCGTTCTCGGATCTGAGAAGATAAAGGGCAGCGCGGGATTTCTGCTTGGCGGTGAGGAGAGCAGAGGGGTCGGATGGGCTAAGGATAGCGGATGGGGATGCCGCGGAGAGGTGCCGGACGACGAGGCGGGAGTGGAGATGTTGGTGGCGGAGTTTTGCGCAGAGGGCCATAGAAAAGCTAGGGTTTTGAGGAGGATCTGGGCAAGAGGTGAGAGAAGTTTGCCAAGGTTTAGCATGGAGAAGCTTAATATTATTTTAACTGGAGGTATAAGTGAGTCAGTCAGCCTACTCATGCCTTGGCTCGAGATCGGCTCAATAAGTGACTCGTGCTCAATGAGCCAACAAATCAAGCTCAAGCCAGTCACAAATTGACTCATTTAAAAAAATATTAATATAAAACATGCTTAAAATATATAAAATTTCATTATTCTTTCTTTAAGATGTTGAAAACGTTAAAAAAAATTTTTGTATCATACATTAGGTGTTTTATTATTATTTATCTCTTAATTTATTATAAAACTAGCTTAAATTAATATCATTTTCTCTTTCTTATATTATATAAACCAGCTCGCGAGCCAACTCGAACTCGTAGACTTAAGCTCGAGCTCGAGCTTGAGCTCAAACTCGATAAAATTAATGAAGCTCAAGCTCAAACTGGGGGTGGCTCAAGCTCGACTCTACTTATTTATACCCCTAAATTTTAACAAAGGGACGAGTTCATTAGATTA
>NEWO01000200.1:818254-830670 GCA_003013225.1 Phalaenopsis aphrodite
GCATTTTGTCTCTAAGTGTCCAAACACAAGTATGATGAGAGTATAAAAAGCAATTCAATGAAAAGTCCCAAGCACTCCTAATATTATATATATCACAAGTATGCATTACAGGTGGAGCATATTTTAGCTTGGAACAATTATCAATTATAATATATAATGACCGAAAGAAGCACGAATGATGCTAAATCTTGAATCCTTGAAGCCATTGATCATAAGCTTTTCATCTCATTATCTCGGTTAATACAAAAGCCAATCACATAAACATTAATAAAAAAAGACTTGGAATTAGATAATGAGCAACTCCTGCCTAATATTTTACTTTCAAGCCAGAGCTCTCCTGAGACGGTACTGTTTTATGTAGGCCGTAAAAGAAGCGGCAGTTGTTGAAGCAACTAACCAACTGCAAACAAAAATAAAAAAGGGTCGTTTACATAAATAGCATGCAATTATAATGTATTTACATATCTCACACCTAAACTTTCAAATTTACACAAATAACACCCAATTATTATGAATTCTGGTGACTGGGTTTATTTGGTGCCCTTTTTTGCGTCTTCAAAGTTGGCCTTTCGTTATCTTCTTATTCAACCTTTTTTGGGTGTAGTTGGAGACCTCAAGTCGGCTCTGTATTTTTAGCTTAAACCTTAAAACCAATACCCTAAGCGCTTAAACTTTAAGCACTAAACCTTAAACCTTAAATAAAAAAATATATATAAATATTAAAAAAAAAAAACCTTGTACTCTAAATCAAAAATCCCTAAACCATATGTCCTCAACACTAAACCCTAAACCCTAAACTTTAAGACCATAAAATTCTGCCCTAAATCATAAACCTTAAACTATAAACTATAAACTATAAACCATAATTTCGAACCTAGAACTCTAAACCCTAAAGCCTATAACTTTAAACCTAGAACGCTTAACCCTAAAACTTAACCAATAAACCCTAAAGTATTAAACCCAAAATCCTAAAACCTTAAACCCCTACTACTAAGCCCTAAATTCGTTAGACCTTAAACCTTAAAATCTAAAACTTTAGACCCTAATCTTGAACCCTAAACCCTAATTTATAAATCTCCCTCTTAAATGCTAAATAATACACCTTAAACCCTAAATCATAAAACCCAGAAACTCTAAAACCCTAAACACCCTACACATTAAAACTATTAAACTCAAAAATTTAAAATCTACCCTAAACCCCGAAACTGAACTCTAAATTTTAAACCTTTAAACCTTAGAACCCTAAACTCTAAAACTTAATTACTAATTTCAAAATCCCAAAACCTAAAGCTAATAAACCTCAAACCCTAAATCATAAACTTAAAAAAACTTTAAAGACAATAACAAACTAAACCTCGAACAATAAACCATAAACCTAAAATCATAAATCATAAACTCTTAAACCTTGAATAATAAACACTAAATCCTAAACTGTATAGCTTAAAACCCCAAGTCTAAAAATATAAACTCTAAACCCTATACCCTAAACCCTATACCCTAAACCCTAATATGAAAAATCTTTAAATAGTAAACTTTAAACTCTAAAATTTAAATCTTTAACCCTAAACATTTAAGACCCTAAATCTTTAGCCATATACCCTGCATCTTAATCCTTAAACCCTAAGTCCCAAAATCCTATAGCCTCAACATCAAACTCTATAAAGCCAAAAACTTGAAACCTTGAATGCTAGCTAAATAATAAACCATAAACTCTTAAAATTGTAATGCTAACTCTTAACTCAAATTACTAAAATCTACACATAAATCCAAAATCCATAAACCCTACGCCCTAAATGCTTGACTAAAAATCATAAAATCTTAAATCACTAAACCCTAAACCTTAAAATCTTGAATCAAAACCTTAAAAGATAAACCCTAAACCCTAAACCAAAATCATAAACTAAATAATATATATCATTAACCCAAAATTCATAGAACATACACCCTAAACCCTAAACCCTAAACACTAAACTCAAAAATCTTAAGCTCTACACGCTCAAAAGATAATAACCTCAACTCTAAATCCTATACCATAAATCCTAAAACCAAAGCCCTTATTCATAAACTCTAAACTCTAAATCCTAAATTACAAACTTTATAAGATTTAAACACTAAATAATAAACCCAATACTTTAAACATTAATCCTAAAGCCTAAATTCTAAACCCTAAACCCAAAATTTATAAACCTTAAACCGTAAATCCTAAATCTTAAACCTTTGATCATAACTACATAGACTAGCTAAATCCTAAATCTAAACGCTTACCCAAAACCCTAAACTCTAAACCCTAAATAATGAATCCTCCTTAAGCCCTAAACCCTAAACTCCAATTTTAGCCCCTCAACTTAATTTGAGATTTAGAATGGATGCTTCACAAAAGCCTCTCTTATTTTTTTGAGTTTTATTGCTGTGCCCCCGTTTTTTAGTTTTCATGGCTAGTGGTTATGTTTATATGCAGATTGTTTGAACTTTAGTGATACGTGGCTAAGTATGTAAATGCAAAGGAATTAAGTGGTATGTATGTAAATGCCCCTTCTAAGTATAAATTTAATTTAGTGTAAGATATGTAAATACATGGAAATTGGGTGGTAGGTATGTAAATGCCCATTCTAAGTATCAATTTAACATCAAATTTGGACCAAATCTGAAGCTAGCTGATTTCAATCCAGTTTATATCCAACATTTTAAAGAACTTTTCAAGATTCTAATGAAGAAACTCAGAATTCTGAAGGTATAATGCACAAGGATGTCAACTAATTACCTCAAATAAGTTATGTACATCTTCGATTCTTCATTTCCAAGTTCTGGTTGCAGAAGAGCAGCAGCTACTAAAAGAAGTTGGAAGACTGTATTGACCTGATAACAGCGTATGTTCAAGACGACGATGACGACAAATATATATATAATAATAATAATTTTAAAAGGCATTGAAGACAAAAAATTTGACAAAAGAGGACATACTTTGCTGATGAGGAGAGGCTCCACCTTCTCCCTATGAGCATCATCCAAATTTACAAAATCAGACCAGCTTTTCCACTAAATGAAAGATCGACTTCAAATGGTAAGATTTTCTCATTATGTTGATGTGGTTATGCAAAGCATCTAATTCTAATGTATTAACATATCTCACGCCTAAATTTTCATATGTGCATGCACAACACTCAAATCTTTAATATCACGTTAAAAATAGCACTTATCACTTTTTAAAAGTGAATACATCTTTTCATGTATAGGCTTAAAGTACTGAAGTGCTATGCATGTAAATATAAAAGTTTAGTTATGAAATATGCAAATACATAAGATTTATGTGTTATGTACGTAAATTTCCCTACTCAATGGATACAAGGACATTCACCTGCCAACCCAGATTAGATGCTCTTGTGAAAATCGCTCCGCTGACAAGGGCAATGTCTCGTAATATAACAAGTCCCACCAGACCGGCTTCAAAATCCAAACTTTTAAGACAAATAATTATCCCAAATAAAAGAAAAAAAAAACAACTTCCTAATGTGTCAAGCACGGAACCATTAACACATCAAATCAACAATTTGTTTTGAGTCAAAAAACTTGATGCTCGTCTCTCATTTCTTAAAAGTAACAAGCTGCAATTTTGCCCAACTATGATCAAAGGAATGACAATTCATTTACAACAACTTTATTAACCACACACAAATCAAGGTTTTATATATAAACCTACATATGCTTAGCGATACATCGTATACTTAGGAATTATGAAGGCTCTAATGACTAGAATCATCCTGATATATTCAAAATAAAGAATATGCAAATTTAAACTGCTTCAAATTTAACACAACTAAAAGAAACCCACCTGCGTACACGTAGGCTGGTTATATGGATAATATATATAACTTAATAAAGGAAACCATGGTTTAGCCTTTTAATTACAAGAAAACTTACAATTTATAAGATCTTTTTTAACCATAGCAACTGCAACACAACCAATCAGAATCTGCCATATTAAAAAAGAAAAACCAAGATCAATATTTACTACAAATGCACATTTCTAGCAAGTTTAAATACGGTCAAATGTCAGTTCTCGAGCAGAGAATCAACATTCAAAACATAGCATTGATGTCCACTTTTCAAAAATATGGTGTACCTAGATAGCTGGATGGATAAATATGAAACAAAATGAATCAAAACATGTTCGAGATAAAAGGGTCAACCTTATCTGCAAGTGGATCAAGGTAAGATCCAACCACAGAATTAATATTCATCTTTCTGGCAATGAAACCATCCAACTGTGACACAAAATAAAAAAAAAAGAAAAAAAAAGATATAAAAGCATCAGCACCATCAAACAAGCAAAATTGTGTTCTAATCACAGTTTCAAAACTTACCCAATCAGTTGCTCCAGAAAGAGTCAATCCGCAAAAGGCATAAAGATACCACTCATTCATGATCATCCTGTAATGAGGAATTCCATAATGCTTTGATTGTAGAGAATGCCAAATAATAAATGATGATGACTATTAAATACCATCATGTCTCCACTATTCTTATTCAGTACAGCTAAAGATAAAACTAAGCATTAATGAATTCAAGTATATTTCTTTCATATATCTTTTAATAGCCATAAAATCAGCTACAAACAAGTAATCACTAGTACCACACATATTGCTTAATATGTAACTAATGAACTTAACAGATATCATGCTATCTAATTGCTTATTTTTTCCTGAATCAATGTCATCATAGATTAAGCCGAGATTCTTTTTTTTCTACCTAACAAACTCTCCCATGAACAATTAATCGACTCCATCTAAGATATCCTTCTGATAATAACAAAAGGCAAACTAAAACAAATCACCTACCAACCAATGACAGGCCCTGAAACCATTCTGCTGATAGAGATCAAGTTGGGTAAATTCAACCATCTTTCATCAACACCAACCCTTTCGGCGTCCGCATGATTCTTCCGCCCCTCCACATACAGCACATCTCCAACGGCACTGCTTCCCAGTCCAATAGGGAATACCCTTTCCCGAAACAAATCAGAGGGGAAGATCGCCTCCCTCCCTCGCAGATACAGAGGAGTCGCCGACTGCGAGAGCTTCCAAGCCGGCTGTACGAGGAAGAGCGGACCGAGGAAGGAAGGCCATCCGGATAAAGGGGAGACGAGACTTGATCGAGGGGATGGGAGGCGGGAAATGAATCGCGGAAAAGGAGGGATGAAGAAAGTCGAGGGCGGAATGGAACGAGGAAGATGAAAGGGAGAGGGGAGGCAGAAGGAGTGGGTATAAGATTGGAAATAGAGGGAAGATCTGCAGTTGTGGTTTCTGAGGCGGGAGATTAGGGTTTTGACGTTAAACATTTGAACATCTTTTGTGGCAGAGTTGGCGACCGCAGGGATTCAGTAAAAGTGGTGCGCAAGCAGAATAAGGCGGCGTTCGGCCGGCTAGCTTCCACATCAGATTTATGTTTAATGGGATTTATGGATTTATGTAATCCAAAAATAGCGGGAAATGAATCGGCTTGTATTGGTAATAGAATTTTTTGGGAAATTTACATAAATACCACATACTTTTAATATATTTATATATTTTACATCTAAAAAGTGATATTGCACTTATAATACTTTAATGTCATAAATTAATGCATGAATAGATTATTAGCTTTTTATAAGTGAAAATTTTTTTTCTTAATTTTACAAAAAAAATTATTTTATTTTTAAAATGTTAATAATAGTAATATTTATTATGTGATGTTAAAATTTTGAATTTAATAAATGCAAATAGAAAAATTTGTCTATTTGACATGCAAATACATAAAAATTATGTGATATGTACCTAAATGCCCCCAGTTTTTAGTGAGATAATTATTTATGAAAAAATTCACAAGTTATTATTTTGAGAAGTTTACATACATACTACATAACTTTTTTAAGTATATATATCTAATATTTAAATTTATATATTCACACATAAAACAATTGATGAAATTAAATGAAAGATGAAGAGTGATTAGAGCAATAAAGAATAATATTTTAACTTCTATATTCATACTTACAACACTTTGTTATGCATTTAAATGCCCCTATTATGTTTGAACCCTCTTTGCTATGATAAGACCAAAATCTTTCTACCAAAAGAATAATTGTGGAAGATCTCTAGTAATATGTATGTCAACAAAGTTTTATTTTGATATTTTGAGCAGGTCTGAGATATCGATCCAGAGAGAGAGAGAGAAAGCTCATAGTGCAAACTAGACTGGTTCGACCAAAATAGTTTGACCAATCGATCAACCCAACCAGAGAGTTACAGCTAACAACTCACCCAAGGTGATTTGCATATAGATGTCTGCTCGGACTAAGGCAGCCCAATAATTCACCCCGTGACAAGTTGGTAGAACTCTCAGTAAGACTTATTTTCCTAAGAGAATCGGCTCCCCCATGTTTAGATTAATTGGTAGATGTGTTGTCACCAACAAGCTACGCATGAGGAAATACATCTTACAAGGAACTATTTATTATTCATATAAGGGGATAAGAATAACTTTAAAAATAACACGCATGTGAGAAGATGATAAAGGGAATATATTGATGATCTCTCAGAAAACTGGTGTGATGAATACTTGATTTGTAATACATAAACCAATTCTTTTATAAAAAGGGGCGTAGCGAGCTGCTCTACTTATGTTGAAGAAGCACATCTTTTTTCCTTCCCTTGCACAAACATCTCTTTAAAACTAAGTGTAAATTATATGTAACCTCATCATCAATATTATATGCAGTTTTACTCTAACTATTTGGCTAGACTTGTCAAATTATTGTGATAAATTAATATATAATGAACGTTAAGAACCCTTTCAGATAACTATTATACTTTGTGTTGCATCCCAAAAATAATGACTTGTGAGCACAACATAAAAGCTTGTTACTGCTTACTGTTAATACACCCAAATAATGAAGATAATTTTATACAACTAATCGGATGATAAGAAGTATGAGTGCTCAATTATAATGATTACATTTTACTTTGTTCTTTTCAGAATAATATATGCTTGATAACACAACTACAAGAGAGCAGATCAGAGCTGATAAAACGATTATAATAGTTACGGGTCTTGTGTGCACCTCATCTCCACGGGGAATTCTCCATGTCACATTGGTTGTAGATTGGATGCCCAAATCAATCAGAGCCCGAGAAATAGGTTCACTTTGGGAGCCTTTAGGCCAGCAACACATGAACAAGTCTGGTTTGCCAAGTGTTATGTTCTAGTAGCCACTTGAATCAAGAGGCTGAGGAAAAAAGAGAGTTCGAATAAGATATTCTGGACATCATAAATCATTATTTTTTTCTTTCGAGTAGAAGCATTGTAGCTAGTAAAACTCAATATAAGAAGATTATCCTTTTGTTGCAACTTGCAAGTGGCAACAAATAAAATAACATAAATAAAAGAAGATTTTTTTTTTCCTACGTTGACTGAGGCCATGTCCAATGCATAGAGTTCTACCAAATATAGGATTTAGGGAGGGAAGGTTGTATTCTGAAACCACCATACTACATAGAGTCAACATAAGGTTTATTTAGAGCAACTTTATCACGGCTTCACTTGTCAAGCTATTGTCAGACCTTTGTTTAGGTATTAATTTTTTGTTTCTTTTAAAAAAATTTTATGATGGGAAGATACTTTTTACATCCACGTTTCCTAATGAGTGGTGGTTGTAAGAAAACTCCTTCCCAAACTTAATATGTATATGTCCCCATTAAAGCTTCTTAAAAAACTAGGGGCATTTACATACACCTGCCCAATTCCTGTCTATTTATATATCTAGCACCTAAACTTTACTTTTTTTACTTTTACACCACCCAAAACTTTCATATCGCATAAAAAAATCTTTATTTAAACTTTTAAAAGCAAAATATATCTTTTCATGCATACCTAAAGTGACATATATGTAAAACTTACAGTTTAGGTGTTAGATATGTAAATACATAGGTGGTAAGTGTGAAAACCTTCCAAAAAATTATTTTATCAACATGGCAACTTTCTTTACAAAAAGTTGCAGCTGCTCCAAACATACTCTAATTGCAACTCCAAAGCTACCCTCTTCCTTTACATGGGATGCATATAGAAATGTTTGATATGAGTTGACAGGCTTTTGATTATGGGGAACTGCAGGCACAAGAAGCATACAAGAACTTGAACCAACATTCTTTTCTTCGTTTAGAACTAACTCATTCAAATAAAAGTCATTTTGAACATAATTCAAGAAACATAACACAAATTCACATATTAAAATAACATCCTGCATAACACGTGTAACAGAAATCAAATCCACATCTATGAACAGAAATATTTATTTTTTAACAAGCAGCCCATTCAAAATATTGAAAACTACTCACCTGATCTTTCTTTATTACCTTAAGTAACTTCCCAATTGCGATCTTGCAGTAGAAATTGAATCAACTATGTGCAAACACCTCATCTAGATCCCTATCCTTCAAAAAATAACAATTGTTAGCTTCCCAAATAACATTGCGTTTGAAAGAAATTTACATGACATCTAACCTCACCCCATTACCTCCCTTCACCGCCTCTCACTAGCCTAGAAGGAAGCCGTTCTCAACATAAAGAAAAAAAAAACTGCACTTTTGACACCCATGTAAATTTACTTTCTAAAAAGGTTACTAAAGGTACAAAAATGATTAAATCTATGCCAAAAGAAACAACATTCAAAATAACAATTTTTGCATCAAATAAAACCAATGCCACAAGCATGATTGAATTAAAATTTTAAAACAATATATGAATAATTTATTATAAATTTCAAGCTCACCAAATTTCTAGAATGAAGAGGCAGTTGAACAACAAATTTATCGGTATCACTCTTGACATCGATGTGAATCTCTACCACTGATCCATTAGAAATTGCAGAAGTAGATTCTAGGTTTGTCTCCAAAAACAAAAGCACTGAGAAACGCTGCAAAAATTTAAAAAAGTTAACATTTACACAGTAGGCTCTGCTTCAACATTACAAAACAAGCTTCTAACCTTCCAGCCTAACAAGATGTTGCAGCTCAAAAGGATCAGAAAAGACATCATGAGGAAGATACTCAATAACAATTGCTTCACAAAAATGCTTTTAAAAAAATTGAGTAAACTTTAGATGATTTTCGAATACCATTGTGTTAACTAGTTGTCTATGGGAACCTTCACCAATGAGCTGACGTGAAAAGAATGAAAGTCCAAATATATCTGTATTATTAATTATCCCTTTAACCAAACCACAAGAGTGAATTTCCTGATCCAACAGCTAATTAAAATCCGATAGGTGTTTGTGGATATCAAAGAAAAGCCCTTTCAGATGATCTTGTAAGCAATAGAGGCAGCCAATGATATTTTGATATTTACATTTCTGCCAACATGAATAATCCAGATTTTGGTAGCTTATGAAATTTAGAAATAAAAAGACAAATCAACACCATAAACATAAGATTGCATCAGACATAGCATCTTTGACAGTCGAATGAAAGGTCAACATTACCCCTTTGCAGTAGTTTAGCAAGACTAATATGTATATAAGAATAATAACATACCATAAACAAAAAATAAAAAAAAACACCAATATTTACATGGAAAAATTTGAGACATGAAAAATAACAGACAGAGAAGAAGAAATCATTACATTGAAAGGTAGAGAATTTCGGACAGAATCTCGCCCTACATAGACGAAAGGTTGTACACAAAGTTGTGGCTCGTCAAAAACTAAAATTAAAATATATGCAAAAATATTGAGACATTATATAATCTGACTAAAATCATAGTTAACACGAACTTGGTGATAAATCAAAAAGTTAACAAGGAGGGGTGGGCTAACAGCTACTTATGGAATCAAAATTGCATCTTTTCGCCTAAAGAAAGATAATAATGTGAAATATAGAGAGTAATTAAGAAGCTTGTCTTGTATATAATGCAACCATTTTAAATAGAAGGCAATTACCATAATAATTTGAGATTGGAATCATAGATAAAAAAGTGACATTATAAAATTGTCATATGGTTAGAGGAGAAAATCAAAAGAAATTCTAATTTCGTTATGATGAATTGTCATCTCAATGGACCAAAAATACTGTTACAACATAAATTTCAAGCCAAAACTATAGAGATGCATATAGATACCTTGTTAAAGAATTTTGTAAGTTTGCAACTTCTATCATTAGTTTAATGCACTTTGCCTATAATCTTTTTTGGGCCTTTTTTTTCTATCATTTGTCTTAAGAGATTTAAGACTTTCTATACCCTTTTTGCTGCTACTTGCCCTCTTCAAGCTGAAGTTGATGATGTTTTAGCTGCTCTACAAATTGCCAAATGTTTTGCTTGGACTAAAATGAATATGTAGATGGATTCCTTGCATCTAAAGAGATGTTGGTCCTCTAAGGACACTAACCATGGGTCCATTCACCCTACTCTCTAGAGGATTCTTATTGTCCTCGTGGGTGTTAAGTTTAGTGTACTCGAGCTTTGGGAAATTCATTAAGTATCCCACTTTTGTATGCCACTCGTGATTTTTTGTTTAATAGGCTAGACC
This sequence comes from Phalaenopsis aphrodite, assembly GCA_003013225.1. Taxonomy (NCBI): domain Eukaryota; kingdom Viridiplantae; phylum Streptophyta; class Magnoliopsida; order Asparagales; family Orchidaceae; genus Phalaenopsis; species Phalaenopsis aphrodite. Next base: position 828,810 of record NEWO01000200.1, read on the forward strand.
CTCTCTCATCTCCTGTGATACATGGTTCAAATTGAATCATGTATATTTTGGTATTCTAAATATGCTCACCGCTTTTATAACAGGTTTGTGGTTCATTGTATCATTTATTGATCAACACTTATATGCAAGAGCTAGGAGGTTTTCCTAATTGGTGTAAAAATGATGTACAATGATGAATATGATTGTCATGAAGCTTAAGATCAATCCATAAGTCCAATAGTTCTCAAAGATTTTTTAGGTATTGAACAAGCAAGATGTATGACATTCTATTTCAACCAAAATGTATGACATTCTAGTTCATCTAAAGCATATAATGTCCTAGTCCAACAAAAATGAATGAAAAAGTTTTATTGACATTTCAACAGTTTTTAATGGATGAATTCTTGATTTATATCTTTAAGGAAACAGTTGTGGAAGAGTTATGGCTCAAACTGAAGCCTTCACCCAACATCAAAAATCTCTCCAACAAATTTATTCAGAATCATAAATTATATTAAGCTCACATGCAAGAAAGTACACTGACTAAATCACATGTCAATGAATTTAATTCTATATTTAAGAGTTCAGAATATTGATATAATTATTTATAATAAAAATCAAGTATTTCTTCATAGGATAAATATATATTTGAAAATTTGTGAATATAATTAATTATTCTGGATAGATTTAAATCAAAATTTTAAGCTCCTCAAATAGCTTATAAATAGGATGGTATTGGATTGCACAGTAATGCGCACACATGAATAGATGTGCAAGTTACAAGTTGAACAAAAGTTTTTTGAGCTTTGACTGCTTTTCACAATTCAAAACAAAAATAAAGAGGAAGTAAAAAGTGCTATTGCGCAAGAAATATACAGAGACGTAGAAAGGTCCTGTATAAGAAGCTTCTAAAATGGATAATTTCTAATATACTTCTCTTAGTTTATCATCTCTTCTGAGTTGTTTTTTCTTCTATTATTTTTAAGAAACTTGGCGTTCACTCTTGCATTAAGCTTGGGAGTAAAAGGATTTCTCAAAAGGGATGTTGTGTGCCCAGATTTTTTTCTTTCCAGTTAGTGGACCAATTTCTCATCATCTCTATTATGAAAGCAAGTGTAATTTAAGTAGAAAAACAAAGATCTTGGTATTCTTTGTGTGATTAATCACTTCTGTATTTTTTACAAGTTCATCATATTTGCTCTTGGTTAATGCATTCATAAAAGTGGTAGGTCATTCTCCTAACCGTTTCTTCTTGTTTCAAATAAACAAACAAATCAAATCACTTCTAGAAGTATGATTCAATAATTTTTGAACTAGCTCTAAAAGAGATAATCACAAATCAACAATAAAACTCGAAAGAAAGGGCATGAGATCTCTAATTATAATGGATTTGGTATATGAATTTTCAAAATATACGAAAATAACTAACATGTAAGATGTGTGTTAAAATGAGAAAGAATATATAAAAGTTTTTTACATCCATCAAGTCGACTCATTTTATCATCATCTCTGCAATAAATTGCATAAATAGTCTTGATTTGTTTCATCATGTTCTCATTCACCGGAGACTTCTCTTCTAAACATGTCACATTCAACAATTTTTTAACAAATCTCTGGATTTTGTGGTGTGAAAAGCACTATTCTTTTATAAAAAATAAGATGCATTGGTCGTATAATTAAAATAAACGAAACATAGGGCACTATCAAACATACAACAACAACAGAGCCTTAATCCCATTACGCGGGGTCAGCTACATGAATCCTTTTTCTCCATTGCGTCCTATTTAGTGTCATATTTTCATTTAGTTCTAATAAATTAAGAACATTTTTTATACAATAAGCCCAAGTCTTCCTAGGTCTACCTCTGCCTTTCTTAACATAA